>JAQHUG010000042.1:3723982-3744240 GCA_028555095.1 Dicrostonyx torquatus | reverse complement strand
CCAGGATAGCCAAAACAATCCTATACAACAAAGGAACTTCCGGAGGCATTACCATCCCTGACTTCAAACTCTATTACAAAGCTACAGTATTGAAAACAGCTTGGTATTGGCATAAAAACAGAGACACTGACCAATGGAATCGAATTGAACTATTTAATATGAATATGAATATGCTACTCAGAATTCAGATCTCACCCATCCTTATCAGTGTTCCAAATGTACTTTTCATTCAATAGTTTGGCCACTGTTCCTGAAAACATCCTGAGCAGAGGGCAATGTGAACTGCATTTAAGGAGAAAAACATTTCTGAAAAAATTCATCTTCTACCGATACACTTCTGATATGAAAGAAGAATTTTTCTCTTAAGCATAAAGTATTTATAAGACAAAAGTCATGGGTGTTCACTCATAAAACATGCAAATTTAAAGATAGTAATATTTCTCATGTATTTCTTCAGATTCTATAAAATTTTGAAGATAGTTTTAAATCGTGTGTACATTGAAAGAGTGTTAGATGTGCACAATGGTTTTGTATCTATAACTTGGCAGATAATATATTTAAGTATTTCTCTTCCTTGAATATTTCATTCTCCTTTTAACTCAATATCATTGTTCCAAAATGCATGAACAAAGCGATAGTAGCCCATCAGGGCTGAGAGACATGGCAACAAGCAGGCGAGGTCATGCAGCTGAGAGCTTACGTTTTCCAATGCGAGGACAAATACCAGTGTGAGGCTGTAACTCTCCAAGACTGTCCCCAGTGACACACGTCCTCCAGCAAAAGCACGCAACCTAAATCTATCCAAACAGCACCATCTTAACTAAACTGTTCAAACACTGGAGCCTCCTGGGGACATTTAGCACCCAAATTATTACAAAGATACAATTAACATTCACGTATAAAAATTTTAAATGTAAACACAGTTATTGAATTGTGAGGACAAATGGTGATTTAAGAGAATGCTTAACTTTCTGAGAAACTGTGTGTCTTTGTTACACTTCCAATAACAATTTATAAATTCAGGTTGATACACACCTTTCAATACGCAGTACTGTTAGTCTTTTTATATTTAGCAATTCTATCCAGTGCATCTTCCTGCTGTGAAATATTCATGCTCTTCCTGATCACTAATATAACAACTTTTATGAGGGTCTATTCAAATATTTTCTCCATTATTATACTGAGCATTGCCCCAGTCTTTCCCAATGGAATTGTCTTAAAGTAAGTATAAAATCAATTGGCTATATATATAAGGAAGTATTAACAGAATATTATCCAGAGAAAATGATTTTGGATTTTTTATCGCCATAGTCATGTTGACTATAAATGATGATAGTGTAGCCATATTATTCCAAAAGTACAGTAGCCTATCTTGGTAAATGGAAACTATACAAAAAAAATCATGTATTTTTCAAGGTTAACTACAACCATAGAAGCAACATACAAAACAGGTTAAGTTTAAAACATATATGCATGTATGTGTGCATATGAACTAATAGAAGATAACTTTACCTTCTATTTCTTCTTCAGTTCATTTTGGAAACTGGAAACTAAAAAATTGTGTGCTTATAAATTATGGAGATTATTGGTAAGGGTCCCTTTCATTTATATGTTTTGTTAGATTTTCACTGTAGTATTCATAGATATGTTGTTTTCAATATTATTTTCAAAAACTTGCATTTTCTTATTACTAGTCTCATATTCTTTAAGATATTTAACAGATTTTTTATAGATATCTTTAAATTATCATAAAATATTTATAATATTAACAATGTTATTATCTTTATCTTCCATTGCTCTTTTATTTTATTTTGTGTGTATGGACATTTTGCATGCATGTTTCCGTACCACATGTGCACAGTGCCCTACTAGGGCAGAAGAGGATGTTCAATCATTTGGGATTTGCTGCCTATTGTGAGCTGCCTTATGGGTACTAGGACTTGAACCAGGGAACCCTGGGAAAACATATGGTGCTTTCAGCCACTGAGCCATCTTTTCAGCATCACTTTGGGTTTTATTTCTATTTTTCCCCAAAGGTTAAAAGTTGTAATACCTTGTTTTCTTTTTTACACATCTAGAGAGAAGACATTACTGACCTGTTACTGACTTTGTTTTTCCAGTGTTGTCTAGCAGACAGGTATCCAACTGTGAATCAGTCAAGATTCTTTCAAAGAATGTCTCCGATTTCTATCAGCCTACATTTATGCTACTTCAATGCTTCCTCAAGTTCAGCACATGCAAACACAATCTTTCTGTTCACACACAAGAATTTATCCATACTAGCCTATTTCAGCGACATTTCCACATCTCTTAATTGGGCAAGTTTTTGTTGTTGTTGTTGTTGTTAAATTTAATCTCTCCACATTAACTTTTCTTTATAATCTGCTGGCATGCACAATGTATTAAGGGTTGGGAATAAGTGGCTTCCTGTCCGCGATCTTCAATTGCATACCTTTGCAGTGCATCTGGCTTCCCATATGGCAAGTTCTTCAACTGTGTACTATTACTGCTCATTCTCTAAGGGTGTGGCACTGACCTTCTGAGTCAGATGTGATGTGATGGGCACCATAATCTAAATTTATCACTCATTGCTTTATCTCCTTTTCACAGTTTAAATTATGTTGAGATAGAATTATATCTTTTATATTTTCTTGTTTATGCTATTGGTTGTATTAAAAAGAAACGGTTCACTTGAAAATAAGTGATATAGTGAGTTAGGTCTTACACAGGGCTCATACAGGCTGCTTCTGCACACTGTGCTGAGATGTCACATTCCAAACCCCAAAGAAGATCCATTACTGATTGATTCAGCACACAGCACACTTCCTGGTCTTGATAGCAAATACAGTCATCCATGCCCTTGTTAGCCTAATTCTGTGATGTGGGAATGGTTTAATGAAAGTATAGCCCAGGGTCTCATGCTTCAGCCCACTCCCAAATTTCTTAGCTGCTCATTAATTCATTTGTTTAAATTGGCCATACTGCATTTTGTTACTTACCATTAGAAATGCTGACTTATAGTGTCTTTGTCTTTGATCAATATTTATATTTGGAAGGGTTGCCAAAAGGACCGATTAGGAGAGATCAAGTGAAGCATTTAACACAAATGCCTGTAAACAGTTAGTTATTGTTTGCTGCCTTATTTTGTTTTATCTTCATTCTTTTATTATTTAAATTTACTTTCTTCCCTTAAGCCTTCCCTCCTTTCCTCATTCATATATATTTTAAACTGCATATGTTAATGTGTACCAAGTGCAAGCCAATACCCCTGGAGGCCAGAAGAGACCACTGAATTCCCTGGAACTGGAGTTACAGGCAGATGTGAGATCCAGATATGGATATTTGAGCCCGGGTCCTCTGCAAAAACAGTAAGTGGTCTTAACCATTAACCCATATCTCCAGTCCCCTTTTTATGATGCTAAAGCAGCATAACACCTAAGTTTACATTATGGCTATTGCAGATGTCCTTCTGCAGTCATAATCAAGTGTCTTATTGACCTAAGGCTTGGTTTGGTATATATGAATTGGGTAAGAAGTATATGTATTCTTCTTCAAAAGTATATGATGCTACTTCAAAATTAAATTAACTACAAAGATGAAATGTTGACTTCTCAACTTATTCTTATGATCCAAATAAATAATTCAATTCCATTAACCTTATTTCCTACAGTGTTGCCTGTTAGATGCCAAACCCATCTTGCTTCCTCAGAACCCCTGGGAAACCTCTTATTATACAACATTGCCCTCTGTTAGTCTCTGCTGATTTCACTCAAATCTCTATTTTTTTACATTGTTCCTTTGACAGGAAACACTTTGGGGCTTGTAAACTACGATGACCAGTTCTGTGACCTTGGAACTTCTACAAACTGCATCAAGCATTTATTTTAACATTTTGTTCTTTTTACAGTAGACCGCTTGACTTATTTCTCCTTTAGATCTGTGACAGCACCTTTGTAAATTTATGTTTCAGAATCCCCCAAACAATTGCTGACTAGAAGATATATCGTATTATCCACTGAACAAGATTAGAATAATAGTTTTAAGAACATTCCATTAAATGTTGAGAAGTCAGAGGTAAATACTTAGCTAAAAAACACTTTAAAACTCTAGGACATATTTGAATTCTTAAATTTATTTTACTTTTACATATATATGTCAACTTATCTCTGATTTCTTTTTAATTGGGTTTCTGAATTCTACAGTATAGATGCTGAGAATAATAAAGTAAACATAACATAAACATGCAATATCAATAATCAACATCAGAATCTGGGAATGGCTTATATCCCTTCTACATGTTTGTGGAGGTAACATGTAAAACTCTGTACAGATAAAAGGGCTGGGAGCACTGGTGTGAAGTCTAGCTGCATAATGGAATTACCAGGAAAGCGTTTGCAATATTGATACCCACTATTCCACTTCAGAGACTTTTGTTTAATTAGTTGGTTAGAAGAACCATTCTCTATATCGGATCCTGTCAGGTCCACCTTTTATATCACCATTGGGGATATCAAACCTATTCATATAAACATTCCTTTGCTAAGACCAACACAACCTTGTTTGGTATAGTAAAGAGGAAAAAAAAAACAATCAAACAAACAAAACACAAAACCCCTACTGGCTGAAGTACCCTTTTATAATTAAATAAGCAGTAATATTCACATATATTAGAGATAATGCAACAAGTGAAACAGTACCAAATGTATACATCAACACGGGGAGAATAAGAAAGAGACAGAGCGAGGCTAGGAGCTGATAGTTGGGTTGAGCATAAGTTATTGAGTTACAGTTTCAAGTTCCATGTACCTGACTGATGGCTCCCAGGTCATCCACAAAACCGTTCACTTCTGCCAGCAGTAGCAATATGATAGGCTTCCTCAACAAGCTGCAGCTTCCTAGGGTTACTAGACTCTGGGAGACGTGATGCTGCACCTGGAACTACAAATGAAAATGAGTGGGATTCTATGTTCTAACGCCTCGGCATAGTTCATAGACAGCTTCTAAGACTTTTGTTTCTAAGGTAAATGCTATACCATGTACAAGATGTTAACTTACTTCTGGGTTAGTACTGAGAAAGTCTGTGAAAAGAAACATTGTGATATTGGTACTGTGGTTTTAAGGCGCAGTCAAGGGTTTTCAATGTATGACAGAATGCTACGGTGGAAGGAGTCGAACTGTCAGAAAGTGAGTTTAGAACAGGTGAATAAGGAAAATAACAAAACTCATTTCTTAAGTCTCGCATTGATAGAAGACAGATACACAGACATATAAAGAAGTAGATTTAAAAGGTGATGAGTGCCTCTGTGTGTCCCACTCTCATAGTGGAGATGTCCGAGTGGGGAAGCACTTCCCTTTCAACAGGAGTCAGGCTTTATAGATATGTGGGGAAAAAATACTGGACAATCTGAGCTCCTCTTTGTTAGTTCTCTTAATTATTTCATTTATTTATTTGCCCTGTCTGTCTTTCCATCTGCCCATCCACCTGCCTGTCTTTCTATTTATTTGTTGTGTGTGTACATGTTTGTATATATGTGTAAAGGTGCCAAATGCACAAGCACAGGTCAATGGAAAACTTGTGAGAGTTGGTTCTCTCTTTGCATGTGTGGGTCCCAGGGATCAAACTGAGGTCATTTGGCTCACTGGCAAGCTCTTATCCACTCAACCATCCTACCAAACCATCATCATTAAGAAAAAGAACATGTACTATTAAAGTATCTACAGATACGTTTCAGGGTAATACTTTAATAGTACATATTATTTTAGGAAGCTCACAATGACAGTAATAAGGATCAGATTACAGAGCTACTGAAAATATTTATTATAATTCTGGAACATATAATTTATATTTCATAGCAGCCTAAGCTAAATAATTATGGAAACATACTATCATAGAGATACGTAGATATTTTCTTATGATTGTTTATTAACAATATAATTGGTTTAGATTCAGATTGCTCATAAAAATATAGTACTACTTGTAAGTTTAAAATGTTTACAACATTCTCATCTTTGCAGTTAAAGAGAAACCTGCCCTTTTCTGACCTCTAAGAGATTTCAGATGGTTATTTTCTTTTAACTGATGGTTTAATTGACTTTGGAGTAGTCGTAAAGTGGTGAAGCCAGGGATAAAGTTACATTAGAGCCTATCATCTGAATCCAGTCTCAGCGTGGCTGTGTTCAGAGATTGTACGAGCACTCACTAAGCTGTTTGTGTCACAGCTTCCACACATGCAAAACAACTGTGAAGGGAACTGCTTAGAAGTTTCAGCACAATAAAAATGCTTAGCACAGTGTCACAACCTAGCAAGGTGCCCAATCAACAACACAATACTAAAATTTCTAACAATAATATAAAAGCATTGATGGTTATGATACAAATTTAATGTATTGACTATTGAAAAGCTAAATGCTATGAATAAAATTTTTATGGAATGAATGTAATCCTGCTAGAGAATGATGTTGAGAATACAATTTCAAAAAAGAAAAAAAAAAGACCTCACCTACAGTGTAGAAAAGAGCTGCTACTCAGATTTAATGAAAAAGGCTATACAACTTTTAGTGCAGTTTACATTTCTGTAAATAATATTTTTAAATTACCTCTAAGCATCCAAAGTTATAATCGAAGTTTCTCTTTTTGATACATAATGAAACCTTTTTGAAATACTGATATAGAGGTGAGAATTATCAAGAATGTAATATTTTAGGTAACTATGAAACTATGAATTCGTATGAAATATGAATCTATGAAAGGCCTAGCTCAACACTCAAATCAACCTTTCTTTTCCTATTGAATCTTCCTTTATTTCAGGAGCCTAAAGAGTTGGAAATGATCTCTCCCCAAATGCCTTTGGAGTGAGGATGAGCTGAGTTCCGCTGTTGAGATGAGCTCACTGAACCCCTGAATTGAAAGCATTTTACAGAAGAACAGACTAGAAATAGGTGCTGAGTGTACACTTATTTTGTTGACCATGATTTGACTCAGCCATCATTCATAAGCTAGCTAATTATGCAGCTTCTTAATCATAGCAGAAGCAGCAAACTCTTTATGATCCAATGGGTGTACCAGGCTCTTTTTCTTTTCAGTCACTGACACTCTCCCAAATCATGACATGGAGACTTCTAACTAGTTATGAATGCTCAGCCTAGCTTAGACTGATTTCTGACTAGCTCTTTTAACTTAAGTTAAGCACAAACTATTGCCTCGGGGCTTTTTCCTTTCCTTTCCTTCTGTATATCATACTTTCACTTCTTATCATATCTGGTTAGCTGGCGGTTGCCTGGCTTCTTGCACCTGATGTGTCCCTCTCTTTCTTCCCTCTTCTCTCCTTCTTCCCTTTTCCTCTCATTCCTCACTTTCTTCTTTTTAACTTTTTTTTTTAGTTTATTTTACATTCCAACCAAGGTTTTCCCTCTCACACCTCCTCCTGTCTCCACCTCGACCTTTCCCCAGACCACCTTCATCCATTCCTCTGAATGGTAAGGGCTCCCATGCAGAGTCGACATAGTGTGGCACATTAATTTGTGGCAGTACCAAGCCCCTCCCCCTGCATTAAGTCTGAGCATGGCATCTCCTCATAGGGAAGATCCTGTCTTCCTGCACCTGGGATAGAGCCCGGTCCTACTGTCAGGGGCCCCTCAGCCCAAGCATTACAACTGACTACCACAAATGGAGGGCCTAGTTTAAACCCATGGAGGCTCTGCAGCTATCCATCCAGAGTTCATGAATTTTCACGGGCTTGGTTCAGCTGTCTCTGCAGATTTCTTCATTATGATCTTAATCTCACTTGTTCATGTATTCCCTCCTGACTGCCTTTGGTTGGATTTCTTTTTTTTTTTTCTAGATTTATCCTCCTATTTACTCTCTCTGTCTGCAAGTCATGTTAAACCTTTCTCTTTCTAACTATTGGCCATTTGGTTTTTTATCAAATCAATCAGGTTCCAAGAAGTTGTGAACCACTTGATGTGGGCTCTGATCATTCAATTCCAGTCCTCTGGAACAGAAAGAGTTCCTTTCATCACCAATGAGGTGTCTTTCTTGTCCCAAAGTGCTAGTTTAGAAGATAAACTGAATAACAGCATGCACTGTAAATTCTTTTAGCTATTGGGCATACTTTATCTACTCAATAGAACATCTACATCAGAGAAGAATCTATAGATTATTACAGAACCTCAGGCAGAGATCCAGGATCTATCAATATAATCCCTCTCCCCAAATCTTAAGCCTTGAATTGGCCAGTCACAAGAAACATTTATATGTCAGCTAAGAGGACAACCAATCTGCTGTTGTATCTCTAGATTTCTGTAATACATATTTTCTTTGAAGGTTTTATTTTTATTTTTAAAATTGTGTGTGTGTGAGAGAGGGGGCAGAGAGAGGGAGAGAGAGCGTGTGTGTGTGTGTGTGTGTGTGTGTGTGTGTGTGTGTGTGTGTGTTTGCAGGTGAGTGCATTGCCTGCAGAGGCACCAGATTTACAAGGAGTTGTGAGCTGTCTGATGTGGATCCATGGGTGCAGGGAACTGAAAGCTGATTATATGCAAAGGCATCATGCACTTCTAATGGTTGAGTCATCTCTCCAGCCCTTTCTGTAATATATTTAATAGTATGATTTCTTAGATTCAACCTATGCATATTACCAGTGAAAGATGCACTAGTGATGCTAACATGCTCACATGTAGCCTGTGGTTCATGCTGCAACATAGCTAGAACACAACCCAATGTAAAACTCACAATTCTCGAAATATATTGTAGTATTAATTTTAAATTAGGTTATTTTATATTTTTTAGGTTATTTTATTTTATGTGTATGTTTTGCCTACCTGTACATCTGTGTACCATAAGTGCTTTCAATAACCAAAGAGGTCAGAATAAAACATTATATTGCCTGTAGCTAGAGTAACTGATGGTTGTAGGCTGTTATGTGGGTGCTGGGAACCAAACCAAGGTACTCTGGAAGAGCAGTAAGTACACTTAACCACTGAACCATATCCAGCCCCTACTGAATTATTTTAGAATTTGGAGGGTTTTTATTTTGGTTGTTATTGTTTCTTTCAACTTAACTGTGTGGTTGCTGACCATGAAATTTGCATCTGCACTAAGCATCAACCTCAAAAGGTGAAACAACCCTGGAAAGGAACCTTCAGGAGCTAGTATTTTCAATGTTGTTAACAGAGTAGCGATAGCTATTTCTAAGAATCTGCCAAACGGTCAAGTCTATATTTTGTTTGTAGATCTGATTTATACTTCTAAGTATTTCAGGAAGCCACAAATTGAGAAGAAAAACTAATTACTTCTGGCATTTGGAACATGAAAATGCAAAACAACTTTTGGGAAAAAGTAATTTCAATTTCGGGTTTTGGATTTCCTATAGATTAAAATTCAGATAAACATGGGCTTATAATAAAAATGTACAAACAGACGTGAAAATAAACTATCATCTAGTAAGCAATAATAAAATTACAAATATGATTTCTGAAGACATGAAGCATTAGTCAGGCATCAAGTATGGAAGAGAAAATAATCATGAATAAAATTACCCAGAGTACTAGAAACACAAAAAGAACTGTAAACAAGAAACAGAAGATTGAAAGTTTTACTCAGTCAATGAGATAAACATGAAATTAAAGAGATAGGTAGTAAACTGGGAAAATGAAGGAAATGAAACCAGCTAGATAAGGAAAAATATGTGTGAAGCATGGGGAGAGACGAAGAGTCAGAACAGAAACCAAAGGTTCACCGCATTCAGAGTTTGAAAAACAGAAGGAAGAAACAGGACAGAAGAGACCGGTGGAGGGATGAGAGGAGAGTTGAAGGTGAAACTCGACTGTTGAATTGTAGAACACATAGCAGACTGATCCTTGGTAAATAAGGAAAGGCATTGTGGCAGGGAGGACAAGAGGAAAAACAGGAAAGAATAAAGGAAGAAAATTTTCTAGGTATAATGGACAATAGAGCTCACAGATCTAAGAACTCTAATACATATTAAAAGAAAATGGCAATAAGATTGGAAACATTTTTATTCAACAGAACAATGAAAGCTTCAAGCTTTCACCACCATAATACCTCTACAAAGTATTTATTAACTTATAATTCTGTGTATCCAGAAGAACTGCTCAACCAGCTTTGATCCTTTTACATATGTTTATCTATTTTGAAACATTTTTGAAATAGGATCTCACTATGTAGCCCTAGCCGGCCTGGAATTTGCTGCATAGATCAGCCTCGTCTTGAACTCACAGAGATCCTGTTGTCTCTGCCACCTTAGTACTGAATTTAAAGGCATGTACCACCATGCTTGGCCGTATTTTAAAATGTTTTTATATTTAGTTCTGTATTTCATTTTAATTTACATCAAAGCACAGCATACCCTAATATCAATATTTGTTGGATGGGCTAACAGAATAAGCTGAAAAACTATGGGGAAAGTTAGGTTCATAATAAAAAAGCAAATTGAATTTAATTGAGACACAGAACAGGTAAAGAATAGAGATGAAATAAATAGTAAAGAACAATATATAAATAAATAATATGAAAATAATAATTCTTGAAGAAAGTAAATTTGAATATTCAAACAACTAAGCTGTAAGTAGAGAAATCCCATAATCAAGGAGACATCAGATAATGGTAACAGAAGGACTTACAAAATCTCAAAACAAAATTAAATAAATACAAAAGAAAGATATAGTATTCCAAAGCCAAATTCCAAGACACATCTAGAAACTACTTCCATATGGAAAGAATGGCTCTTACCATATCCTTAGGCTTTTCTGCCTCTCTGGCAGAAAAAGGAACCAGTGATATTCTACATTTCTTACATGTATGAGTTCAACATGTTCTGTCATTCACAGGGTTTTTCTGTCCCTATTTTCAGGGGGCTACATCAATCAAAAGGATTCAAGGTACTGTCAAAGGGATAAATTCTCACATTTAAGTTGCTCTAAAATTTCTCTAAACCATATCATAAAGCACAAAAACCTAGCTTTATTGTCTATAATTATTGATTACACTAAGGAAAATAAATACATAATAGAAATGAATAGAATATAGATACATATTCTGAAAAAAAGAATATAAATGAGCCATGATAAAATGGTGGTTGTAAAA
This sequence comes from Dicrostonyx torquatus, assembly GCA_028555095.1. Classification (NCBI taxonomy): domain Eukaryota; kingdom Metazoa; phylum Chordata; class Mammalia; order Rodentia; family Cricetidae; genus Dicrostonyx; species Dicrostonyx torquatus. The sequence continues at coordinate 3,733,139 of JAQHUG010000042.1, read as the reverse complement.
GAATTTAAGAATATAACTACAAAGGAAAATGTCACATGTTCCTACCCCAGACAAAGAACTATAGGCAACTAAGAACTGATAGGTGAGGAACTATCCTTCACAGGGATGAGGGACTCTAGTGGACGAACAATGCAGAGTGGTCAGTCCTGAAATCACAGACACAACAAACATGAAATCAGATACAGTACCACAAATATATATATATATATATATATATATATATATATATGTGTGTGTGTGTGTGTTGTGTGTGTGTGTATTCTACATTCTACATGCATGCATATACACATATATAATTATACATATACATACATATATAACAACAACAATCAATGAAAAATAAGCTATCAATTTGAAGATATAGAGTAATAGGAGGGGTTTGAGAGAGGGTAAAAGGGAAAAGATGACCTAGGAAAATGAAGGGGTGAAGGGGAAAGTGATGCATTACCATTTCAATTAAAGGCAGTATGAAAAAATAAATACAGACCATAAGATCAAAGCAAAAAACTCCATGCACACGTTTGCATGCATGCATGTCTTTCACACACACACACACACACACACACATAAACACATACACACATATATATATATATAATTAGTAATAGAGATATGATTTTTGAAAGCAAGAAGATATAACAGAAATTGAACTTAGAAGTGGAGGGTTAGCACACACAGGGCAGCCAAGTGTCTTGGCATAAGACTGAAGATTTTGGCATGTTGAACAATAGATTCTCCTGCATGAATTTATTAAGACTACTAATTTATTCAGCAAAACAAAATTAAGGTGAGATGGAGAGATCACTAAATGCTTAAGAAACACTGGTTGCTCTTTCAGAGGATCTGCGTTCAATTCACAACACCCACATGGTGCCTCACAACTACCTGTAACCATGACCCTAGAGATCCATTGATCTCTTCTGGCTCTGAAGGCACTGTATGCATATGGTGTAATGGCATATATTCAGGAAAAAAGCATTCATATACAAAATAAAAACAAAGCTTTTAAAAATAGGAATTCTATCTAGGGGTCATTAAGATAGGAAAATGTGAAAATGGCAAGTACTGGGGGGAAAGGCCAGGACTGACCTCTGGGAGTACATTCTTTTCTATAGAACTAAAACATTTTTACCCCTGCTTTGAAAGGAAGATATTATGGGAGTCATGTTATATCAATTAGATTCTCCATTGTGCTAATGATAGTGATTATAGGAAAGGATAATGATATTTGCTTGTCTAAAGGGAAAAATGATAGTGATTATAGGAAGGGACAGTGATGTTTGCTTGTCTAAATACCAATAGCTACTTCCAGCTATCAAGAATAAAGGAAAGGCAGCGTTTGGAGTCAGGAGCTCACACAGCATGTAAAGATAGCTGGCAAAAGAACAGGCTAAGAGACTGTGTCAGGAAGGTGGCATGGAGATGCCTAGTGCCAATTTCCTACTCCCGGGGCTTTATTTGATTTTGTTTCACATCATTTGGGTCTTCCCTTTCTTTTTGTCCATGAGTTGATTTCTATTGAGCTGAGGCAGATTTATTGTTCACCAGAGGGTAAAACTAATTTCTGAATGTGCCCTCACTATATACACCATTGGCACTGAGCCCTTCAGGCCTCTCTCTAATACCTTTCATGTCACTTCTGTTGAACACTTGAAGTATGGGGCTAATATTTTATGACCAAGACATTTTTATTAACACAAACAGGTTACTACTTCTTTTCTCACTGACATTATGGAGTAAGCAGACCTTTCTTTTTTTGTAGTTGCAAAAGGTTGCTTTGTTTTGCCCTTGATGCCTGTGTTCTAGAGTAAGTCCTCATCAGTCATTTCTTGTTCTTAAAACGTCCGCAAACAATCTATTCTTTTCCATTGTGACTTCCACTCATTTCCCCTCCTCATGCCTATCGAGAAATGAAGGCTGTTATTTTCCATGCTATAGAAAAATAATTATAAATACAATTTCTCATTAATAGAACTAGCTGAATTAATCTAAATACTATATTTCCTACGTATCCTAACATGGTCATTCCAATTTTTCCTTTTATTTTCTCACTTTGAGAAGATTTTAAAATCATCAGTATTAGTAGATATTTAAATCATTATTGGCCATTTTCAACTTAAAATTTACAATTTCAGTGTGGATTGATATATATTCAGTCAAAACCAAATCATTTGACTTTGCCAAAGTTTACATATTCTTATTTGGGAGATATAAGAGTAGAGATGTACATAATATAAGTTATGTAACCTGATTCCAAATATTGTTTAAATATAGTTCAGAAATAATGAAGAGTTGGAAATGTTGCAACTGTGAAGTACTCCTGACTCATGCAGCCAGAGTTAGCTTTCAATTTCAACTTGTCCTCACTTAATTGTTGCCAGTATATTTGCATGTGCTTTATCTTCAATATTACTGTATGTTCACACAGTCAGGTTATCCATTATGCTTCTTATACAAACTTAAACTAAAGGACAGGTAACAACTTGACTAAAAAATAACCCCAAATATTAACTGTTATTTAAAGTAAATCCCAGGGTACCACTGAGGTTCTATATATATATTGTATCAATTCAATGATGTATAGTAAAAACATCTTGGGACTTTGTTGATTCAGTAGAACTTTTGTTTGGAAAAGACAGCTGACAATAGATTAAGGTATTACCCAAACTACTTCCTTCGGAGATTGGCTTATGCTACTTAGCATGGTGATCGCTATACAGTTTCCTTTAAGGCTAAATAATATTTCATATGTTCCCCGCTTGCACATCTACTCTGATTCCATATGATGGTGATTTGATAAACACAAGTGTGCAGATATATTTTGTTTTGACTTTCATTTCTTTGTGTATATATTTAAGGGTGGTAAATGAATTATGTGATAATTGTAATTGCAGCATTTTAAGGAACCTCCATTTGGACTTCCACAGGTTTTAGTCTAACATATTCCTACCGACTGTGTATTGGGACAGACTCCTTTTTGATAACTCTTGTCCATATGGGATTGTTCTTTCAATGTTAACCACTTTCACTAGGTTGAATTACTGTTTCAAGGACAAAGTTTTAGAGTGATTCATTTCATAGCAACAGTGAAAGGAGTACGAGTCATTCCCCAGCATTAAGAATGACCACAAGTCTCTACTCAGTGTAGAGAGTCATTAAACCAGCAGCACAGCCTTTCATTTTGACTCTCTCTTTTTGAAACCGAGTTTTAGGTTCTTGAGTACAACAACACTCAAGAATATCCAGCAAGTCTCAAATACATGTGCTCTACTGAAAAAAAATTAGGCAGGGCTTTTAATCTCATCAGGAAAACAGGGAAAGAACAAGTGGTTCGTCATCTCTCATGATTTTACAGGTTCAAGGTGATGACATTTTCTTTATGGCAGTCAAGTAATCCAGATACTACTCGTAAAATGAAAATATTAATTAATTTAAAATTAAAGCTAAAATTTTAAGTTGCTTGAAACATGACTGAATGTTGTAAGGGAAGAGACCATTTGTTTCCTAGGCTGCTCAGCAGCTTAGACCCAAAAATAATAATATTAATTAAATCAATGTTTGGCCCATTAGCTCTAGCTTCTTATTGGCTAACTCTTACATATTAGTTTAACCCATTTCTATTAATCTGTGTATCGCTACATGGCTATTAATCTGTGTAAGCAACATGGCTGTTGCTTACCAGCTAAAGTTCCATCTGCGTCTGTCTCCAACGGGGACTACATGGCTTCTCTCTGACTCTGCCTCCTTTCTCCCAGCATTTTGTTTAGTTTTTCCTGCCTAGCTCTGTTCCCCTAGAGCTCTGTTAAAGGCCCAAAACAGTTCCTTTACTAACCAATTGTATTCACAGCATATAGAGTAGAATTCCACAGCAACTGAATCCTACTATTCTTTTTCATTTACATTGACTAACTTAACATTTTAAAAGAATTGGCTATGATTCATCTGAGATTAAGTCCTCCACTTGAATGAAGTATATTTTGATTAAAAATGCAGATTTAAAAACAAAAATGTCATTGCTTATTTATATACACATATATATAAATAAATAAAATAATATATTAAGATAAATAGACATATATGTATATATATACATACATATATATATATATATATTTATTTGGTTTTTCTCTGTACAGTCCTGTCTATCCTGGAACTCACTCTGTAGAACTCTGTAGACCAGGGCAGACTGGAACACAGAGATCTGCCTGCCTCTACCTCCAGAGATTAAAGGTGTGTGCTGTACTCATACCTGGCTTTTGCTTAGTTATGTTATAAAGAGGAACTGAGGATAATTCAAACTGTGAAGTGAGTAGATACTAGTTAGCATACAAATAGACTATCCTGATTTTTTTCAGGAAAGACTTCTGATTCAGTAAGGTAGAGATAACATTTACACTGTGTTCTTCCTAAAGAGCATACAAGGATTGGCATTTTCTCAAAATTAAATGATCTTAGATAAAATACATAATGATTTTTTTATGGATGCCAGCATACCTGTTCTGAAAAATTTTAACTTTTCATGCACAATTACTTCTGCTTCGTAAGAAATCATGAAACTTTCATCCTCATTGCAAAGATAAGATCATGATTGTGGGTGGAATACACGAAAACTAAAATCACATCATCCATTTTACAAGTGCCAGTTTTTCTTCTTTGTTTCCAGATGGTCAGAATATGTGAGCTTCCACTAAGACTCCAGAATACAGAACCACAGTATTAACCAGAGATTGCAATATTGTCTAAGGCTGTCACCCCCACAATGACATCCTTGCATATGCTATATGCAACATTCTTATACTCCATAGTGCTTTGTCTGCATTGATAGTCACCAGGAATTGATGGGCCTTAGTCCAATGGTTCTCACACTTAGCCAGGTCAAGATACATAAAATGTGATACACAAACAAGTGAATTCATACCATCACAAGGCTGAGATAAGCAATACCTACCAAAAAGAACAAATAAATAAGCCAGCATTAATCTGACTTCTCAGCATTAGTCTGAGATGACTCTTACCTAAAGTCACTTCTAAGCAGTGTGTATGACCTATAATAGCTAGTCTGTCTTCAAAGGTGATCTATCAAACTATGATTAAATAATATACCATTGTCTGGCCAGGGACCAATAGAATAGATGAAGACCATAACTAGTTCTGACAAGCCATGGCTGCAGAATTTACATAAGAGTTGGCTCTATAAGATAGGTTATATTTTACCTGTATTGGTTAGTCATCTTCTGTTCACAACCATTGTCAATAAAAACTCCAGAACATAAAGAGTCAGCTTGTATGACTCTCACGACAAGGAATGATGTTCAGACCACTATCATTGGTGTTAAATGCATTGCAAAAGTTCCTCTGAAGATTTAAAAATGACATAGCTAGTGGTCAATCAGGCATAAGCAGGAGTCACTAAAAGCTTAAAATGAAGAAATAAACTGCTGATATGCTGTGGGACAATGGTTTTACTCTGCAAAAATTTGCTTCTTGTAGTTCTTTAATAAAATGCTGATTAGCCAGTAGCCAGACAGAATGTATAGGGTGGGCAACCAGTCAGGAAGTAGAGGTGGGGCCTTGAGAAGAGGAGAATTCTGGGAAGAGGAAAGATGCAGTCTGCAGTTGTCACCCAGACAGAGAGGAAGCAAGATAAGATTGTCTTGCTGATGAAAGGTACCAAGCCACATGGCTAACACAGACAAGAATTACGTGTCAATATAAATTATAAGAGTTAATAAGAAGTCTGAGCTAACAGGCCAATCAGTTTATAATTAATGTAGGCCTCTGTGTGCTTATTTGGGACTAAACGGATGTGGGACCTGGTAGGACAGAAATCTTGGTCAACAATGATATATGATAGAATGGGCATTAAGAATCTTTAAAACGGGAGTAGGGGTCCAGGGTCCCAGGGCCACTGCTGTCTCACCTGCTATGTCCACCAAGTATTGGTCTCCATGGAGCTCATAGGGAACAACATGTTGAGGGCGGAGTACATGGCTGTCTGGATTATACTGAGAAAATAAATAAATATATAGACAGACAGACAGATAGATAAATACCCCAGGTGATGTTCAGGCAAAGCATAAATCTCTAACTGGATGCAGCCAGTCCATGGCACAGCAATAAAAATGAACAGCAAGTCCTCCCTTTGCAGGGATCAGCTTTTTTATGGATGACTGTAGAGCCCTGCTTTGTTATTCTAATCTTCTAGACAAAGATTACAGAAATATTCAATTAATAACCTGTCCCCTGTTCCTGAAAGCCACAAGTTCTGAAACAAATTTCTACTTCTTAATCTTTCCTCTGAGTTTAGGAGTACAAGCTCGAACTCTGGTTAAAAAAAACTACTCTCAGTTCACTTTTGCTGTGATGTTCTTGATTCCATAGGATTTCTCGTCAGCAAGCTAAGTACTGTCGTGTAAATACAGAACCAAAAAAATCCATGTGTTCACTTAAATTTTTTTTCCAATAACTAGATGCATCTTTAAACAATGGAAAGATGTGTGTGTTGTCTATTTACACAGCTTTCATCAATTTTAAAGAAAATTATAGTACAATTAAGTTTTAATTAAATATCTTGAATACTCAATTATGAAATCAATTTCAATGCAAGCAGTTCTGATTACAAGTGTTTTTCCACCTTCTCTTCTTACAGAAAAAGATCTAATCAAGAAAATATATTACAATCCATCAATCTAGAGACAGAGAGTAGGCACAAAAGAAAAAAGAAACATGTACAGCTGTAAGACATGAACAAAGACAGAGATCCCTGCTAGACATTTGGAAGAAAATTTGTAGATATTTCCTATTCTAATTTATGATCTGTTTATATACTAATCCTTGATTATTAAGAATTAAAGATATATATATATATTTATATATATGCTTGACATGTATTTCCACTTTGACAGAAGTAACTAAGGACAAATACTAAAAAGCCTACCACTCTCTGCATCCTACTAATTTCTCATGTCATAAAATACTAGATTAGTTGGAAATTTTCATTCTAATGCCTAAACAAATGTTCTGATGTTTATGGGTTAGACTGCCTTCCCGTTTCTTCTCCAGCAGCAGGCAGATGCATTGTTCATCTCCTGTAGGCTTAATAGACAATTTTACTTGTGCTATCAAACTCTTGCCAATATTTTGCCTGGATCGCAGCTAGACTATAGATAGGTCTAGTAATAGGTAACTGAGATAAACTACTCCCAGTTCTTTTTTCCTCAGCATTTACTACCCTGACTCCAGAGACTGGTTTCCACAGCCACTAACAGGTGGCCTGGAGGAAGATTTGGAGATTTAGTCAAGTGTTAACTACAACTTTTTGCAGTTTGGCATCAAAAAAAAAAAAGGCTGAACCATCTGCCAAGTACAACTCTATACTCATTAAAACTATCCTTTCATCTCTGTTCTCACCTGGGAAGATGTGGTGGACAGTAATGAGATTCCACATTGGAGAGTGGGCAACATATCCCAGCCAGACTTGCTCAGCATGCATTGATTTAACTCACTTTAATTCACATTCAGTCATATCCATCAACATAAGTCATATATTTGGCAGACCTTATATTTCCACTGTTGTCAATTCACATGGTATTAGTCAATTCTTTTTTTAGAAATATATGTAGCAGAGTCTGAAAAGAAATCTGAAAATTCTTATTGAATTAAAAAATAGAGCTTCAAGACTTAGGAGATAAAAATACAGGAGACCTAATTAATTTTAATTTGAAATAATAAACTTTAGTTTTGAATAAACAAATTATACCCACTCTTCTGATAATCCTGATGTTTTATTTGAATTTTACAACTGATATCTAAGCCATCTATCACACCAATCAAGTAGAAGGTCAGTTTTTACCTGATGGAATAAGGTGTGGATGATGTAGTCAGAGATGGGGGGGGCTTTAAACACCTCTCTCAGCCTTTGTGATTGCACAGATCCTATCCTATAAAGTCTAGTATTATGATTACAATATGGAGATCATATACTTTCTCTAGAATACAGGGTTGATAATTAACTATGTGTGAGGAAGTGGCAAACACAACTGCGAACTGCAGATATTGCTGTATATGAGTCACTGAAAGTTTTTATAAAGGAACCTAACTATTCACTTTTCAGAAAGAACCATAACCTGCTCATGACTGAAATAGAGCTACCCCATTCACCACTATTTGTATGTCTGTGCTCATGCCACTCTATTGATTATTGTTGTCAAGATCTTGATGATACCCTTAACTAAGGTGAAGTAAACTCCAACACTGTGTCTACCATAATATAGCTCCGTTCGTTCATTCTCTGCACTTTTACAATATGTGATAATAACTTTACTCATTTTTCTGCCTGAATTTAGTTTACTGCCAGGCACAACAAGGGCAGTCAATAAATCTCTTGAGTAAGAAGATAAACAAAGATGATATAATTTGTCTTCTCTGGTAGACACCTATATACACATGCACTGAGTCACTGTCACCCAGCCTATGGGGAAAGCTATTGACAGCCTTGAGCTGCCAGATACTTTAGCTAGTTGCTCAGGTGCTATAGACATCCTAAGTTACAGCCCTTGGCAGATGGTATAGCCTCAAGGGCTGACCCACACATAAGCATAATGGCCTGAACCCTGAACAAAGCAAGACTAGACAAAAGCTGAGTGGGTTGCATCCATGAATGCCATAGGTACATAGCTCACAAAGCTTTTGAGAGCTCACATCCTATTATCATTATCTTAGACACTTTTTATTGTCTGAGCTATAGAGCTATGAAATTTCATGTTTGTCCCCCTTAGACTTTGGACTTGTCTTAGTGGGATGAGCCTTCCTATTTTTTCATTCTTTAATTTGAAGCATGTGCAGGTGCTCATGGCTTAATAGTTTGTTTGATTCTCATAGGAGATTTTGAACTTGGACGTATAAAATCTCTTGAGGGTTAAGAATTAATCTATGAACACCTAATACTTAACAAAGAAGCTAAAAGTATACAACGGAAAAATGAAAGCATCTTTAACAAATGGTGCTGGCATATTTGGATGTCAACATGTAGGAGAATGAAAATTGATCCTTATCTATCACCATGCACAAAACTTAAGTCTAAATGGATTAAAGACCTCAATATAAATCCGACCACACTGAACCTGATAGAAGAAAAAGTGGGAAATAGCCTGCAATA
>JAQHUG010000042.1:3688468-3717132 GCA_028555095.1 Dicrostonyx torquatus | reverse complement strand
TTTTGTGTGATTATTAGTGTCTGGGTGGCTGGGAAACAAACGAAAAAAATCCTACAAATTCTAGATAACTCCTCTATATAATCATATAACAAACTCAAAATAGAATGAGGGGCAGAAAGAAATAAATGTAGCTATTTTTGTCCTCGCATTACCTTCTATTCTCTTCTCCATTCCACAAACTTTATTATTATAAAGTATGGAACATATTTATACCTCTGAATACTGAATTATTCATCCTAAACAGGCATGCATAGTTGGGGATTTCTTTGGAACACATCTTCACAATTGTTTTAATGATTAATTTGACATCTGCATATCTCTCATTCCAGAAGGGCAGCTACATTTAATAATAAAATAATAGTATTTGCATAAAGGTTTACAAACTTAGAAAGTACTTTTACAAATATCATTTTATCCTTTTCTAATTCATTTTCAAATTATAAAATGCAGCCTGAGAAATATTATGTGACTTCCTAGTGAATGAAAAGCTTTTCTCCTAATACAAATACTTACTAATTTTCTGAATTCTACACTATCCTTACTCCAAATGTTTATCTGATAGAAAAATTCTTCTGTCAGTGTCTGATGTCACAAAAGCAATCAGAATGTCAGGAATCACTATCAGTAGATTCTCTTGAGCCTTAATCCTTAAGGATGCTATTATACTTTATAACTGACTTCAGGTCACTCACTAGAAAAAGAAGGCGAAAACAATAGAGAGTGCCTAGGACGGCAACTGAAAGTATCCATGCAGCTAATTATATCCTCTTTTCTATTTTTCTTGGGGTAAAAAAACAAGACATTTGCCTGCCAATATGGCATTCTGAAAAGGCAACGCGTGGCAATTCAATTTATTTTGGCATTTACATTTAACAGTGCTCAGCACCAGGTTACTTGCTCATACTTAGCGGATTGCAGGTTTGCAAAAGAGCTTCGTAATAACCTGTTATTGAGTTGCTGTGCTGCCAGCTTTAACTGACACTTGCACCTATGAATGTGCAGTTTTTCCTCAGCAGTATCATTCCCTTGGTATTTAATTAATTTATGGAAAATGAAACCTTAGGATCATAGATTTGAAGTGTGTCTAGAAAATACTTTAATGTATTTTTACATAGAACTACTTACTATACAACCTTTCTAAAATGTATGGCCTAATTGCTGAGTCAGGCTGTGGCTGTAATAGACATACTAAAAAACAGTCAGCAAATTATAGGCATTTTTTGAACAATAACTTCAGAGAGTGAGCAATCACCATATTAAGATACGAGTGTTCGTTCCAACACCAGAGATGTCAAATAGTTCACACTTAACGCAAATGGAAATAACAACTTTTTCTGTCACTTACTAAGCAGGATACGTGTTTGCACACATATATGTGTATAGATGTTTAAATACACTGACTCTTAGTATAGTGGTGACTGCTTTGATCATCCCTTATTCCTAACATCACGTGTGAAACCTTTGGAAACTTCACATACCATGAGATCCAGTATATCTGGTGGGGAGAGATGTTATCACTGGTCAAAGATCAAACAAAGAACAGTGTTGATTGTACAACAGTACATACAATGTGGGGAATTCTATACTCAAGATTTCTAATTTAGCTATAGAAGGTAAATTTAGAGGTTTCAGATTCATTTTCAAGAGAAATCATCTTTAAATTTATTTTTTGAGGATTTCATGAGTACTGTATTTACATCATTCTCACCTTCCCTTTCCTCTTACATCTTTTCCAATGTTCCTAAACCCATTCTTAAATTCCTATTCTTATTTTCTTTATTAGAGCTGAGTGTGTGTGTGTGTGTGTGTGTGTGTGTGTGTGCAGTCGACAGCATTCACTTAGTGTTGCTCATATGTATTTTTATGTGGTGCTGACCACTCGGGATTAGATAACCTATTAGGGGACTCATCCCATGAGAAGAGTGAATATCCCTCTCTCCCAGCAGCCGCTAATAACCTTTTGCTCATCCTCTATAGGTTGGGCCATATGAGATTTCCTCAACCACTCTGGCATGCTAACTGGTGGTAGTGTAGTATATGTTTTGTTTAGGTGATAATATTTTTAAGATCTCATGGGTATAGATTTTCTATCATTTATAGAAGATATTATCTCACAGTCGATGCCCTTGTCCTCCGGCTCTTAACATCCTTTCATATAAGAGCAAAACTGCAAATCCATCTTTTGTGTAAAACTATATTCACATATTAGCTGAAATATCATCAGTGACTAAATATTACAATTTACTTTTTTAAAATTATGACAAGAACACACTGCAAGCATCTAATATCCCATAAGTGGTTCAACTCGTTCTTTTTCATGAAAACTAAAGACCTAGACTATACCTAAAAGACAAATTTTTTAAAAAAGAAAATCTATTATGGATAAAAAGATATATAACCTTTTATTCCAAAATCTCACTTTCAGGACTGAGAGTAAAACTCCCTGATGAACTTCTGATCAAGGCTTTGGGCTCCTATGAGCTGTAGTGTGAAGTGGAGATTTGGGTAGGTGGCAACTGTCTTGTCCAAGGGAAGTACTTATGGCTCTTAAACTAAAATGAGATCAGAGTGTACACGGATGCTCTCTTGGAAATATTATATCACTGCTCTATACCTCAGTGTTCCCGTCTGTAAGGCAGGAACAACCACCTTTCCAGACTGTGACTGAAATTGAGTTTCCTGATCATTTCAAAGTAGTTACAAGAACTCAGCAAATGTAGGTCTAACAAATTAGAAACTGGAATAAAAATCTTTTAATGAGGTGTTTCTAAAATTTAATGTCTGTGTGGAATACCTGGGGATCTTATTAAAATACAGATTTAAATTTCGTTGTTCTGAGATAGCGGCTGAAGAGTCTGTATTTTAACAAGCTTCCAGGTGATGCTCACATGACTGATCCCTGAACCACATTCTCTGCAGCAAGGTTTAATGGACATTAAAACAGGAACCAACATCAGCATGCTGTGAGAAAGAGTAGCAGCCTTTGCAAAATCTAACAGCAATAATGTGAGTTCTGCAATTAAGAAATAATAGAAAGGTAAACAGAGTCTCTCTGTTTAGACCTATCATGGCCATATATACTGCCATAAGACATATTACTGGAAGACTGGTATTAGCGTCATTAATAATGCTTTATAATACCAAGTTACTTAGTATTTAAAAAAACTATTATATAAGGATTGAATTTGGTGATTTGGGGGTGATATTGACATACTCTTTGATTTATTTTTGTGTGCTGTTTCTTTCTTTTGTTTTTTGTTTGTTCATTTTATGGGTCTGGGAATGAAATATAAGTGTTTTAGAGAGGAAAGTATACCTACTGAGTAATATCCAGTCTTTGAAACCTCCTTTCCTTTTTTTCTTTTCCCTCTCTTCTTTTTCTTCTCTTTTGGTCTTAAGCCAATCAAAAAATCAAAAATATTCAAATAAGATAATGAAATGTTCTAAAATGTATAATGCTATTAACTTAATTATCTAAGAAGTTCCCTATCATTAACTTAAATATGAATCTACTATTTAATTAGTATGTGTGATAAGTATGTGTGCATGCATGTGTCTGAGTGTGTATGTATGTGCATGTATGTGTGTGCATGTGTGACATATGTGAGTTCAGGTATAGCATCAGAGGACAGCTTTCAAATTTCACTTCTTTCCTTTCATACTGTGTTCCAATGACTGAAGTCAGGTTGTCACAGCAAGCACTTTATCCACTGAGTCATTCAGCTAACCTTTCACCTGTTTTAGTTGAATAATGTTATGACCAGCAACACATTAGTATTTCAAACAGCTAAAGCAGATTAATGACAATGGCCCTAAATCATCTAGTATATATCAGTATGAAATGATTATAATTTAGGACATCATTCAGTTCTGACCTTAGGAAAACTTAATAACAGGCAGCAAACCTTCCTTTGTTGGCTTCTATGACTGTACTCTCCTTGCTTTCCCCATAAAGCTCAGGCTTCTAATTTCATTCATTTATTTACAGTAATTTCCACTTGTGCATGAGCACTTACTATTGCTTTCCCAGCCTCTGTCACAGACTCTTTCTGTCTGTAATTTGTTTTCACACAGTTTAAACAAATAAACAAAAGCACCCAACTCAGCTCCCTCTACAAATTCATCTCATGGCAAGTGCTCTCTTTGGAGCTCCACACCTTTAATGCTGACTGCTGGCTTTGTTGTCTTGCAGTCATTATTAAATTCGGGGTCAGAAAGTGGACCTGGGCTATGCTTCCTCTCTGCCCAGGATACCTGTTCATGCAGTAGTAACCAGAACGTAGAAATCCTGCTCATGTCTATTTCTCCCTCCTCTCCACCTCAAATCCACAATCAAACGCTGTAGATTTCCTGCACTAATACTTACATTCTTGCCATTCTTAGAAGTTCCCAAGTTGTTCAATCATATGCCATCATGCAGGTCTACGCTCATTTCCATGTTGGTAATTCTGCATACCTTTCCCCATCATTCTATCTAAAGTGCTCATAGCTGATATTTACCTATGTAACTCCACATAGCATGCCTGGTTTTCCCTTCTGAATGCCTAGATTTAACTGTCTTTGACACCCACATCTCACCTCACTCTTCCCTTTCTCTCCACCTTCTATATGCTGGTTATTCTTAATTTTGGTTAAGCCACTACTCGGTATTATTCATACCATTATAAAAACTTATAGCTACGCTACGTAGAATATTATATTTTCCTATTTAGTATTTGTTTTGACTTATTGACAGTGTTAATTTTTAAGCATTTAATAAAAACTCACCCCTAGTTACTCTAAAGATATTTGTATATATTATATACTCCAGCAACATACTTTTCTTAATTTCTACCAAATCTGATTGACCTAAACCCAAATGGTGGCTCTTTTAGCTTAGCGCACAGCTGCCACTCCAAACTCTCCTGTCACCAACATCCTCTCTTGTCATTTTTTCACTTATTTGCATCTAATATCTTTGATTTTGTTTCACTGGCTAGCTCATTTTATCAGAGAATAATATCCAGTGGCAAGAAGGGTTGTCTAGGAGGTACCTTTTATGGTTTTGTTTTTAATACCTCCATTTTCCCTCCCTCCATACCTCCCACACCATCTTCTCTCTTTCCCAGATCCATTCGTCCTTCACATACCTTCAGAAATGAGCACACCTACCGAGAATATCCAACTACATGGCATAAAAATATCAGATAAGATGAAGCACAAACCATCATATCAAGGGTGCGTGAAACATCCAATAGGAGAAGACTCTCAAAAGCGACAAAAAGACAAACAAAAAACCCCGAGACACCCCGAGCTCCACTGTTAGATGGCTAGGGCATATCTTTTAACACAATGCAATAAAACATGTCTGAAAAATTGTTCAAATTATCCCTCACATGGCATAAATAAAATAAGATGAAAACAGTACAGTACAGTACAATTAAACATTGTGGATTCTTCCATGTTTCTAAAATCCTCCCTCTAGCATTTGAAAATTCTGGTTTGCTTACACTTCTGTTATTCTTTTTGAATACTTTGATGGGGTTTTGTTTATTTTATTTTTTCCTCTTATATCTGGAAGTATACAGAAATTTGATTTTTCTTTGTTCTAGTATTCTAGAATTTTACAATGATGGCCTTAATATAAAATCTACTTTCATCAAAACACTAGGTTTTCATTTTTAATTGCAGGGTTTAATTTTTAGGAAAGTCATGATATATTATATATAACCATTCCCCTCCTCCCCCTAGCTTTCCCAGATCCCCCTCTCTTGAAATCCCACCGTTCAAATACTGCTCTACAGGAGGACTCATTTTTGCTTTGTTTCCAAATAGTCTCCTTTCCCGTTATTGTACTTCCTGGGAGTTTTTCCCATCTGACCTTCTAAGTTTTTAGTTTGTACATTTTATCACCATGTTCTTACCTCTTAAAAGGTCTTTTTCACTTCCTACAAAAACTTTAAAGTGTCTTACTCTTATGGGAATTGAAAAATTTTTTATCTTTCTCAGAGTATTGAAGTGCATTCATTTCTGCACAGTTTAAATATTTAAGTTTTTTTTTTTCCTGCTTTCTCTCTGGTTCCCTCATGCTGTTGACAAGGTCAGTTTTTCCTATCAGAGTCCTATTTAGAAATTTGAAATACTAAACTTTATTCTCATATTTTATGTCAAAGTTTAAAGGACTATGAGGAAGTCTCGATTTTAAATGGGGCTGATGTGATATAAGTTTCAGGGTGTGGTGTTGCTCCTTCTTTTATGAATCATTTATAGTAGTACACACATGTTTTTATTTTGGGGGCAGCATTCATATTCCAAAAAAGTCTTCCAGTTATGCTGTGTGAGTAGGTAAAATAAACTATTCTCTATTTCTCACCAATAATGCTGATGTTACTCAAAGTGATATATTTGAAACCCAAACAATCAGTAACATCCCATTACCCATCGACTGAACTCCAAAGGCTTATCAAGTTAAGCCATGCTGTGTTTGAATTTTCAAGGAAAAAAAAAACAGTTTATATCACCTTAAATGCTGACAAAATGTACTGACACCTATGAGTGGAAATGTTTACATTTTGTAGGCCTCAGGGTTGTCTTAACCTAGTCCTTGTTAAAATTTATTTTAGTCCTTGGGGTTTATCTTCCTTTACATGACTGTTTTACATTTCTGATATGGGAAATAACTGTAGATCCCAGCTTTACATCATCACAAGAGAGAGCAACATGAAAAGACCAAGAACTGCTTTGCAGTAAACCTGAGATGCACTTTATTTCTACTCCTGACAGCGGGGATGATGTTAGAACTTAGATCATAGAACTATGATAGGGATACATGGCTATGTGGAGAAACAAGCACATAGTTTAATAAAGCTAAAGAGCCATATCAGAAAATAAATACTAGGTTGAATAGACACACAAAAAAGTCTTCTAAAAAGATATCCACATTAGTTCCAGGAACATATGACTAATACTCCCTTATGTGGTAACTTACAGAGGTGACTAACTTAGTGACCCATAGATGTAGAAATAACCATGAGCTATGCAGAAGCAATTTTTCATTTATGAAATGTACTTTGATTTCTTTGGAAGCTTCATAAATTAAGGAGGAAGATACTTCTAACTTATATACAACCATAACCATATAATTTATATTCAATTAAAAAGGACATTCTAAGGCTGGACATGCAACTATAAAAATTTCAAAATATAGTTATTTTACATCCAATAAAGAAAACAAGGTGACTCTCCATTGTGCCACAGAGCAGGGGTTTTGCTTTATCCTTTTCAGCTACCTATAAATATGAATATCTGCAACACTTGCCAAAGCAAACTGCATATATGCTCATTACTAATTGAGTAAAATATTGCCAAGGTACTAGTTTTCCAGTGAATATATCTCAGCCCATAAATATAAGTCAGTTTGTTTCTTCGGCATTTAGGAAAACAACTAATTTTAAAAACTAAAATGGAAATATGATAGGGTAGAAAGAAGACTTTGCCATTGTATTGAGACCCGGTCTTTTTATCACCAGTTAATTAGGAATTTTGAATGAGTCTTTTAACTTGCCTGACCTGAGTTTGTTCATCTCTAAACTGAAGATAGCAGTAATAGCCATTACATGGTTCTGAGTTGTGGTCAGAACAGATAATAGCCTCTCAGTATGAGTGCTTTTGAAGCTAAAAAGGTAGATTATGGAGTCAGACTGCTATTAATTATCTTGAAAAGAGATACTGGAATGTAAAGTATGCTTTGAAATTAAATTGAACAAAATGCTGCCCTGCTCGTTCCTTCTTCCTCAACCTGAACACTGAAAGTTAAAACCTACCGTGAAAATCTAAATGTGGTTTGTTTATATACCAATGCAGTTATCAAAATCAACTGTAAGACTGGACTTTATGACACACATGTTTGAATAAATACTTATTATATTATAGCAAAACTTCAAGAAAATTCTTCACTTAAAACTTAGTTGTATTCATAGGTACAAATGGGTCTTGGAGCTTCTGGTGCTTTAAATAAAAATGGTTTCTGTAGGCTCAATAGTTTGGAAGCCGTCAGTTGGTACACTGTTTGGGTAAAATTAGGTGTGGCCTTGCTGAAAGAAGGCATGGCCTTGTTGGAAGTGATGTGTCTTTGAGGTTTCAGAAGCCCATACTAGACCGTCTCTGCCTTATATAGGTAGATCAGGATATAGCTATTAGCTACATCTCCAGAATCATGCCTGTCTACTTGCCGGTGTGATTTCTTCCATGATAATAATGAATTAACTCTCTGAAAAGGTAAGCTCTTAAATGTTTTCCTCTATAAGAGTTGTCTTGGTCATGGTCTCTAATGTCTATTTATCTGACAAATGCAAGCATGCCAGGAATGCAACAACCATGTCAGTAAGACATGCGGCTAGTGAAGGAACCTCAGATGTACGGGGGTGCAGGAAACATAGTCACTTATTTTTTACACTATATTCAGTTAAAAGAACCCTCATCAGGGGCAATTAAGAGTGCTTGCTTCTTTGCAGGGGACCCAATGCAGTTCCTTCATCCACATGGAGGCTATCAACTATCAGTAACTCCCTCTCCAGATTCAAGGCCTTCTCACCTCTCTAGTCACTCCATGCATGTGGTCCACATGGATATACACAGGCTACCACAGTCATGCACATAAAATAGAAATAAATAAACAATTCTTAAAGAGTAATTTCACTGGGATACTGGTGGGACGTCAGACAGAACAGAGCAAACAGATTTGCTTTTCAAAAAGGAAAGGAAAGACTAAAATAGATTTAGTGTTTACAGGATGCTAAATAGCAAGCTAAGTATTTTCTCACTGAAAATTTCCAACAGTGCTATGATGCAGTCAATTTCTTAGCTCTGCCTATAGACATACAAGTTAGGTAACTTTATTCAAGGTTACAACTAATATAGAAGACTTTCAACATAATAATTTAATCTGCAAATCTGTGTTTAAAACACCAGTTTTTGTTTGATTATTTGCTTGTTTGTTTTTTGAGATTTCATTCTTTTCTAATGAAGGCATTCACCTCTTTATTTTCTTTTTTATAAAAACTTTTTGGCGAAATCCATGTTTTGGTAAACTTTCATTTGCCTTAAAATACTTTTAAAATTTCCTTTGGTTTTCGATTTCCTCTTAATGATTGCTACATGGCTATTTAGTTTCTACGTACTTGTAAATTCATTTTACTAATTTTTATTCAATTGTAGCTTTATAATACTGTTGTCAGCAACGATACACTGAATGATTTTAGCTTGTAAGGCTTGTGATTTATTCTGGAGGACATTGTAAGTGTGCTTGAGAAGAAAAAATACATCCTTCTGTTGAGTAGAGAGCTCTGTCAGTGCCAGCTACAACCATTTGGTCTACACTGCTCCTTTACTGAACTTCTCTCTAGATATGTTATTAATGTAAATGAAGAATTTAAGTCTATTAAGAGCAAACGAAGTTCAAAATTAGCAGAAGGAATGCAATAGCAAAGATTACAATAGAAAAAGAGATGAGAACAAAAGAATACTTTAAAAATCAAGTAGAACTTAATTTTATATAATGGAAAAATGAACAAATCTTAAATCAAAGACAGAATGAAAAGTTAAGTAAAATAACAAATACAAAGAGACATGTTCCAGTGGATGTCTCAGGTAAAAAATAAATACTATGAAACTATCTTATGAACAATCTTAGCAAATCAAGTAACAAAATAAATGGCCACACTCCTAGAAAAACAAAATTTAATCAACACTAAATTAAGAAGGAATAGGAAGTACGGACAAACTGATACGAAACAAAATAAACAATATAATGAAAAAGTGTTGCCAACAGATGAATTCTATATTCTCACAGATGAATTCCATAAAAACAAACAAAACAAAACAAAATCAAACAAGGACTCAACTATTTCTTCTTACACCCTTTCTAAACATAGAAAGAATTTCAAAATATATCTATTCTCAAAGGTGACCAAAAATGAGAGATACTTTATGAAAAGAAAGTTACTAAGACAATATCTGTGAAGGTCTTCAATGGAATGCAAACCAAGGTCAAAAACTATTAAAAGGTTCAATCATCATGTTCACATCAAATGTGATACAACATGTTAGCCAAAAGTAAGACACAGAGAGAAAAGAATAATCTCAACATGTACAGGAAGAACATTCACAAACTATGACTCAAACAAAAGAGATACTGCATGGTCTCATCCCAATATAATAAAGGATATAGGTAAAAATCCTACAGCAGAAATAGGTTTTGAAAAAGGTAGGGATGCTCACTCTTACCATTTTTTACTAGGTTTTTCCAGATCTAGTCAGAGCAGACTATAAGAAGAGACATGTAAGGGAAGGAAGAAAGATGGGACTACGTTTTGTCTGTACCCCATCATATCCTAGCTTCCCACTTTTGTGTTCACCCTCCACACTCACTGAGGGGAGGAAGGAATTCCATATTTATATGCGGTAAACAATGCCTTCTAAATATGGATTGGTATTGCTTATAGACTATAAACTTGAGAAAAAAAGGATTAAAGGGAACATCTACTCTGAATCTTAAATCTTATAAGAATAGGAATTTCTTCAGGTCCCAAAGTATTAAAGAATCATGCACATCAAATAACCTGAACAGGCCTGCCTTTTTTCATTATTGCCAGTAAGTAAGGGCATACAGGTACCTATCCCCATGTCTGGATTATCCTCCAAGGATGCTCTGAAGAAGGAGAGAAAGAAGATCTAAAAGATGTTCCTATACCTTTCTACGTACCAGTAGTTGTCATCACAAGCTCCCCTAGATTGTGTCCTTACCCACTGGGATGATATGATCCACGGACCTTAAGAAAAGAACAACTTCTTTCCCCACAAGATACTGGCCTATGAATGTAGCCTCCACTGGGAAACACACAATGAGTAAAAAACAGGCTAGAAGTTTCCACAGCTGTGAGCTGATCCTGGCAGAAACTGAGAGATTGTTTCTTCTTGGGTTACTCCCACGTTATAAGTTCCAGTGTTTCCCACATACTTCACAAATTCTGCCAAGTGTAGTCAGTAGGAGAAGCGGCTTCAGGAGAGCCTCCAGAGACAACAGAGAAGCAGATTGAGGTAAAGTGGAAAGTGTTCATTTCTAGGGTCAAGAGAACAAGAAGGTGTTAAACTCTGGGATTCCAAAGTCAAACTGCGATGTTCTGAGTACCTGGGTTGAATATCCTAGGTGCTGGCTTCTTATGGTTAAGAAAGAGCGAGCAGTATCTAGTTTTACTGTCTTTGATCCTGCTTCTCCATCTCTGACATCATGCCTTGGCCTGACCCTGGCCTGGTCTCTGTGGCCAGGGTATCTCCAAGACAGCAGAAGATATTCTTGGTGGCTGAGGGTCCTTGTAGTTGTTCACTTTTCCTCCCAGTTAGACACCCCAGGGATAGCTTTACATCTATCCCTTTGAAGAGTCCCCTCTCTGTGACTGCTTTCTTATAGGTGCTACTGGTTGCAACCTTGAACTATGGCTATTTAGTGAGATATAATAGGGAAGGTGGATATAAATAGCTGGGTTTTGTTTATAAATATCAGTGGCCTGGATGCAGGCCCAGCACATGCCTGAAACTCTGCTTACCAAATCTAAAAGTACCCATGGCTTGCATGTCAGTTGGGTGACATTATACTCTAGGCCAAATTACAGGTGTAAAGCTCTCATAACCAATTGTCTCTTGAAAGGTCTCTAGCCTGTTTATCTGGAGATCAGATAGAAAAGTGATGGGCACCAAAGACAATACCATGAGAGAGGGTCAAGTCTGCTCGTCAGCTATGGCAGATGTGACTTAATATGAGACCAGTACCATTGAGGTGAATCTTCTGTAAAGTATTTCCCAAGATGCAGCACACAGAGACTATGGTCCAGAGGGGCCAAGACTGCATCTCATTCTGTCACACAAACGTGGTAATGTATAAGATCCTCCCACATTGTACTGATTTTGGTGGTATCAGAGCCAAAGGAAATGCCAGGATTGATGATTAGATATGCCGTAGTCTGCTCTGGCAGGCAGAGCCAAAGAAATAGAGATGCCCAAGTCCTGTAGAGTCCAAAGATATGTGAGTGAATCCTAAATATTGGACGCTGAGCTGTTTATAGTGACAGACTTTGGTTTTGTTGTGCAGTGATTCTAAAGTATGCCCTAGTTCTTCTTCCCTCTTGGAATTAGAATTAATAGTCAGCCAATTTCTGCAATTGACTAGAATTTCTGAACTGGTAGGTGGATGGGTCCCAGAATGAATGAGATCAGTTTTGACTCTTGGGCTCCCCTTGTAGATCAATGGGCTAATGAGCTGAGCTTTATCTGTCTCCTTTATGTATCAGGATCTGTCTTTAGCACTATGACTGATCATTAGATCATGTGAGGCTAGTGTAGAATAGGAAACACAGAGGAAAACGGGACTTCTGAACCTTGTGTGATTCATGAAAGGATAGAAGTGGGAGATGGTAATGGACCAAGGCATGGGTAAGGTGCAGAAGTCATATACTTAGCCTGACTGGTCCTAGGACAGACTAGACCACACTAACTACTCTCTGCTGATAGACTGGACATGCCCATCCAGGTGAACAAGGAAATAAAGGGAGGGAGAAATGACTCTGACCCAAGACTTCTTTATTTCTCTATTTCTCTGTCTCTACCTTACTGCAGATAGGACAAACTGATTATAATAAAGTGACCACTCAGCTGCCTTTCAAACACTGGGCAGAATTAGAATTGCATCCTCAGATATTAAAACAAACAAACAAACCCCTGACTTACTTACTTTCTGTCTTTTCCACAAAAGTCACAAAACTATTACCCTATTAGGATAGTGTAATTGTATTTTCTATTATATTATTTTAAATATGAATTTAAACAAATCATATGTAAAGATAAGTATACAACCTACTCTGATAACAATATACCTGTTATCTACACTATCTTAGTTCTGTCATTTGTTTATTGCTATTATAGAAATACAAAATATCATTGAATTATGATTTCACAGTAACAGTCAACAACTACATAACTTTAAAAAATAATGCTGCCAATCACTAGCCCTTTGATTGACACCAGGGAATGAACTTTTTGTGGGACTAGTCCTTGGATGAGATGAGCAAGGAGAGTTCATTTCACCTCACTAATATGTTTTGATAGATAAAAAAAATTCTTAAAGTCATCCTCAGTAGGCTTTATCGATCTTATCTCTGAAAGAATGAAGAACGGTGACTGCCATTTTGAGGTGTTCAATAAATATGGATATGTAAGTGGAGGCCAGCAATGAATATGAAAGAGAAAGGAGGGGTATATGAGGACTGAAGAGATAAGGTAAAGGGGAAATGCTGCAATTGTATTACAATCTCAGAAAAAAAATAAAATAGAATATGGCCCAGTATGAAAATTTTAAGATCCTAAAAAGTATAAATGTCATCTTTTTTACTAGTATCACACATTATATTTTCTGCAGGCATAACTAAAGTTCTTTTTAAAAGCATAAATAAAACTTAGAAAAAGGTTTTCACTACATGCATATTCCTAGTTTGCTATATGCCCCCACCGACTTTCTTTTGATAGAAGGCATGGTCCTGATGTACCCTGGAGAGTTTCCTTTTAAGAATTCAGACTCACCTATATTCATTCATAAAACCATTGTTAGCAGAGTTTAAAGATAACAGTTTATTACAGGCTTCTAAGTGGTGAGCCCAGCTAGGGCTTTAGGTTAGGTACTGCAGAAGTGGATTCTTCTGCCAGTTTTATGTTTCTTCATCATGGGTGCCGACTGTCACTCACCCATGAACTTAGAAAGTTTAAAGAAACCAAAAGTAAAGCTTCTCAACCCATGTTCACATCATAATGCAGACCCTCACAGGTAAGAGTCCTCTGAACAAACAGTCATTGGTTATAAAGCAGACAGGTGCTTCAGGTTGTCACTAGACTAACAGCAAGACTCCGCTTCTGTGTAAACCACTAGGTTGAGCTTAAAGGGGGAATAAATTCCTTTTGTGTATACATGAAATTCTCATGTGTCCTTTGAGCCTACAGGAGATGGGTTTTGGCCCTCAACTTCAGACCCCCAGCATTTTGTCTCAAATGTTCTCCAAGACCCCCTTCTTTGATTCAGGTTGGCCCTCTGACTCTGTGACGGGGAGAAAAGGACAAGAACATAACAGCAACAGCACGGTTCCTGTTATTTCATCTCATGATGTAAAGTTCTCTCTATACCTCCTGTCCAAACTCATTCAAGAACAAAGACAAGATTATGATAGATCGCTCTATGTACTGCCTTGTGTTTTCTATAAAGTTTACATGGGAACTTACCAAGATCAATATTTTAACAGTATGTATGTAGGTAATATTAATTTCTTAAGAATGTAGTTTGGGTTTGACTTCTTTTTAGTAAGGTGATGTTAAATAATATTAATATGTTCCATAAAATTCCCTGTTATTTTTCCAGGACAGAAAAGAAAGCTGGAAATTTAGGCAAGTTGTAAGAGTCTGAGAATGGTATATAAATTATGGAAAAGGTCAAAGTTCAATACATTGATATCAAACTGCCACTTAAACCAGTTAGCATAATACTCTCTGTAATAATTACAAGGACTGGTTTAAATAATAAAATGTGCTTCTCATCAAAGTTTATTTAGGTATGTTTTTCAATCCTCTTCCAAATATGGCACAATAGTGAAAAGTATCAGATTGGTGTAACTAACCTTAGAGTTTCAAAAACCATACTTGTAGAATAACCAATGAGATAAGAGGTATTAAAAGAGAGAATATTTTCTTTCTTGTTCTCTGAGGACAGAGGATTGTGGTACATGTATCAAAATAAATTGTAATGCTTGGGGTCACCTGTTTCCTTGTTCAGGGAGGTCGCACCTGGTGAATTTAACCAGCGTCCAGTCTACAAAAATGAGCTATGAACTTATCAAGAAGAAGAAGGCAATGTGACTTAACTGCTATCTTGCTTAATGCAATCACATGACTTAACCTTCCTGGAACCGCTTGAGTTTCAAGTACCACAGGCATTCATTCAGTCACATATTCCAATCTTCTTCCCCCATCTTTGTTGTTTTGGTTTGTCTTCACCTCCCTGGGTGGTGAATGGGCTCATGGAAATGGGAGACCCAGAGGAGACTCAAGCGCAGGCTGTACTGCCAAGTGATAAGGTCAGCGCATTTCTGTGGCATAATAAGGAGGCTGATGTCTCTGTCTGTGGCTACTGTAGCTGTCCGTTAGCAGTAGGTTGTCTAGCACTTACAATTTATCCTTTGAGTCCAGGCTCTGTGTTTCCCCATGTTTTCTCGGGGCTGTTGTAAAATCACATGTGCCCTCCAAGTCTAGCACTTCCAGGATTCAGGTCCCCTTGGTGTCCACACAGTGTCTGAGGAGTATGACTGAGAAAACTCTTTATTCCACAAACCAGTAATTACATCAGGCCAAACAATGTGCCAAAATTAAAATAAAACAAAACAAAACAAAAAAACAACACGGAGGTCTGGTAAATATCACACAGAACTTAAAAGTACAAGACTTTCTGTGTGTACAGTAACCATTCTTAGAGACCTAAACTCTAACGTCATCAGCTAGATTAAAAGGGAGAATATTTTTCCTTTTTTCTCCAAGATCAATTAGATCCAAGGGCACTGTGAGGCATCTCGAGAAATGTTCCGTGATTGTGGAGAACCATTTATTTTCTTGCTCAAGAAGGCCATGGAGACCTTACCTAGTGAATTCTAACAAATGTCCAGTCTACAAAGATCAACATTCATGCAGAGGAATTTCTTCAGTGACTCCAAGTAAAGGCCTTTGACTTATTGTCACCGATGGAACAACTGGTATAAAAAAGACTAGAAGAAGTAGAGGACAAGATCACCAACTGGCGTTGGTGGCACAAAAAGTAGAGGAGGAAGAGATGATAAATTTTGGTTAGCTTCAATGTCTTAACCAGCAAGAAAACAGAGCCAAAACTTAAAATGACGGATATGTTCAATAGTTAAAGGGATCACACTCTCAAGCATTAAAACGGCTCTAGTCTATATAAGATGTTTCTTGGACAACTTCTCACTAGTTAATTTCTTCTTGATAAGTAAAATGATACTCATATATAAACCTTCAGACCTGGGCTTAAAGCAGTACTTACTTACAGACAAAGAGACAACCTCACTACTGGTTTAAGCTAAAACTTGAATGATGACCAAATATCTAAAAGCCATGTGAGAAGGACATCTTGTATATTCTAGCCACTTCAACAACTCTCAAAAAGCCTGAAAGCAGATCCTGGGTTTAACATTCTAGCAAAATTCTTATAGGCCAAGGAACAATAAGGAGGTGCCCAACAGACATTCATTCATTAGAGCCTCAAGAAATACTCTAACGGACTTTGATTTGAACATTTAAACCAGACTGCGTTCTGACTTCTGGTTTTTTGTCTAGGAATTGTAACGTAAATAACTTATGCCTTTACTTCTCCCTCACATCTATTTCAGACATTAGACATCAGCAACTTTATCACAGAAGTCATAATGTGGGGAGCTTGGGCATTAGTGGTTATCTGGAACGGGTTGCAATGTTTGACCAATGGCAAATAAACAAAGATAGAGAAAACAGAAAAAGGCAAAGCATCAAAGGATAAAAATTAAAACAGTTAAAGTAAAAGAATTCAAAGTGGAGGCAGAGAAATCTCAGGAGAGAACCACACTATATGTAGAAACAGAAGGCTAGAGACATGCAACTGGGAAGAAATGTGCACGGGTGCGAGGGCCCAATTACAAACACTCAGCCACCAATGTGAAAGAACCACCAAATTCCTCTGCCAAGAGAGGGATATTCATTGAAATTTTTCAGATCTTAAGTCATAAACAGGTAAGATATATTACTTACCCGGTTTATCCTGTCATTCCCTAAAATAGCTTGCAGTAGAGTTTTCTCAAATTCTTCCAACTTCTTAGAACATTTCTTAAGAATATGTTTAGATAAATTAAAATCACTCATCAGTCTAGCTAATGTACCAACAGCTTCCATCCAAAAACTTGAGAAAGGGAGTTTGGGGTTACGGTAAAACGTGATCAGGCCGTCTAACAACTGTACAACCGAATCTGAAACTGTGGAGGAGTCTTTATCAAAGTGGCTCAAGCATACTTTCAGATCACTGGATTCTGTCAGCTTCTTCAGTTCAAGCAGATGCTGCAAGAACTGCAGGTGAGAAGATGGAGGATTTCCCTGGGTGGTGCAAGGCTTCTTCTCAAGAGGCAGTGGCATAAGGGGCGGGGGGCTGCAGCTCTCCGAAAAATGCTGGGACAACTCTGCAGGTTCGCTTCTTTGCTCACTTGATAAGAAGCATCCAGAATCATCCGTCAAAGCCACAGTATTTTCAGAACTTCTAGGTTCCTGATCCGGCAATGGGGGGAGCACATCATGTCCTGAAACAGAAAGGGACAAAGGCATTATCTTCCTACAGCTAAATATCTTAAAAAATAATACAATGATTCTGTTCTAAACAAAAATACTACATAAAACATGCAAATGTACATAAACATTTAGCAAACAGTGTAAAAATGGATTAGATGCGAAACAGACATTGTTTGACTAAGGAAATGGTTTTACGCATTTTCAATTAGATCGCTCATTCAAGCACAAGTGTGTTCCTAGAAAGTTACAATCACTCCGAGCTTTCTCCTCCATGCAGAACTGAAACAGTTTTTTTCAACAATTTGTTTTGTTTTGAATTATCAATAAGCATGTGTGTCTGTATGTGGGTATGTATACCTCAGTGCAGTGTGCAGAGGCCACAAATGAGCATCAGATCCCTCAGACCTGGAGTTACGGGTGGCTATGAGCCACAAAACCTGGTTCCGAGGCACTCTGTAAGAGCAGCAAGTTCTTCTAATCACTGAGCCTCTCTTCATCCCCAACTGGCACAATCCTGAAAGGAGTATTTCCATCCATGTGTGTGCCAGGAGAGCGCAATACTCACACTGAGCACTGACTCCCCTGGCTGCTTGGTTTTAATACCCTCAGCAAAGTGTCATGGGAGCACATGTTGGAGATGACAACATGAAAACTTAGACACAGAGAAGAATCTCCTCGCAATCCAGGAAAGGAATGACAGGTTCGACAAAAGAGCGTCACGGTGAAGTTTTACATGTTACAGATTACAGTATTAACGTAAAGTTATCAAACTGAATAAAAGAATAATTGTATTTTATTTTGAAAATAGCTCTGCACAATGCCTGCTTTGCCTCCACTAAGTTTTTACAGCACTTGCTAAATGTACATCTTATGAGGAGAAATGCTCAGTGCTGTAACCTGCTCCTGGCTCTGAGAAATCCCTCATGGTTAACAGACAAAACAAGCAAGGACCAGCATTTTAATAAGTTAGATCAAATCACAAAAATTTTCCAGGTAAGTTACAGAGATATGCTAGAAACACATGTAGGTACTTATAACAATAATCAGCTTAAACATTATAGAAAACTAACAATAATTCAGGCTTTCTCATGGCATACAATCACCAATGTGTAGTCACTGTACAACGTACTTACTCTCCTCCCTTTACTTAATGTTAAGGGTAGTACCTATAACTAATGTTTACATTAGCAGCCAAGGATTTATTTTGGAAAACATTCATGGCTGAACTAACTAAATAATAATGGGCAAGAGAAACTATACTGAGTATCCTTATAAGAAGATAAAAGAACCACATTTTTCCTTAGAAAGGATTAAACAACTTGAGTGACAATATTAATGCACTATAATCCCTGGTAACAGTCATAAGCAGGACATTTTTTGACAAAGACAACTGTTAAATACCCATACCTGTTTGAGAAAAGCACAACATGGAATGGGCAATGTGCCCTGGCCCGTTAAGAGAGTAATTCCACAGCAGCAATCAGAACCTATGCATGCGCTTGGGTCTGTTTTCAGAGATCTCAAAGCTAATAGAAATATGCAAAGTGGACTTCAGCGATATGTACAGAATACCCCATCCAACAGAACATGCACTCTGTAATAACCGGGGTGGGGCACTGAAGAAATCATGGGGGAAATTTAAAAGTAATTCAAATCATGTAAAGTAGAAGTGTAATTTTTAAGAACTTAACTGAGCTATAGCTAAGGGAGTTTTAACAGGAACATTCATAGCAATATACTTTCCTTAAAGAAAAAGAGAGATCTCAACTTAAGTACTTCAAAACCTTAAATAAACAGTAACAATAAAACCAAAATCAATAGATGCAGAAATTTATAAATATCATGATGCCTAACCATTATTGATACAACTACTACAAAGCCCTGCATCTATGGTTTACAGAACATTGCTATAGAGGAGACAGATAGACTGTAAGAGTCAAAGGACCAGAAAGTCTGCTATGAGGTTATGCTACCTAGAAATGCCAAAGAAGTTAGATCCTTGATGCTTCAGCAACAATGTGTCTCTTACATACTGAATCATACATTCTACTTCATTTTGTTGAACTACAGGCCTTATGTTTTTGGTTTTTAAATCTAATTTAAATCCATTTACCATTTCAAAATAGATCTCAATAATATTCAACAAAATAAAGCTCGTGCCTTCCTGTAACATATCTTGTCATAGAAATACTTCCCCTGAACCTCAGAAAGAATGGGGAAAATGCTCCTTAAAAAACAGAATGAGCTTTTCTTTTCTGCTCATGCCTTCAACTTACTGGATGAGGCTAAACCCAATTTGCTAAGGCACTCAGTCTACGGAGCCAAAAACTCTTATCCCAAACCAAAGAGTGCCCAAATATATGGACTGAAACTTAAAATTAATAATCAAGACACTCATTTCTATGTATGTCCTCCTCCAATCACTTCCTCACATTGGCTCATGGCGCTCATGACTTATTAATGAACATCTTCACCTACATCATCAATCAGCCTCTGGTTCTGCGCCCCTCTAGTCTACCTTCTATAAAGTACTATTGTAGAGAAAACATTCCAGAAGCTTCACTCATGTTATAGAATAGAGCCCTTCAATATCCTCAACTTAGCACATAAATCCTATCATTGTTTGCCCCCAGCCTTCTTATATAGTTTACCTTTATCTTCAGCCTCATGTCATGCATGCAACTATAAGCCCCACATAGTTCACAAGAGATGCACACCATTTCACACAATGATGGATCTGCACATCCTTTTCCCCAGATGCATACTGATTCTTCTTTAAATCTAGCTTCTTCTCCGCTGTGAAACTTTCCAAGTTCTCCCCAGGCTTAGAACAGCCTTACCTACATTTCTCTACTACTCACCTACTCACCTTAAACTAATATGTATAAGAGGTTAAAACTAATGGGCCAGGCAGTATTTAAATGAAAAAAACTGTCTTGAATGTATTAGTGGGTCCTTATTGAAAGAAGCTTCTGAGGGAAGGGTTTGTGCCTGTTGTTTGACGGCTGCCTCCTACATGGCTGATTTGAATATTATTGAAAGTATCTCTCTTCTTTCTCTCTGTTTCTCTGTCTCTCTCTCTCTCTCTAAAACACACAAAACACACTATTATTAAATCAAATAACATCCATTCAACTGTATTCAGCATAGGAATGTATAATTTGACACTACCAATTATGATTTCCAAACATTAATAATCATTATCCAACATACACTCATGCATCAAGTAATGTAAAAATAATGTTTATGCCACCTGGTGGTCAAACAGAAAATGTTATTTAAAAGTCATTTCATAATTCAGTTTTTAATAATACTTTCTATATTTTTTGAAATTATAAGATAAATACATTTTAATTATAAGAAACTACATCTTGTAGTCATACTATAATTACATTTTCCTTTCCTCTTTCTAATCTTCCTCATGATCCCTCCTTCTCAAATTTATATATTAAAATTATATATATATATTTATATATGGATTCCTATATATGTGTGTATATATATATATACATACATATATATGTATATATATACACACACAACATGCTCCATGCTAAGTCCATGTTACCTGTCTTTAAATGATCTCAAGGCTGATTACTTCGTAAAGGATAATCAATTTGGGGGCTTTTAATGACAGTGTTCCAATTAAAGGCAAGTGTTTTTTTCTTGCTTTATGTTTTAGCATATGACAAAGCATATTTTAGAAATGCTGACAAAAAGGTTTCAGTTGTATTTTATCCAAGTACATCACCATTCAAACTTTAAATATACCCAAAATGATATCAGATACATGGAAATATAACCAAATGGAGTGATATCTCTTGGCTAAACTGTCCTTTCTGCATAGAAGGCAATTAAATACCATAAATCCTCATGCCTTTTATTGCTCATGCTCTGGGATTTGCTCTTTGTGTCTTTCCTACAGCATCTTCTAGCTCCCCAAAGGGACCTTTCTCTACTGTTGCACTGCTTTATCTGTGGCTTTCTCCACTTATTTCCCCTTCCTGAATTTCTCCATCATGTAGCCTCAGAGAATTATTTAACTGAAGATTCTCAAGTCTGTATCTTTAACCCCAACACATTCTCAACTAACTAGTCTTCTTTGTTGGCTATTTTCTCTGTTTTTAAATGATGACAGCATTTTAATAAGTTATTTCTTACAAAATAATTATCAGTATTTTATTGAACATGTTTTAAAAATAGCTATTTCATATATCATATGATACCATAAATAAACAAGTATTTATAGTATCTAGGTAAACTAAAGAATTTCTTTTTTTTCTTGAATTTTATTGAGCTCTGCGTTTTACTTTGTTCCCTCTCTGTCTCTCCCCTTCCCCCTTCAATCCTCCGCCCAGGTCCCCATGCTCCCAATTTACTCAGGAGACTTTGTCATTTTCTACTTCCCATTTGGATTAGATCTATGTAAGTCTCTCTTAGGGTTGTCATTGTTGTCTAAGTTCTCTTACATTGTGGCTTGTAGGCTGGTTTTCTTTGCTTTATGTTTAAAAATCACCTATGAGTGAGTACATGTGATAATTGTCTTTCTGTGTCTTGGTTACCTCACTCAAAATAATGTTTTCTAGCTCCATCCATTTTCCTGCAAAATTCAAGATGTTATTTTTTTCCGCTGTGTAGTACTCCACTGTGTATATGTACCACATTTTCCTTATCCATTCTTCGGTCGAGGAGCATTTTGGTTGTTTCCAAGTTCTGGGTATGACAAACAAAGCTGCTATGAACATAGTTGAGCACATGTCCTTGTGGCACAATTGAGCACTCTTTGGATATATACCCAAAAGTGGTATTACTGGGTCTTGAGAAGGTAGTTTCCTTTTTTTCTGAGAAATAGCCACACTGACATCCAAGGGGGCTGTACCAGCTTACATTCCCACCAGCAATGCAGATGTGTTCCCTTTTCCCCACAATCTCTCCAGCATATAAGTTATCATCAGTGGTTTTGATCTTGGCCATTCTTACAGGTATAAGAGGGAATCTAGGAGTTGTTTTGATTTACATTTCTCTGATGACTAAGGATGTTGAACATTTCCTTAAGTGTCTTTTTGCCATTTTAGATTCTTCTGCTGAGAGTTCTCTGTTTAGGTCTTTACTCCATTTTTTATTGGATTATTTGTTCTTTTGATGACCAATTTCTTGAGTTCTTTGTATATTTTGGACATCAAATTTAATTAGACAGTACAGTAAACAAATTTACATGAGTGCTCAGCATGCTGACATCCCAGAGTGTGACCATCGATACTGAAACAACTAGATAATTGTAAGTCAGCTCACTTTGTTACACATCACATGAACAAATGCCTAAGGAAATAACTTCAGCAATTATTTACTTTGGCTCAGTTTGAGATGATGCAAGCCATTCACAGAATTGAAGGTATTATGGCAGAACTAGGTTAACCCACATAAAGAATCATAAAAATACTCACTCATATCTAAGTGGACCAAATAGTAAAACTCTAAATCTCACAGCCTGCCCTGCCATGATTAAGTTACTCTCATGGGGCCCACCACTTAAAGGATCTACAGCCTCAGTGTCATCAACTAAGTATCAAGAAATCAAACGCATGAACTATGAGAACATTTTATATTCGAGTCACATTTTGGCTGTTGTCTTAACAAGATTGACCTCTGCACCTAAAACCTCCCACATCCAAAGGAAATCAGCACCTCCCCAATACTTAATCCTGACATCAGTGCTATCCCTCCGTGCCCAGTGTTGGAAACCTGAGAATCTACTTTGTGAGCCTTATACACTAACACATATTGGTCTTGCCTATCTTTCTGTTCCTTGAAGTTTTAAAGTCTGTTCAGTCTATTCCCATTTCAGAAGGTGCTCTTGCATTAAACATTCTATGTGAATTTCTCTCTCAGGCCTCTAAAAATCTTTTTAGATGTCATTTCTTCAAAATCAAGGAAGCCTCCAGATGAATCTTTGTCCTATCTTCCTGTTTCGGTTCCCTAGCCTGTCACTCTCACTTCATGATTACTTCCCACTGGTAATTTTGTTCTTCGCCTTTAAGAAAGAATGCTCTAAGAACGATCCAGGCTTCCTCTTGGTCTACTGCTATGTCTCAGACCATGTAATTCTGAGTAAATGTTAAGCAACATTAAACAAATAAAACCCTGTTTTATACCACAGCCTCTTTTACTGTCGTGCTCATGTGATTATATGTGAAGAGCAGGGCTACATCAGAGAAGTTTCTGTCTCCTGTCAAATTGTTCTGTCTAAATGACATATGACCCAGATGACATAAAGGGATACATTAAGGAAAATATACTTCTTTCAACATGTATAACATAAGTCAAACAAATGTTTGGTTACTCTTCTATTTCATGCTACGAAACCCACAAGGCTCCTCACTAACATCTGCAAAAGCACGTTTTGCCCTGGTGTCATGCATCCTTTCAAAAGGGCCCACCCTGGTTTTCCATTATTCTCTACAACACCCATTATTCTCTGCTCTATTACAAAGTCAAATTAAACAGTTTTCAAGTAGATTTTTATATCTTTACATGATTTGGGAGGTCTTTCGGTCTATGTCTTGCTTTTATTTGTTAATGAATAAAGAACTGCTTTGAGCCTATGGCAGGGAAGAACACAACTAGATGGGCAAAGGTAGGCTGTATGCTGGGAGGAAGAAAGACAGAGTCAGAGAGAAGCCATGGAGTCGCTGGAGACAGATTCTCAGAATATTATCCATTAAGCCACAGCCACGTGGAAATATACAGATTATTAGAAATGAGTTAAATTAAAATGTAAGAACTAGCCGATAAGAAGTTAGAGCTAATAAGCCAAGCAGCGCTTTTAAATAATATGGTTTCTGTATGATTATAGAAATAATCTAAGCTAGCCGGACGTCCTGGAGGAACAAGCTACCCTTCCTCCAACATTTACACTGCTCTTCCTGCCTAAAACACCTCAGTACACAGAGCTGTCTAGAAGTAACTTCTTCACGCTCTTTATTTAAAATTACATAGCATAGTGAAATCTTTCAGCCATTTCAATATCTCTTACACCGCAAAGGGAATACACTACAATGGAACAGCAACAATTGAGTAACTGACAGGCACTCAATATTTCCATGGGGGAAGATATCAAACTTGTATCTCAAACATTTCAGGAGTGTCTCTTATTTATATCAAATATAATAGTTTTCCTTCACAGACACAGAATTAAAGAAAGTATATGTCTCAAAATGCACTTTTGTTCTTTGTTCCCAAATGCATGCATTTAGAATGTTTCACCTGTTTCTTACTAGACTCTAAATCTCTATTGTAGTAGGAGGGCACTTGTTTGTTACCGGCTGGGCAGCCCTGAAATAATCACACAGAAACTATATTAATTACATCACTGCCTGGCCAATCACTTAAACGTATTGCTAGCTAGCTCTTACATCTTAATTTAACTTATTTCCATTAGTTTATATTTTATCATGAGGCTCATGGCCTACTGGCAATGTTTCAGTTGGCAGCTCATGTCTTTCTTCTCTGTCAGCTACATGGTCTCTCTAAACTCTGCCTTCCTTCTCCCAGAATTCAGTTTAGTTATCCCCACCTAGCTCTATTCTTTAGCCTTATCATAGGGCAAAACAGTTTCTTTATTAACCAACATACACAGCATACAAAAAGTTATTCTGAAGAAGCTTCTTTCTTTAATGGTCAGTTTTATATGCAGAAGAAAGTTGCTTGAAGTCTTTTAAAACCCAGTACAGTCAGCTCAAACTCTATGCCAAATATACTAGACTTTCTAAGTATGGGTCCAAAAGTCAGTGTTTTTGAAGTTCTTGGGTGGCTGGGATAGGAGAATCATTGCTGTTTATTAATTTATATTTATTGTACTAACTTTGGTGATAACAATGGTTTTGGTCTTTTCTGTGTCAATACAAATAACACTTTCATGACTCTCAGAATGCCTTCCTACCATCTCTCATCTTATTTATCTGTTGTTGAATAATCCTAAACTCAGTTAGAAGCTCCAGTCTCTTTCAATGGATTCTACCTTTTCTCCCTTGCAAAAGTAGAAGCTTTACTAGTCTAGCTGTCCATTACATCTATGCCTAAGTCATTATTATTTCCTTCATGATTTTATAGCCTCCTTCCTACCCAGCAGTTCTGAGTCCTCTCCTAATAACAATCCAATCCATACAGAAGTGATAGCAAGAAGATTAAAATTCCTAGTTAATTTAACCAGAGAATCTCTCCATTGTCACAAAAATGCTACCCACTGAAAACAGCCCCAAATAAGTTGAACAACTGCTTCCTCTTTTGTTATCATCATAGTCCCAATATTCCTGATTCTTACTGTTCCACAATCAGTCTGGTTTATGTTTATTTACTGAGCATTCTTTTTTCAAGACTACCGAGTGGACTTCTCTGAGGAGTTGGCCCAGCCACCTCCTTCTCGGGCTTACTGCCCATCCAGTCTAACATTTCTATTCTTTTCCACTCTTGCCAATTCAACAGCACAGCCTGTTTTAATCTCTTCTACATTATTAACAGACTGTGATATCTTGATAGTTGGTTCATAGTTATTGTCTGTTATGTGAATAAAAATTTTATTACTTCTGTTTTGTCACTACAGGAACTGCAAAAATAAGAGTTGTATTGAATAAGAAATGAACTGATCAATTAATGTAACCAGTTCAAGATATCTTGCCTCTCTAACCAGACAAGACTCCTAATGAGTAAATAGGCAGTTTCCTCTTATCTAGTCTTCAAAATCAAGTTTAGTGTGGTACTTGATTATGACATGTGAGAATATGACTCGTTCAAGTGCCTGCTGATCATTTTCATGATTTTAGTAGATTGTCAGTATTTCTGAATTTAACAGTATTGAGAAATATTATAACCTATTTGAAGTGTTTCCATAAACTTTCAATCCATTACCACCTTAACTAAATTGTCAACTTACTATATCATATTTAAAAGCAAAATAGATCTCTGTAATTTTAATCCACACCCTATTTCATCATCCTTCAATTCCACCCTCTAAATCATGTCCATATTTTAGAAGACATTGTAGAAAGGTCGATCTACAGTTGTAGTCTTTGCCTCTGTTGATCCTGATTGTTTTGTGCAAATCATGTATATTTTATTAATGTATATCTACTTAGATGAAACAGATAGGAATACTAATTAGAAAAAGTACCAGAAAAAGTACTGAGCTGCCTGCCTGAATATAAATCCATTCTGACTAGAGTAGTTTTACAGTCTATTGTGTATAGCTAGTGGCTTTGGAGATTGGTAAAGTTTCAAGGTATTATTTTCTTTCACACTCCATATATTGAAACCAGTCTATAAAATGTAAACTTTGTTATAAAGCCATCAAAAAGTTCAGTGTGAAACACTAAAATACTATATTGCTTTCCTAAAACCTTACTGATAATCACAGGTACTAAGCTAATTATTTTCTATTAGAAAAATCCAACAAAATTCACCAGTCTTGGTTACTACTGCTTTCTGACATCATTACTGTTAATATGGCTATAGTGGGCAACTCCACCTTCCTGTGCCCCTTCTTTGGAAGGAGCTATTAGCTCCTACTCTGAACTAATGACAGCTCAGACTATCTCTAGGTAACTGTTAAGCTTACATCTTAAAATAATCTGGCATCTCCAATGAAACAATCTTGCAACCCTAAGTTACAGAAAACAACTATAAAACTATCTTTAATCTTTACTTTTTGTGACTATTGAGAGTGTTTTCTACAAGCAATGACAATCATGATAAAACCCATAGTACACACCCTGTCTTTAAGAACCCTGATGTATTTACCTATTGTTAATACTGAGTACTGAGTGCTCCTGTGAAGCCTATTAGCCCAGGTTAGAGTAGACTGTCCTGAACCCATGCCGTCCCCTGAGAGATCAAAATTGGCATGTGCATCTGGAATTACTCTCAATTTTATGTAAGTACTGCATTCACTGCAAGAGACATCCCACAATGTATTTTCCAAGTATCAAAGAAAAAAGAAAAAATATTGGCTCATTAAGTTGCCTTCCTTTCTCTTTTTACGTATGAAGTATTTTCAGAACTTGTAAGTAATAAAAGCTAAATCACATAGGCAGCCATCACTGTTGAAAGAAAAATAATTCTATCTCAAGCTGGGCCTTATGTACCTGTAATTCATCACTGGAGAGACTGGGGCAGGATGTGTTTTAGTTCAAAGGCAGCCTGTGCTTGAAAGCAAGTTCGAGTCCAGAATCTGCATGTCAGAACAAAAGAAACTGTCTCTGTTCTAATCCCCTTAAACAGACATTTCCTTTTCTTCTTACGGCCATTAGGCTAGTCAATAAACTACATTATTTTTTTTTCAAAATGCACTAATATGGAATCTCTTCATTGACTTGCTGCCCTCTTCCTCTGTTCTAATTTGTTTTCTGTTGCTTTGTTAAACATCATGGCCAAAAGCAACCTGCGGAAGAAAGGGTTTGTTTGGCTTTCAGATAACATAAGGTCCATCATTGATGGAAGCCAAGGCAGGAAACTGGAGGTGAGAAGTGCAGCAGAGACCAAGGAGGAATGTTATTTACTGACTTGCTTCCTCTGGTTCAACTATCTTTCCTTATGTAGCTCAGGCCCACCTGATTCGGGATGGTACCACCCCAGACAGGTTCAGATTTCCTACGTAAATTTTCAGTCAAGACAACAACACACAAACCTCACCACAAGTCAATTTGATGGAGGCAGTTCCTCAACTGAGACTCCTTCTTTCAGGGCATGCCGAGACATCTATGAAGTCGACAAAAGCTAACTGCACAATCTACTTCTTGTCCAATTTGACACACAAACAGCAGGTTCCATTTTGACTGTATTTTAGAATAACGCAAAGATTATGGAAAATGAAATGTACCGATGCTTTAGTTGAATCCCTCCCCTCTAGATCCTGCTGTCACTCCTGGGAATCAGATGATTCTAGCATCATTAGTCAAGGCTGACTAGCCCATGCACACCAACTCTAAAGCGACAAAGACTTGAAGAAATACGTCTAATATAAAAACAAATTTATGAAATAAAAACTACAAATCTCTTTGTCATTATTCATTTTTGGAGTGTGAGGATCTCCTTATGGGAACTCCTGATTACTAATGTAGACTTGCTGTTGCACAGGGTCAGGACTGATTTGTCATTTGCTGCTAAGTGGAAATAAAAGAGTACTTTAGCTTGCCATTGCTGTATTCACAATCTGAATGGTTAAGGCTCCATCCTTTCTCTCTCTCTCTCTCTCTCTCTCTCTCTCTCTCTCTCTCTCTCTCTCT
>JAQHUG010000042.1:3676081-3688443 GCA_028555095.1 Dicrostonyx torquatus | reverse complement strand
TCTCTCTCCAGATCACCTGGACACATGCCTCTCTGACTCCAGCTATCCCTGTGCTCCTTCTCTAGTTCTTTTGCGCAGCCACATCAGGCAGCCCACCACCACGGACTGACAGCTGCTCAGAAATTACAGAAATGATGAGAGGCTTCATGGCTCGCTGAATAAGAACTAATCAAATGAGGTTAAGCATTCATACAATACACAGGTAGAAACAGCGCAGAGTCACTGAGAGAAGAGTAAATTCACAACCAAATTAGGTATTAAAATATGCAAACCACAATCTAATTTGTATGAAGTAGGTCAAAGAATGGGGGCATTCTGTTAAAAATACTACTTTACAGAAAGAAATGGGCAAATTATACTAAATTCCAGGGCTAACGGTGTTTGTTATCTGAATAACAATAGGCAAAAGCAAGATGCCTAAAGCTTATATATTCTGCTTTAATTACAAATTAGAACATTTTAAATATTATCAAATATGTAGAAAGAACAAAATTATTTAAATTTTCATTAGTCACCTTTCACCAAGATATATCAGTCAACATAAAATTCAAAATCGCTCTATAAATTACAATTTAATTTACATTGAAAAATTCACAAAGCCTCATGAAAATAATTTCTATTATTTCACAATTATTAGCTTGATTTGAAATTACTAACTAACTAATTAACTAGACCCAGAAATACTTTGAAGAGCAAGCCTGTCTTGAAGATCTCACTGAATCTAAAACCATGGGAAAGCAGAAAAGTAACTCAGTTGTTTTTCACATGAATTTAACTTAAAAAATAGAGGTATTTTTAGAACCAGAACTTTGAGAATATAAAAACCCAGATTTCAATGAACAATCTCTTTCCTGCATATTTTACATCACAAACACTGGCA
This sequence comes from Dicrostonyx torquatus, assembly GCA_028555095.1. Taxonomy (NCBI): domain Eukaryota; kingdom Metazoa; phylum Chordata; class Mammalia; order Rodentia; family Cricetidae; genus Dicrostonyx; species Dicrostonyx torquatus. The sequence continues at coordinate 3,687,563 of JAQHUG010000042.1, read as the reverse complement.
TAAACACTTTGAATGTGTTAAAGATGTATAAGCAGTATTTATCTTAACTCTGAGAAAAATTGGACACTGAAAACAAAAGTCATATACTTTCTTCAGATTAACTGATGATGTGAAATAATAGGTCTTTTCACTGACTAAGAACATCTGACAATACCCTAATGTCTCCTTTAGCACACCAATATCCCAATATATCCCTTTGAAGTATTCTAGGCTGACTGTGTGCCACTTATACCAAAATGTGCTACTGTATGTTCTTAGAAACAAATAACATGTTTTATTTTAAGGTCAGTTACTTTAGCTTTCTCTATGTCCTAGAACATAATGTAAGTACATGTTGTACAGTTCTGCATCTGTGATGTGAAATTTATTTCTGTGTTAAAATTGTTTTGTTTTATTGTCTACAACTTTCTGATGTTCATTCGTAGCAACATATTTATTTTTATCTTAGTTAATTTGCATACTTTTCAAATGACTATTATAGTTTTGTCCAATTTAACATTCCTATAGGTTGCCAGTATGACAAATACAAAATTCTTTCACAATTATGCTTTCCCTACAAAATGTCTTTAAAATTGATATAAGAAGCAGACACTCTTTTGAGGGGAAAAGAAAAAGGCTGCCTTATACAACAGTACATTTTACACCATAAACTGTGTGGTATTTTAATAGACCTCAAACAGCATAGGTGCATACTGAAGAAGAGGGCAATGAGGATGTGGGACAGGAAAGCGGGAAGACTCAGAAAAGCAGAAATCATCCTGAAAAGAAGCAACTATACTCTACCCCTGGATTCTTATTATGTTTGTACACGCATCTCACTTAACAATAGGGAATGCTATCAAACACTCCCACTAAAGTCAAGTTCATGCTACTGTTTGTTTGCTGGCTTGCGTTCTCTTAACTCTGCTGCTGTAATAAGACTTCAAATGCACCCTGAATTCTGGAACTGCAGGCTCAGTAGTTTTGCTTGGTATTTAAAATGCTCCAAGGCCTGTTGCCCTTTTCAGTTAGTGCGTGCATGCAGGTATTTTGCCAGGCAGTAATTAGGTTTCTATACGTTCATTTCTGGTCAATTTTTAGATTATGCCTCATGAATTCATATTTCAATTTTATTTCTTTAAACCAGTAGCACTGAGACTTCAGCACCCATCATGAACACCTACAAGGGTGGTTAAATTATGGGTGGCTGGGCATGCAGAGTTGCTCATTCCGCTTTCGGGTAGGATCAGCATTTTCCTTTTCCAACCACTTCCCAACTGATGTTGTTGACTTAGGAAAAGATCTTAAGGGTGGAGGAGAACATTGTTGAGGATTTCACAGGACCCTAGTCCATTATCTACCACTTATCTAATTCCAGATGAGTTCCTAACTCTGCTTTCCTCATTTAACACTGATCAAGGAAGAGATATGGATAACTTCCAAAATGCATATTAACACAGCAGAGAAATGAATGCAAAAATAAAAATCTAAAGGCAGTTTTAAAAAATTAAGCAACAGGACCAAAGGGTAGACATGTAAATGAAGACTACTTGAACAGGGGAAGAATGAGAACCTTAAACAATAATGCCAAGTTGATGCCTAGCTAGACCATAGGAGTCCCTGAAATGTAGGCCCTTCCAATGGGGCTCAGGAAACCCTTTCCTGCTTCTACTCATTTTTATTCTGTATTCACATAGTAGGCTACCTGAGACTCTTCTATTAATCACATTCCTTCAATATTTTCCATTTTGTTGTCTTTTGATCTTCCTGCCTACCTTCACACATTCCCCAAGTACCGTATTTATTTCCTGTTCATTTCAATCAAGCTCACTATGATAAAAGGATATATCTTAGTCTTGCCAGTCACACCAATAGCATCCAGACTGTCTGAAGATGGACAGAAATTGAGATTCAGGTCCACCCCATTAGCCCTGCTTTTCTAATTTTGCTTTTGCTTTGAGAATGACAATGACAATACACTGTATATTTCCAGAGATATTGAAATAAGTATTGTTCACTGAATATCCAATTTATTCTAAAAAATAAAAATTTCCAGCTTTAAGGAAAAAATATTAAATTCAGAATCATCGCATTTAAATTTCTAATATAGTCTTAATTTCAAAGACAGAGTAGAATAGGGCATTTACAAAGCACATATACAATATATCAAAAGCTAAAACTAACCCTAAATATAAGAAAAATATTGAAATTTGGTATAGGTTTAGGGGTATAGCTAAGAAATAGTACATATCCTTAACATACATGAGACCATGAGTTCAATTTTTGGAACCAAATTAATAATAGTAACAATAATAATGAGAAATATTTGTGCTATTGGTTGAACTGACAAAAAATCACATTGAGCAAACATCTAAGAATCTGTAAATATTCTAAACAATTTTAATTTCTGTTTCAAAGAAGGGAAATTGGCATTATCACTGTCCATTTATTCTGATGTGATTAAACTCCCTGAGAGGTAGGAGTCCAAAGACTCATCCAACCCACAGGATCTTTAGCAAGATGATAGACTGGCTCTCTGTGCCTTTATGTATTGCTACAAGAGCTAGGAATATCTTAAGAAAAAACAAAACCCACACAATGAACAGGATAGGATTTTACAAATTTCAATATGTCTACATATATTTATTCTATAATTTTTCTATGAATAGTCATTAGTCAGCTCTGAAAAGGCAGGTGCTGTGCTAAAAACTGGATTATCTGATGATGAATATCAACACAATTCCCACAAGCATGGTTCAGATTCCACAAAGTACATAGATTTAAACACTTAAAATTTACCTTACATATACTGTGAAAATACGAACTATGAGACTCACAGCATGAAAATATAATTTAGTCTAGAGAGGCAGTCAGAAGAAGTAGAATATTGAAACTCTATCAGAAAAAAAACATGAAGAGTATATAGGTAGACAAAAAGGAGAGGGAGGACACCTTACCAGAAATAATGAGTATATATGCTTAGAAAGAAAACAAAAGGAAGATGGCATGTAAGTGAAAAACTTCCCTGTGCCACAGTACAGAATGTGAAGGAACCCAAACTTAGGCGACTCCTCAGAAATGAAGAACAAAAGACTTGTTAACAATGATTTACCATCCTCTATCTCTGGTTCACTAACAAGAACTGCTTCATCTACGGAGCCATGTCACTGGGATGCAGGCTCATTTCAGCCTCACAGGTTTTCATCTACCACAGTTTCAACATCATCTTTTGGCTTGGCAGATTGCATACAAGAAACAAGAAATTGAGTAAAAAGGGTTTTATTTCTTTTATGGGCCTCTAGCTTCTCATCCAAAAACGTGAATCCTCCCAATTGCTTTCTGACATTCATTGGCCAAAATTGGGCCCCACACAAAACTATCAAAACTATCAAAAGCAGCCTTAACACTTTTATGGGCCAACACACTGGAAATAAGAATGTTTTCCAAATAAAATTAAGAACTCTAAAAAAGAAAGGTGGTGCTTAGTGAGTAGAGAGTTGTGTCTGGCATAACTTGCCAAGAAGGCTGAGACAGATGCCACAAGGTATTCAGGATTTCTCCCCTTTTGTCTCCCTCCCTCACTTGTTCCTTTCTTTCTGCACTTCCTTCTTTATTAAACAATTCAGTTAAATAAAAACATGGTATAATTCTAAAATCAGATTACACTCATCCCTTCTGTAGTATAGCTCCTGAATAATCCACAGTATGAAGCTTAAGAAAATAAATCAGAATAGAAAAATATCTGAGTTCCTAAGATTCTGTGTAAACCATTCCAGTTCTGCTTTATTTACTTCTAGACTATTCCATTGGTTCAATAGACAGTTGATTCTGTAAATTATGTCCCCCAGCCTCCCAATCTTTCAAAAAGTGTTTGATTCAGCATCTATTGAAGGCCTCTAAACACTTTAGAACAGTTACAAAGATAAAGAAAATCTGAAAATCAGAAAGAAATATTTAATGTAAATGCATCTCTACTATGCTTTGATTCTTAGGAGTAGCTCCTGCAGAGCAAGTCATGACATTCTTTCAAATTATCTATCTTTAAACAACCACTAACCTCTTTTGCTTCCCTGTCACTCTAATGACACCATTTGCTTCATTTTCATCTCCCTTTTAACAGTGACATAATTTCTGTACATATTCAGTTATTCCTAGTTTTTAAGTTGGAGATAACAGATGGAGAAACACACCGCTTCCAAACATCTGCCCTGAAACAAGGTACATACCACTTCTGCTGGTATGTAAAATAAGTAAGAAAACTTATTTTAATCATATGAGTTTTGAAAACTTCCCTCACAGGCACTCCAAGTGAAAAATATATGTTCCAGTTTGTTCAAGGGAACCCTGGTTTTCTTGTACTATCTAGAGTAAGCACTAATAGATTCTCCTCTAACTTTCATAAGAGTCTTAGTGGAGACATTTACATGTTGAATTAATGATAAAGAATACAATACACATTCCTTAATTGCTATTTAGGGCCTTTCTGAACTTTCTAAGTCAACTCTCCTTTCTTCTTGCCATGTCCAACTTGCTTACAAGGGTTTTGGTTACTCCCAAATGCAGCGCTAGTGGGCTTCTGAATGGATGTTCATTCTCCCCTCCTCCCTCTCTTCTCATACGCCTGCCATTTGCTAGTCTCCTGCAACAATTTCATTGACAAATATACATACCTGGGGGACCAAACCTCTAAAACCTTCAAAGACATTAACCAGGATGAATGCTTCTTTGGTATTTTGTCATTCTCTCTATTGTAATACATCACAACTGGGTTAATTTTAGGTCTTTTTCCCCCCTAAAATGGTAGGTGATCATGAGAGAAAATAGAACCTCATCTTGTATACTTTGAGGCCTTAATTATTCACCAGAGCTGGTACTTTATAAATGACAGCTATTATATAAAAGGAAAATATAACAGAATTTAAGAATGAGACTTTAAAGTGAATTTCTTTAGTCAACCTCAAGCATGACTGTTACTGAGTGGTAGAACACTTGCCCTAAGATATGCAAGGCCCTGGGTTCAATCCTCATTACCACAATAACAGTAACAACAACTATTTTCTCAGCTGGAGTACTTTAATTCTGTTAAGTTAATCTCCTAGTGTAATGTGGCTCTATTAATTAGAAGGAGACATTAGGTTGTGATGATTAACTAAAAGCAAAACAAACAAGCAAAATCAAAATCACAAAAATTATATGGGGCTAAAAGGAGAAATAAGCATTCTCAGGTTTTTGTAATAAATATCTAGCCAGTTATGGTGATGATAGTTTATAAACTACTGAAAAGTGATTTTACATACCATTCTTAAACAATCCTGAGGAAATCCGACTCAGGAAAAGTTGCTGACGTAATTGTAGAACTTCGGCTTCTAAAGCTTCAACTTTTGATTTCCCTTTGGAATCCCGCTGGGTCGCCAAGATGGCCAGTTGCTCTGCATATTCTCTGCTGCTTCTGTCTGCCGGTTTTGAGTGGATGATTGCCAACGCTAGTGCCAGCTTGGACGTTTTCAAATACCATGTCTGGACATCCATCTTGGCTTTTGTCCCTATCACATGATGAAAAAAAGTTACAACATTTCCTTTTAACTTTCACAGAGTGTTTTGTTTGAACAAAATTGATCTTCCATAGTAGTGCTAATTAAAAAGTTTATAATATAAATTGGTTCCAAGTAAGAGAAACAAAGTTCTCAGGAATCAAAAAAAAGAAAAATCAAGGCCTCATGAGTTTTTCCCATCCACTTCTGCATGTCTGCTGTTGTCCTTGTTCAACTCATGCTTCAGACATCACATTAGTGAGGCATTATGGGTACAGCTTCTGACATCACTAGGGAAGACATTCTCAGAGTCCTCAACTAGACAGAAAGAACTACAGGAAAGTAAGGAATACAGAGCGTGGAAGAAACAGTTTTCCCCAGGGAAGAATACAACAATTGGTTATCCAATCCAAATGGTCAGTACTAAAAACGTACATATGAGAATCATTATGAGCAGGCTGTATTTAGCAATAAGTACATACATATGCATATATGCATGTAACAATGGACCATAAATTTAAAAGAGAGCAGAGGAGGGGTAATATGGTCAGTTCTGGAGGGAGAAAAGGGAAGGGGAAACTAATGTAATTATATTATAATCTCAAATAAGCAACCAAAATTTTTTTCAAATATTTGCATTGTGGAAATTGTTTGCTCCTGCACTTCCAACTATTCCAATTGCTGGCCTGAGTATATGTCTCCAAACCATTAATATTTCAGTCTTGCAATATGAATACATTGAAAGGCAGAACGTGATGCACAATTGACCTTAGCTTAATTAATTAGTTTTATCATCGTCTCCAGTGAAGGGTAAGTACATTGTGACTCCCACCATATTTTACAGGATTACCACGGAGGCTTTGAACATAAAACATAAAAAATGTTTATTGTGAAGTTAAAAGTAGCTGCTCATGCCTGCATTTTCCACTTTCACCGTGCACATTCAGCCAACTGCACCTCACAGCCATTTGAATAAAAACTTGTACCTATTTTGAAGCTGTACAGATTCTTTTCCTTGTTATTGCTTAATGTCATGTGACAACTTGGCATAGTATTCACATGTTTAGGTCTCATAATGATGACTTGACGTACACAGGAATATGTGCTAATATTATATGCTAATAGTAAACCACTTTATATGAGTGACTTATGCATTAACTATCTTTTTTTCTTATAAAGGAAAACATTTAATTGGGGTGTCTCACTTCCAGTTTCAGAGTTTCAGTAAATTACAATCATGGTGGGGAGAATGGCAGCATGCTGGCAGACATAGTGCTGGCTACATATTCTTTTTTTATTTTTTTCTTTATATTTGAGGGGATCCTCGAACTCATTTCACCAAAGCTCAGAGATGACCACGTAATGTTTCAGAAAATTTAGACTATCTGGTTACCACATTGGTCCTACAATAATAATTTCACATTACATCCTATATTTTGTTAATATCAATTTCTCAGGCCTATCCTTCACTACAGTAGGACCGCACTGCACAAGTTCTTCCCATTCATATCTTGCTAAAGAATTTAACCAGTTATGGTGCCCTAACTCTCTTATTGCTGCCTCAGACCTGTCTGTTTATCCTTTCTGGACAACTCATGAACCACTAATACAGTGCAATCCTTTTTTGTTTTGTTGTTGTGTTGTTGCTTTTAATATTTTTGTTTTGATTTTATTTTTTAAAACAATGTTTTCTTTTTCATTTTACATACCCATCTCAGTTCCCTCTCTCTCCCCTCCTCCCAATCCCCCAACCTTCTCCCCACCGCACCCCACAATCACTCCTTAGAGGCCTCCCATGAGGAGTCAACAAAGTCTGTCACATCACATTGAGGCAGGACCAAGGCCCTCCTCACTATAAACATGGTATGTACTCATTCATAAGTGAATACCAGACATGAAGCAAAGGATAACCAGCCTACAATCCACAACCCAAGAAAAGCTAGGTAACAAGGGGACCCTAAGAGAGCCATGTATGGATCCTCTGGAAGGGGAATGAGGCAGTGCACTTTTAAAATGACTTGAGAATGAATCAGACTTGTCAGATTTACCTTCACCCAAAACCGCATGCACCTATCTGATGTCCTGCCATCAGGAAGGAAAATTGCACACTGTGACAAGTCCCCTAATTGTGCAAGTACATGGGAAAACCAGAATTAATGTTGGGTGTCTTCTTTATCGATTCCCCACTAATTTTTTGTGACAGAGTCTCTCTCACCTACCCAAGGACCTTACCCATTAGTTAAACAAGCTAGCCATTAAAGCCCAAACATCCTCTTGTCTAGGCCTCCCCAGCACTAAGATTATAGACACACACAATCACACTTGATTTTTAGATGGGTCTTAGAGATCTGAACTTGAGTCCTTATGTTTGACAACTGAACAATCTCCCCAGCCCTTAATGCTTCACTAATATTGTGCTAAACACAAAAGTCTGTATGCAATATGCTGCTCCCCACAGCACTGCTTCTGGGATTGAAAACTGGGATTGACACTTGAATAGTTAAGCATATAAAGTCACAATTTTAAAACTGACTATTACTTAGTCATCAAAAAATAGGTACTATTAGGAAATGTTTTATTTGGATGTGAAACTATCAATGATACACTGACTGAAGTAAATGAACATGAAAATCTAAGTATAGTCATGATCCCAATAATATAAAAATCAGAAGAACAAAAACTGTAAATTAGTACTTATATGTAAGTATAGAAATATTGATTTTTATAATTTCACTTGTCTGTTATCCTAATTATTCTCAAAGAACATGTGTCATATTATTTTACATTATTAAAGAGTACATTTCCAAAATGAAAGCACATTGACACCTTTGGAACCTTTCACCACTGCTGAATAAATATGCCAAAGGTTACATACTAGTGAGATGGGCAGGCTGATTAGAATTACAACCCCACTAATTTTGTCCTTGGCAACAGTTATTCCATTGGCTGGTTCATGATCCATCTGTTGTGTCTGGGGCAGAACTAAGAACTCCGACAATTGTTACTCTCAGAGAAGCACCCAGAATGCAGATCACAGACACACGGATAATTTTCCCTGAAGAAGTAACCTTGCTTGTACATTTAACAATATTGAACCCCCCCCCACAAAAACCCTAGGTAATATTTAAATTTGTTTCAGCTAGAAAAAAATCTCAAATGCAAATGTGTATAGTGGGAATATAACCTAGAAAGAAAAACTGGAAAAATTGTTTGGTAACAGCAGAGTGTAAAGTTCCCTAGGTCATAAAAACAGTCAACTCCCCAAACATCTTACAGAAATTCTTAATTGAGTTAAGTCATTTGTTTGACTTCATGTTCTGATTTTTAGTCTTTGTATGATATTTGTCTTTAAATCATGATATCATTAATCAGAAAAAAGATTAAACTGCTAAGTCCTTTGGTTTGTTACTAACTCAGGGTCTGAACATTAATTAGAATTGAATCACAAATGAGCAGACAATTGCTAATAGAGATGCCTGGTGCAGAGTTGTGGACTATAAATCAAACCAAGAACACATACAGACTACAAACTACAACCAAACTGATGGGGCTCCTGGGATGTGTGTGTGTGTGTGTGTGTGTGTGTGTTTTTTTTTTTTTTGTGTGTGTGTGCTGTGTCTTCTTAATTTTAGAGTAGCCATACAATCCTATTTGCCCTAAAATCTTATGAAAGAAGTACAAGCTTCTATTACACACAAAATGTACATTTGGCCTTTGTCCCCAGATTTTGACACAAAGCTCCTGAATCCACTGGATTAGAAATTCCAAAGTGGCAGTAGATACTTTTATTCTAATGAGGTAACTCTCAGCATGTTTCCAAAAGGGGACTGAGTGCCAGAAACACCAACTATAATTAGACAATTGCAATTGTCATTAGCAACTCCCACCTCAAAATTAGGGGAAGTGCAGAGTACAGAAGACTGAGATAACAATGGATCATGCCTACCTAGTGACACCTAAGAAATGGAGAACAGGGAGCTTCCAGGCTAATAAACACATCAAGAGGATAGTAGGACACTGCATACAAAATGAGTATCACAGTGTTGTGCATTCCTCGCCACAGGGACTATTAGCATCTCTCCATTCATTCCTGGAAAACTACAAAAAGCATATTTCCTTTCCAATTAGTAGATTATGAAGTTTTTATTTAGTTGGACAATGCAATCTGAAGATTCTTCATCAGACACCTGAGTTTTTGTAACTTGGCCATCACACCTGTGCAGTCTAACGTTGTCTTTGGGTTACAGGGATCAGACATGAACTGAATTGTTGGATACCCCAATAGTTTCTGTAAAATTAGAGAATTTGTTTTACCTGGAAAGTACTTTGCTTCCTAACTATATTCAGAGAGGCTTTTTAAATTCAATTTATACTGAAATAATCATGGTAAATAATTAAAATTAACATTTAATGTTCTCAAAAAAGTTTGATATTTATATATTTTTTGTATATTTGTTTATATGGTATTTTGCTTTCCATTTGGGAGCATTCCTTACCAAAAATATCCTGCAGGGTGTTGTGGAATACTAGTCTAGTGGATTCCTATGGTCCATGTATTCTCCATCTGGCAATAAATGCTATTCTGTCAACATGGTTTCTATAACTGTGCTAGCCCTCTCTCCTATGTTTCTATAATGAATTGTGATATGATATTGATGATTAAAATTCCTGACCTACCAAAAACTGTTTTGAAATATAATCAAGATTCTAAAGTTGATTAATTTCCAAGTATACTGATAAAAATCCTATAATATCAAATCACAGCTCACAACTCTATCATACTAGTAATAATTTAAAGTAGATCATTATTCACAAAAATCAATTCCTAATATGTTCTAAGCATCTACAAAAGTGTTCTGACCTTTGCCCTTGCAATATATGTTGGTTTTGCCTTTACAAAGTATTCACAACTACATATGAAAATTTACTGCTCTAAATGACTTTTAGGATATTTTGATTATTAAAAATACTTGTCACCAGATTAAACAGCTAATAATAATGATAAAATCATTATATATAATAAAGTTAAGAAAAATGTGGTTTTTACATTTTTAAAATACAAGAAAACATCACCAAGGCACTGAAGAACATATATTAGTAAAATAACATTTTTTTAGAAAAATTCTGAAAAAATATATATAGATTTAGAGATAAAAGAGGAAAAAAATGAATAAAAGAAAAGTAAAAGAAATGGAAATGAAGAAGGCAAAAGAGGACAGACTTAAACACTGAGTAAGTTGAGAATGAATGATAATAATTTCTTGTTTATGTCATCCTATATACCCAAATCTTATCAATAAACATGTAAAACACAAAACTTCTGTAGTATTCATCCTACAGAAATATGCCATATGCTATCCTTTTTATTAAAAAAAACTTACAGACTATTAAAAGAATAAAATAGGAAGGATTAAATTGGGGTAGGGCGGAAGAGATGAGGGAATACCTGAGGAAGGATAAATAGCGCTAAAGGTCTTTCAAAAATGTCATATATGAAGCTACTACTGTAGAAGTGTCCTAAAATATATATATACAAAAACATATTAATGGTGATTAGACTATCACATGGTTACAATCCTCATATTAGATAGCACAGGCTAATAAATAAAATGCCAAGGAACAGAAATAGTTTCCTCTTCCTGAATGGTTGGCCAGTGAGATCACACAGATGCCCAAATATCACAGGATATTCAGGATATTGCCACTGCTCTTGGTGACCCTCCAGAGTTCAGCAGTCAGACTCTATTGCTGATGATACCACATACTTGAGTATATGGAGAAAAGAGTTACCAACCTGGAAGCCTCACCCTTACTTGATGTGGGAGTGTTCTCCTGTATTTTGTATTACTCTTTTTGGTTGAATAAAGAGCTGCCTGGCTTATAGATAGGTCAGCCCTTAGGTGGGCAGAGTAGACAGAACGGAAATTCTGGGAGGAGAAGAAAGGAAGTGGGCCAGTTGCCATGAGGCCCCC
>JAQHUG010000042.1:3641819-3653267 GCA_028555095.1 Dicrostonyx torquatus | reverse complement strand
AGCAAAAGTGTGCACCTAGCATGACTCTGGAAAATTGCCACCAGGTTGGTCAGGACAAATGAAGTAAGGCTCTGACGTGACTCCAGCATCTGGACAATGAAGAAATGAACCCCAGTCAGAAACACATACTAATAGTATTGTAAAGTAAAAAAAATTCAAAATAATGCTGGTAAAATAGCTGCCCACAGAACTTGGGCTTTAGATTCCCTTATAGTAAAAACAGGAGGCAGACACATTGATACTGATGGACTTACTTCCCATCCACATCAAATGAACCAGTTCCTTACTGGATTTCAAGCAGCAGCCATCTTTTTTTTTTCCCTTTTTAGGACAGGCTGGGAAACCTGCCTTTTATCTATTTATTTACCATCTTTTTAAAAGGGACGTATTATGTAATGCACTCTCAGGACCAGGTGCTCCATAAGCTGTCTACAATTACACTGTGCCCTGTAGTATTCAGATAGCATTTAAACTATCCTATTTGTTTTAGAAAACTGGTTTTTATGAAGAATTTATCAGAAACATATGATATATATGTATATATATACAACATATAATATATATTTATATAGAGATATATAATCTATTTGTTACAAGGTTGCAATAGTTATGATTAATCATCAGGTCAGTGGATTAAAACTGTGAATGTTTTAAAAGACAAAATTTGCATAATAATGGATTATTTAGGCTATAGCTATCAGGCAAATACAGTTTTAGGAAGCTGTGATCTTTTGAGAACTATATTAAATGTTCTGTGTGCTGTTAAAGAAAGGCAAAATATTAAAGTCTTATATTGTCAGTAAACATTAAGAATCAATGATTAGTTGTACCAGACACTGAAAACTCAAAAGTCTCTCCTGTCTGGGCTTTTAATCTGAGGGGAAGGCTACAGAAGCAGAAGAATAAGAAAATGAACAAATTACAGAAAGCCACATAAATAAGCTTTTGGTCAGGTATGCATGCTTAAGAAAGAAACTTAAGCTTATCCTTCTAATTTCCTGAAGAGCTATGAACAATCAGCATTGGGAAATTTGAAATAATAAGGTTTAGTTTGGTTTATCAACTTGCCATGACAAGTATTCATTTAAATAAAAGGACAATATAGGAAACGAAGCAACCTTTGAAATACATTTTTTTTATTGTTAAAAGAAAAATTTACATTTATTCCCCTTGGCTCAGGCCCTCCCGCTCCCCCACTACCCCAGCCTCCCTCCCCCTGCTTCCCTTGCCCTGTGGGAAGCCCAAGGCCCTCCCCCTCCATCCTGGCCTAAGAAGGTGTGCATCCATATAGAATAGGTTACCAAAAGGCCAATACATGCAGAAGAGATAGGTCCCTGTGCCATCAATATCAAAACTAGTTTCCAATAGGGTGTTTTTATTATTCTGTGTTTTCCAACTAACCAAAGCATGTGTTAAATACAAGAGGGTTTATTTTCTAGAAGATAAAACACGCAATAAAATTAGTTTAGCTCTGCTTTTATGTAGCATTCAGCTATCAATCATTCTCATCTGCAGTACTCGTATTCACTGGGAAATCTCAGAGGGGCTATAAATCAGAGGTTGGCAAACCATGGCCCATATGTCAGATGAGAGCATCCTGTTTCTATAGCACATAAAACCAAGATAAAAATAAATGTTCACATTCATTCAATTATGTATAGCTGCTTTTGCTTTAGAACTTCAGAGCTGAGTAGCTGCAACATAAATAGTCTGACCTACAAAGCCTACAAATATTGACTCTCTGACAATACATAAAATATTTCTTAAACTTTGCTCTAAATAATATCTAGTGTTTTTAAAGTGTTATAGTTATATTAAAAGACATATATTAATATGCTGTAACACACATATCTAGGTGCCCTAGTTAATACCATATCATGAGGAAATCTAGCGTCCTACAAGATCATATTTCTGCTATTGTCATTTGACTTTCATTTATATTTCCATTGCTAAAACCAGTAACAAAAGAGATTCACACAGATAATCTTATCTACTAAAGGCTTTACTCTCTTCAAGTGACGATAACATTGTCTTATGTTTTATCGAGTCTTCATTAATCACCTCCTTCCTTATCACAGAAGAGCCTCTTTTAAGAGAAGATCCTTATTAAGAATAGATTCTGAATCACAGCAAACAAAATTTGACAGAGGTGACTTCTGGCTATCTTTTAAACTGAACAATATAATTGATTGTAAAACCATTTAGCCAACTTTCAGTGCTATAATGCCAAACCATCGCAGCAACAGTTACTTTGCTTCCCTGCAGAGTGGATGCTTACTTCACAATCACTTGACTCTGAAAGCATTAAAATTTAAAACAGGAAAGGGGGGAAAGGATGATACTTTCATTAGCTGTTACCAAAAATTCCTAATAAGAAGTAACAGGCACTGCACTTGCTGTGGTTTCTCCAAAGGATGTTAAAAGGCTTATTCTGTGGAGGCTGTGGCTGATCATTGATTTATCTTTCCCTAAACCTTTCTTTTCCCCAGTGGGAATAACATACCATGAATAAAATTAAATGGTTGCTTAGTTCACACTTCATCACCATGAGGCAGCAACAGCGGGCTTGAGGAGGAACCTCACAGAGTGTTGTTTCTTTAATGTCTCACAACCTACACCACCAGTCCAGTGGAAAAACATATTTCAAATGCCCAAAATTGAAATAAGACCCAGGAAGAAGCTGATGGTAACTGAAGACCTATCAGCAAAAGAGAGGTATAGCTGGCCCGTAAGCAAAGATCAAAGTTAACTCCATGCTTAAAGTCTCTTTCCTTGATTCACAAGACATGTTATTTCCTTCTAATCCAGGTATCAGGACTACACCTAGATCACGCCCTCTCATGAGTTGTTTGATATCTAGATCCCTCCACAGTTAGTAAATGCCATTGATCACCGTCTACCAGACTAGAGCAGAAATCCCTATTACTAATAGTGGGTTGGTACTGAGAAACTATTAGGTGATTAATATATCAACTGGATGGACAAAAAAGTAAGCTAGATCCTTAGCCACTCAGCTAGAACGTAAGAAAATGTAATTACTCTGTGATATGCACTTCAAAAATAACAGCCAGTATCATTCTGTCTTTATATACCTTAAGCAATATTTCAAAAATATTCAGCAGTTCCATTCCAAATCCTTGCATCTTCTCCACTGACCACCTTCCTTCTTTAGTTCTTACAATCTAATCATCTGGCTGAAAACTCCCTAAGTCCTTTAGGATTTTCCAGCTGAGGGTATAGCTCAGTGACAGGGCACTTGCCTAATGAACTCAAGGGATTTGGCTCCATCCCTAACACAGAAAACAAAAAATAAGAATAAACTAGGAGTGATCCATGTTATGATTTCTTTTTTTTATTTTTGAGATTAAAATATAAAAAGAACATCTCTGTCTTCCCTTTCTTTCCTCCAACTGTCCCCCCATATACCTGTAGTGATATTTCATTTGCATTTTAATAAATAAAGCTTACCTGAGGATCAGAAAAGTAAAACAGTGACAGTGGCCAGCCTTACATACCAGGCAGCAATAACATACACCTTTAATCCCAGTAGCCACACTAGTTTGAAATAGAAATCAGGTGATAGTGGTAAATGCCCTTACGCCCAGAACTGGAGAGGATTATAAAATGGGAGGAGACAGCTCTCACACAGAGACTCATTCTGAGATTCCTGGAGGCAAGATTGCCATTTTGGATTGAGGTAGAGGTTTAAGAGCCAGTGGCTGGTTGTTTTGCTTTTCTGACTTTCAGGTTTAACCACAATTCCTGTCTCTGAGTTTTTATTAATCATGTTACCTTACGCCTACCCACTTTCCTTCAAATTTATGAACTCTTTTCGCTAATTGTTATGGTATGCATATATGTATACACATACACATTCCTAAATACATAACTAGTTCAGTCCATATGATGGTATTTTTGCAGGTTTTCAGAGCTGAACAACCAATTGGAGTGCTCTTCCCTGAGAAGATCACCTTCCCCACTCCCAGCTTTCCTTAGATGTCTATAGTTCTTTGTTTACATTTGAGGCCTCGTGAGATTTTTCCTATCCGTTTCGACTTCTAACTTCCAAAATAACATGATACTCAGATTTCTCTCACCATTAAGAAAGGGAAAGAAGCTATCAGACCTAAAATTCTGAAGTAGTTACAGGAAAAAAATAGGAAAGAAACTTGAAGGTAAATGCATATGCAAAGATTTGACAGAAATCATTCACGAAATAAGGTCAACGACATGTAATTAGGACATAATAAAATTTATGTTTTGGGTAAGGAGAGTAAACAGTTAATAGAGTAAAGCAAGCCTACAAATGAGAGACAATCATTGCTAGCTATTTTTATGATTAATATCAAGAATATAAAAGAACACAAAAACTAAACAAGAAATCAAACTACTCCATAACTAAATGGGATAATGAAGCAAATAGACAATTCTCAAAACATGAAATGCAAATAGTCTGTAAATGCGCAAAAATAAAAGTTCAGCATTACTTGCCATCCAAGAAATACAAATCAAAACATTATACGAGCTGAGCAGGATGAATCTACATATGTACACACACACACACACACACACACACACACACTCACAAAGAGAGAGAGGCATATATATAACTACAATTAAAGAAAAAGAGGCCATGAATTTGAATATGAACAAAGTGGAGGTTGTACTTGGGAGGTGATGGAAAGAGGGAATACCAGAAAGCGGGGAAATGATAGAATTGTATTGTCATCTCAAGTGAGTTTAAAAATAGTTTTAAAAACTATAGTGAGTTCTATTTTATCACAGTCAGAGTGATAATCACTAAAAACGTGAATAACAGAAAGTGCTAGTGAGGATGTGAACAAACGGAATGATTACATACTGTTGGTCGAATGTAAATTAGCTCAGTCACTGTGGAAGTCAGAATGGAAGTCTCTACAAAAAGTAAATATAAATCTTCTGTATGACCTAGTTATATCATTCCTGCACATCTCCTCAACTGATCAAGTCAAGCTGTTACAGAAATATGAGCACATTGGTGATTCCTGAAGCACTCTTACCCTAATCATGAGACCAATGAAGTATTCACAAGACAAGAAGGGATAAGGAAAATTTGTTCCATATACACAGTGAAATATCTTTCAGTTATAAAGAAGAATGAAAGTCATGTCTTTGATGGAAAATTGACGCAACTGGAGATGATCATTTTAAGGCAGGTAGGTCACTATCTGAAAGACAAATATTTCTTTCATTCATGGTGGTTCCTAGATTTTAAAGAGATACATGTACATACACATGACATGAAAGCCAAATAAAACTGTGTAGGAGAACAAGGGAGGGGGAAGGCTAACTAGTGGAAAGGAGGATATGAAAAGGGAGAGTAGGGAGATATGAAGTCGAATATGCTCAGCATAAAATAAACATTTACAATATCTTTAAAATCATTAGATTTTTTTTTCAAAACTAGAGAATTTTTCAGTATTCCTCAGGATATAAATGTTCTGGCCAAACACATGACATAATTGCCAAACTTTCACATGCTCCTCCTCCTCGCTACAGCATTTGACCCTCAGAGTCACTCCGCTGTTCTTAAAACACGTACCTCTGGATGTATGAGTGATACCACTCCGATCATATCTCAGTGCAAAACTTAGCCACTTTTTCTTCAGCTCATTAACATGTTTAATTTTTATCATCCTTCAGGGTTCTAACTCGAAACTCCTCCAAACTAGTCTCCATAAGACAGTCATTAAGTACGGCCATCTCACTGATACTTCAAATGCTTTGAGTTACTTTAACAGCCTATCAGATTAAAGCTCTAACTTTTGACTTCAAGTATCTTCATACAACAGAAATTAACATATACATGCCATACGTATATGAAAGCTAAAATACGCTAAACTTCAAATTTCATTTGATATATTAAACTGCGGTTTAATATTATTAATATTATACAAGTTTTAACAAAGCCTTCATAATACTATATTTAAATATCTGGTTTGAAATATTGATATTCCCATTGTCACTAATAAAAAAATAATTAAAAAATACCTGTGCTCCTGGTCATCCCCAAATTTTATGTCTGAATAGGTCATTTTTGTGACCTATAAGACATGAGAGCAAGGGGTCAGGCTGGCCTACAGTAAGACCTTGTCTCAAAACCCCGAAATATGTGGGAAAATTCAGTTGTCAAAGACTCCATGCTACCGAATTGTTATTACAATATATGTATTTTGTGACTGTCAAAGTACCGATTTATTTTCTGTGGTTCTTGAGGGAATTGAAATCCTAAATATATAACTGCGGACTATAAAGCTATTCAAGGCTTTACCTAACCCAATTCAAAACACTTATTTACTACTACTTTGTACATTCCAAACTCACCAAACCCTCACTAGCTCCTTTTTCGGTAATGTAGATCCCAGTCCTGACCCTGGTCTTCTGATAGGGTACATATCTCTCTATAACCTAGTTCTTTTCGCACGATGGGTCTTATCCTACCACCTCCTTGAGACAAGAGACCCCATCTGCCCCGCCTCTAACATCCTCAAGACTTTCTGCAGTTCCTCCTGGTGTGTCAGTGCTCAATCAAAGATCTGATCAACACATGGCTAACCAGTCCGCAACATGTCCACTTCTCCAGAAAGCCTCAGAAACAATCCTGACCGTCAAGCCGGGCTTACACACACTCAGAGATGTAAAACACACCACTACACACACTTTGCCTGCCAAAGTTTCTGAGTATCCAGATGCAATTAAAGAAAGACCATCCAGGCAGTGCTGGTGCTCACCTTTAATCCCAGCAGAGGCAGGCGGACCTCTGTGAGTTCGAGGCCAGCTTGTTCTACTGAGCAAGTTCCTCAAAGCTACACAGAGAAACCCAATCTCAAAAAAAAAAAAAAGAAAAGAAAGAAAGAAAGAAAGAAAGAAAAGGAAAAAGAAAACAGAAATATAACGAGACCTACCTCCTCCAAGGGCGTGACACAGAGCCCAAGTCTCAGCACCTGAGAGCATGCGCAGCCTGAGGGGAGTAGCGGCCTGAGAGAACAGAGGGCAAGCCTTAGCTGTACAAATCCACGGCTCCTGGGAAGGAAGGACGCCCTCAAGCGGCAGGGGAAGCACAGGGGCCCGTGTTCCGTGCCATGAGCACGGATGCAAGCGCTGCCCGCAGGTAGGCGCCAGAGCGTCACTCCACCCTGCTCCTTTCTTCCCCTGCCAATCAAGACGTAGGCAGGCGGAGACCACAAGCCCCAGAAGCCCCTGCGCTACTCGCCTCGGAGGGGCTCGGGCGGGCTCGGATGGGCTCGGCGGAGGCTCGCGACGGGTTTGGCGGGAACAGGCAGGAGTTCTCTGCATTGTGGCGACTGCTGTGAGGTTCCTTAGTTGTCTAGCTCCTTTGCTCCGAGAAGCAGATGCCTGGATGGTTTCTAAGGAAAGCCCCACTGGGCTTGCTAGCCCGAAAGACCTGTGTCTTGAAGAAAAGTCAAGTCACAGGGAAGCTCTGTTGTGATGACTGCTGTTCTACACCAGAACAGTCGGGGAAATGATTTCTTTGCTTACTTCCAAAAGGTGTTTTTAAAGTTTGACTTCCTGCAGGGGAATGCAATTACTCTACAGCTATATTTCTTATTTGTCCATCTGTCATGGTACTTTAATATAAATTTTTAATTGACTTTTGCCTCACATATTGAAATTCTTCATATTGAATTATGAATTCTATTAGAATGCAAAATAGATTCTGAGAATTCTGAAGGCATTTCTGTGGTCTTTAATAGCTAAGCACTTAGTTACTAATAGGTAGTAGTGTCAACAATTGTATAGTTTAAATTAGGGGTCTGCTCAGCTCATTTTCCTACATAGATGAACCTTTATTAAGACATAAATTTGCAAAAATAAAACAAAGACATAAATTTGCATACAGTCAGTTATAACTGTCCTGGAAATGTTAAGTTTCGTTGTTCTATCTATGAAAGAAAGTCAATAATTTTACTTATAATGTAATTGTGTTTGATAAAGCTTTTTATTAATAAACTGAGTTTCATGTAAAATAAAATTGAATGATCCTGAGCTTCAGTTAATGAACAGTAAATTAATGTCTTACTGTATTTGCTGCGCTTCTTTGAGACGTTTAAAACCAAATCATAAAAGTTCATTTGAGAGATAATCAACAGTCAAGTAGGAACAATGTAGAAAGGTTCCCTTGTGTTGCTGAGTATATGATACTCTTTTTCAATTCTACTCATACATTTATTGAGCAAATTGAACTATTATGTGCCAGACACGGGGTGAAGCCTGATTGCAGCCCTATACAAGACACAGCACTCAGTCTCATAATTAAAACAAATGGATAACAATTACCAGAAAGAGCACAGCCACTGAAATCCTGTAGAAAAGCTCATATGCAATTTTAACGGAATCTTACTCTTCATCATCTAAATTTGGAGATCCATTAACTTCAACAACCTCAACAGTTTTCTGAGACCATCTTCACATGAAATTGTTAGAGATATTTTTAGAACTACATAGCAGAAAAACAATTCAAGAAAATTATGCAAGTTTTTGACTCAATTATGACTAATGAAACACAAAATAGTCAATCAATGCATGCTTATTGAATAAAGTAATTGGCTTTCTAGTCATGTTTGACCATTTAATTCTAAGAAATTTTAGAGACTTTTTTTTAAATGTCACAGTCTGATGGGATTGTGTCTAAATCACTTTTCTAAAGGATGACAGACAGATGATAGTTATATGGATAGATGGATAGATAGATAAATGATTGATAGATAGATAGAAAACTAAAATGACAAACTTTATTAAAAGTGAAGAGACACACGGGCATACATACAGAAAAAGAAAACAATACATAGAGAAAAATACCCCGTAAAGTGGGAAGAAGATTTAGAAATCAGAATCTTATTTTCCCATATAGAACTGGGGCTTTGGTGACCTGAGATGGTTCCTCCACCTCTCATTTCCTATTGGTTATTTTAGGAAAAGAAAAGGAGAGATCATAGGACCAAAACTTCAGATAACCATGCTCAGGGGGGCATCCTTAAATGTATATGACAGGTCAACTAGAATGTCAAGAGTATTGCTGGCAAGAGAAAAAGCCTGTCAGGTCTTGGTCAAGAGTGTTATGAAGAAACTGGAAGGTTGCCTTCTTATTAATGACCAGTGGTCCCATTTCTTATCAATATACTGCCAAGGATATCCATTTTATTTCTAAGAATCTTTGTATAAATTTCTAGTTTCCAAATAAATTCAAATGAAAATAGTTTCACTGAACATATAGTCGTAAGTGATGAGACTACTACCATATTAGTTAATTTAAACAAAATATAAGTATATGAGTAAACTGAGTACAAAAATACAATCAGGGGGCTGATGTGATCACTCAGCTGATAAAGGCATTCCCCCATGAACCTGACAACCTGAGTTCCATCTTCAGAATCCACAAGGTAAAGGAGAAGGTTGATTCATAGAAGTTGTACTCTGATCTCCATACATGTGATGTGTGATGTAAGATTTCCCTCTGTGTGCTGTGAATATCATTAGTTAATAAAGGAACTGCTTTGGGCCTATAGCAGAGCTATAGGGGAACAGAGCTTGGCAGGGAAAACTAAACCTAATGCTGGGAGAAAGAAGGGTGGAGTCAGAGATAAGCCATGGAGCCACTGGAGACAGATATGCTGAAATTTTTCTGGTAGGCCACGACCTCGTGCTGATACACAGATTACTAGAAATGGCTTAAATTAAGATGCAAGAGTTACCCAATAAGAAGCTAGAGCTAATGGGCCAAGCAGTGATTCAAATAATATAATTTCTGTGTGATTATTTTGGGGCCGAGCAGCTGGGAACCAACAAGCAGGCCTCCCAACAACAGATGTGGCACAAGTGTGAACATATACATACACAAATAACTAAAAATTATGTAATGAAGGAACAAAATTAGCGGTAAAATAGCTGGTTTAACCATTAACAGCAGAATATTGATCAAAGGAAATGTAGATTTTTTTAAGGATGTGGCATAGTGTTATATTTTTTTAAAAAAGAAAAAATTGTAAGCTTGGGATTCAGTGAATGCATAATAGGGCAGGGTGCAGTTTTCTAGTATGTCTGAGATCAGGGCTCAATCCAGGCACTGGGAAAACAAAAAGCATATTAGAATCAAATTTTTTGTTATGTGTTATAATATGCAATTATTAAACACTATTATAGTTTACCTTTTACAAATCAGAGGCTAACAAAGAAATTGGTGGCTCTGTGTTTAAATCAACAGTTCAAGAAACAGCTATGTAAGTACTAATTTTAAGAAAATCATTGTTCTCAATGATTTTGGAGTCTGATGACGGTCAATTTTTACCATGGAGCATCATCAACAATGTCTTAGGGTTTCTATTATGATGAAACACCATGACTGAAAGAAACTTCAAGAGGAAAGTATTTATTTTGTTTATACTTTTGTATCACAATTCATCATCAATAGAAATCAGGAAAGGAGCTCAAACAGGGCAGGAAACTGGAGGTAGAAGCTGAAGCAGAGGCCATAGAAGAATACTGTTTATTGATTTACTCTTATTGGCATTATAAAACCCAGAACCACCAGCCCAGGGATGGCACCATCCATATCATCAATCACTAACCAAGAAAATGTTCTACAGGCCTCCCTACTACACAGTCTTATGGAGGCCTTTTCACAAATGTGGTTCCCTCTTCTCAAGTGAGTTCACTCAAACTAGCCAGTAAAAGTTTTAAGTAGCAAATACTAAACACACTTTCTGTGTCCTGCAGTCATGGACTGGTGGATGCAGTGATTCCTCATCAAATTTTATGAGACAAGTATTGTTTGAGAAGACACTTGTTTCTTGGCCACCTGGCAGCCTTAGACCCAAAAACAAACACACAGAAACTATATTATTTTAACCACTGCTTGGCTAATTACTTAAGCATATTGCTAGCTAGATCTTAAATATATAATTAACCCATCTCCATTATTTTATATTTTACCATGGGGCTCGTGTCCTACCAGCAAGGTTTCAACGTTTATGTTTCTGGCGGTGGCTCCATGACGTCTCTCTGACTCTGCCACCTTTCTCCCTAAGCTAACTGCAAAGTCTGTTTGCTTATTTGGCAACGTTTTCCTCCTGAGGCTGACTCCCAAGGTCCAGCTATCAAGCTTTTCAGGTCCAGCAATGGAAAGCCCCCATTAGGCTCACCTAATTAACATGCCCAATTAAAATTAAACATTCTACCTTAACACGGGGAGGGGTACCCCTTTCCCTTTATAAACTGCCATTTGCCTATGGGTCACATCTGTCTTCTGTCTATCCAGAGGCAGTCGTTTATCCCTGTGTGATGAATATCCCTCACCCCTCTCCCTTATTTCTTTTCTCTTGTCCCACATCCCCTATCTCTTCTTGTCATTGTCTCTTATTATCTGCCCCCGTTCCTCAAACAAATATCCTT
>JAQHUG010000042.1:3629535-3641354 GCA_028555095.1 Dicrostonyx torquatus | reverse complement strand
ATATAACATATATATTTATATATAAATTAAAACTTGTGTATGTATTGTGCAAATATATAATACATCCTCCTGAATCTGATTTTGTTATTCATGTGTATACAGTTTCCAGGCTGACTACTCTGCATTGGATGAGAAAAAACAGGCTGCTGAGTCCCAGGGAAGAAGTAATTTTAAAGGAAGAATGAGAGTAGTAGAATTCATATGGCAGAGAAGACAAAAGGCAAAGTATTGGTTGGTGGAGATAGGGGAGAGGATCAGCAAGAGGGAGCAAAGGAATAGAGAAGAATGGAAGAGGAACACCACAAAGAACTCAGCATATATGAAAATACCACATTGAAATACATTATTTTACAAGATAGTTTAAAAAACTAATATACAAAGTACTCTAACCAAAGTGTTAAGTGGCTCACCACATATGTGAAGACCACAGCAAATGATGTCTGTTGTTCATCGGTAGCACACACTTTGCGAAGGAATCTGCATCTCAGCTAAGCTTTACAGCTGTATGAATTAAACATGCCTTCCTTATAGTATCTGGCATGAATACTGGAGTTCAATCCCCATCACCACAAAATAGTAAAAGAAAAACAAGGATAATACTATACTTTCCCTCTCTTATTGTATCACAGAGGTTACCTGAATATTTAAAGTAGCAAAGTGAATATTCCAACTCACTTCAGAAACAACTTTCCCTAGGGAATCTCTGGACTCGGTTTGAATGGCTGCAACTGAAACAACCCCTACTCGCTGTTGCACTCACACTGATATTATGTTTGTTTCGATCTAACAAAGATCTAATTTTAATTTGAACATATCTTTTATTCAATGTTTTAAAATTACAATCACATTTTCTCCTGTCTCCTCCTTGGTTGAGATAGTCAGTGTATCTTTAGGCTCTACATGCTTTTGAGCCACCTTCAGGGATAGGTGAAAAACATTGTTATAGTATGGCAAAATGAAAACTAACTGCCCTCTAAAACTATTTTCTTGTGCATTCTCGTCAGGCAGATTCATTTGTGTGCATTCTTCCAAATGACATTATGTATAGTTGTTCATCTGATCACAGTGATACTGCCTTATAATGGTGTAGGAAATTTGCATCACAAATGTTACCAGGCATTTCTTTTGCATTTACATTACATAACGCAATAAACATCTGTTGGTCTCATTGCTACCAGAGAGTTGGAAACATGCCATTTCTGCTTCCACCAAAAGAAGCTATGGTGCACTGGGAAAGAGAGTGGATTTGGTTTCTGAGTGCCTAGGATTCAATCTAGATTCTGTTCTCAATTGCATTGTAACTCAGTGAAGCATCACTTTTCCAAAATATAAAAAATTTGGGCAATGTCCATGGAATTTCACTCTGCTTGAAATTCTTGTCACAACTCCAACCACATCACTAATTTCAACTTCTTTTAAATTTTTCTATTATAATCATTGTTTCATTACTTCTAAAATGCCATTCACCAAATAGCATCTGTCTGTCTGTCTGTCTGTCTCTCTCTCTCTCTGTGTGTGTGTGTGTGTGTGTGTCTACAGTACGAGAGACTGTACTGGGCAAAGGCCTAAACAGAATCAAGAGAAAACTTACACTGTGCTTTTGGCTATGACTGGGGTGGGGGGAAGGGTCAAATTTCTGAAGCAAATTGTTCTTCTTCTAAGACCTCCACATTAAGCACTATTTTTTTAATCAGTGATATATATGTACATATAAGGAAAAAAACTAATAACTCTGTGATGTTTATGTATGTGTTGGGAGTTAAAGCTATTCAGCTTGCTATTAATTTTTCCCTATATTGATACATCATCTGCAAAACCCTGGCTACCATATTTGCTGTTGATACTGCAATATAAAAGTTATACATGAGGGGCCTTTGGAGAAAACTATTTGAGTTTTTTCGTGGCTGTAATTTGTTACCGTTGACTGTTAGCTATCTAGAAGGCAAGCCTCTGTGTGTGGTCATTGAGGAGCTACCTACATTGGATTAATTGAGATGGGAAGAGCTACCTTAGCTGAAGGCAGCATCAGTTTATGGACAAAATAAGTTGAGTGGTAGCATTCCTCATTATCTGCTTTGTCATAATGCTTACAATGTGACCTTCTGCTTCTGCTTCCATGACCACCCTTCCAGGACACTGTACTCTCAAAATATGAGTCAAACTAAACCCATTCATCCTAACATTGCTTTTTAGGTAATTTTGTCACAGCAGTCACACAAGTAACTAAAGCAGTGACTCATATTGGAATGATGATTGGACAACTGAACTACAATTAAGAAGTCTTAAAAAAATAGAAGAAGAAGGAGAGGAAGGCTCGAGGAAGGAAGGAGTGAAAGAAGGAAGGAAAGGAGGGAGGGATTGAGAAAGGGAAGAAAGGAAGGAAGGAGTGAAGAAAGGTAGGAAGAAAGGATTGAAAGAAGGAAGGAAAAGGAAGGAAGGAAGGGAGGGAGGGAGGTATGGAGGGAGGAAAGAAGGAAGGAATTACCACTAAGGAGTTTAGAGTTGAGTGAAGAACACAGGCAAGTTAACAAACATGACAATGCCGCTTGTGCTTTAACAATGGTCAACATTGGGTACCATGGGTAACAAAGGAGTCAATACCAGACTCGTGGAGAGGAGTGACTTGGGAAAGAGGAATTGTTAAACCAAAGATGAGCAGTACTTCGAAAAATAAAATGCCCAATTCGTCTTCCAACTGTGGGAGGGTCCACCTGTATTTCTGTGTTTTGATTGGTTAAATAAAGGGCTGCCTGGCTTATAGTTAGGCCAACCCTTAGGTGGGCGGAGTAGACAGAACGGAAGTTCTGGGAGGAGAAGAAGGAAGGGGCAGAAGCCCCAAGCCACCATCGCAAATGGATGCAAATGGATGCAGGTTAGACCCTTCCGGTAAGTCACCACGTGGTGACTTACAGACTGTTATAATGGGTTAGTTTAATTATAAGAGCTAGCCGGGAAAAGGCTAATGATAATAAGCCAGGCAGAGTTTAAATGAATCCAGTTTTGTCACGTGGTTATTTCGGGTGCAGCCAGCCACTGAGCGGGCCAGCGGCTGGAGGCTTGGAAGCTGGGTGCGGGGAACAAACAACACGCACCCCTCTCCCCCCCTATTTACAACATCCAACCCTCATGAGACCTAGTGAAATTGAGTGTATGTTTAAAAATGTATCTCCAGTGATTTCAAATTTCTCTTCTTTGAGAGGGAAAATAGTTTGAGCCATGCTGTGGAAGGATCATGTCTTAGTCCTCATCTTCTTAATCTGCAGAAACATGTCTTAGTTTTAATCACTTACCTACAGCTCAACTCTCTGATGTAACTATTATCCCTAATTATTTACTGTGGTATGATCTTTAGGCCTGTGTATGCTCATTAGAAATTATGGTGTTTTTACATTCCAGTTCTTAACTATCCTTTCAAGTTATTCTTTTTAGTTCAATAAAATCAGTTGCTTTTTCATGAATAATAATTCATTTCAAAAGTTAAAATGGAACGTCTGGAACTGTATCTTCAGATAACTAAAGCTCTTTGTCCTTCAAGATTTTGCCATTTGATTGACTTTTAGAAATGCTACTCTCTTGAAGACTGCTTTTTTTTACACTGATGCTTCTACCAGATAAACAAATTTTAAAATCACAGCTGGAGGTGAGTGTTCATCCTGATGGGAAACTCATCAGATGCATATTGTCTTCATCTTTTTCTTGCTTTCGCTTTCAAATCTGTCCTCTGCTGAATCCCTTTCTTTTGTTTGTTTTGTGGTTTGATAGGGCATATTAATGGAACAGATGCAGCAACACTGTGAAAACATACTTGGTTCACGAAAGCTTCATTTCAAAACTATTCTTTTTACAACTTTGTTGAACAGCAATGGCTCCTTGTCCTAGTAAATGAAGCCTCTCGGATCCATAATGATCTTGACCAATTCTGAGTGACATGGACTGTGTTCCTTACCACACAATTTTATTTCAGCAACTCTGCAAAGGAGAGAAATAGCAGAAAACTGTAAATTGAAATATTTATGCAGGTGTCTTTGAAAAAATGACCAAGAATATTTGGAAAACTACTTTTCTAATCAAATCTGTGGAAATATTAATATTGGAATAGATGGCTCCAAGTTGATTTTTTTTAAAACATGTTATATCTATTTCAAATATTTAGAATATGTACATTTATTCCTCAAATAAAGTTAAGAAAACCACTATATTTTCTCATGATGAGTTATAAGAAATAGAGGAGTAGATTGAAAAAGCTGGTAGAACACTAAGAGTGTTAAGGACACCTTTGTACATTTTTTGATTATATTAATTCTTATCCAGATGCTTTTAGAATGTGAGTGATAAGATACAAATGCTTTATGGGAAGGGCAAAATGCTTCTGAAATTCAATGTTCCCTTAAGCTGCAGGCATACATGTCTAGTACCTGATTAACTATTCATTTCTGTACATTCATTATTAAAGATATAGGAAGGTCCTGCAGCCTATACTGAACATTCACTTCAGCGTTGTGTTTAAAACTGCATAATTTAGAATCCAGAGAATTCCCTTCAAATACTGGCTTTGCTCCTTCCTGACCAAGTCTTCTTGGGAAAATAAATTAATGTTTCCTATGTCTTAGGGTTTCTAGATATGAGATGAAAGGTACAATAGGATTAATATCAACATCAAATGAGGATATTCCAGTAGTGCTCATAACAAAGAGTCTGTACATGGGAAATATGTTCATTGTTCTGCAAATGTCAGCCAGACATGCTGTCTTCTTGCTACTTAGATCTCTCAGCAAAGGGACTGCAGTCCTTGTTCAATAAATCTGTCAGTACTATGTAAACCAGCATCCAGGAGAGTATACAGTCACTAGAGAGGAAGTAGGTAGAATAGTTCCTATTTGTAGATTCAGTGTGATTATTTATCCATGCTTTTCTTGACAAAGGCATCCTGTAGAATTGTTTGTTATTTCCATAAAAAATTTATATTAGAAGTTATGATCTCTGGTATTATTTCTAAAATTAGAACAGGATGACAGGAAAAAAAGTAGATATGAATTCTCCCCACACCTCCAAAAATTATTGCCAGAAGCATAGTATAATTGAACAGAAAAAGTTGCTATATTAAAAATTCATAATGCAACACATTAAGACTTTATATGGCCTAAATAGCTAATTAATTTATTGAGTCAATCCAAAATATAAAATTATTGAATATGAAAAATGATAAGTCATTTATTTTTAATATCCAGTTTGATGAGATATAATTCCCTCATTTGTTTTAAGATATAAATTAAGACAAAATAGAGTCAAAAAAATGTTTCTGTTAAAGTAAAATAGAATACAAAATTCGTGTATGTTTTAGGGTTCTACGTTGCTCTTTGTAGACAGCAAATGTTTCTTATGTTGAATTGAGATTTAGAAATTAAGTGCCATATCAGTATAATAGACTGAAAATAGAGTAAAGAATAAAGGCATACATTGGTTTCCATCTAATGGTGGGAGGCTAGGGCCAGCAAGACAGCTCAGTAGGTCAAAAGCCTTTGCTACACAAGTATGCGGATCTGAGTTAAGTCCTACAACCCCCAGTGTAAAGACAGAACTGACTTCCTGAAAGCTATTCTCTGACCTCCATACATGCACGGTGGCAAGAGCATGTCCACACATGGTGATAACAAAGATTAAAAGAAGTTCTTTGGAAAATCTCAAAACTAAACAGTTATCTACTTCTTTCTTGTCAAGAGCTTTGATTAAACTTTAATTAATTTTAGTTAAATTTAAAATAAATACAACTACCTTCAGGATACTTATTTTCTCTTTTAAAAAAATGGTCATCATACCTTGGGTCTTGCAGTTTATCCTCTCAGTTTCCACATTGCTTCATGTGTATAATGATGAAAGCAAAAACGTCCTGTGATGAAGTAAATACACTGAACACACAGTGGGGCTTATTAGAATCACACCCCTTCCCATCTCCCACTCAATAAAAGACTCAGAGGCTGGACCTGCATTGCTACATTTAAAAAAACTCTATACCCATGTAGTTTTCATGCTGCTTAAACATAAGAAATAATGAAATCTAGAATTTTATTAGTGACAGATTAAAATTTGGGAGTTTCTTGGTGGTATAAATAGAATTTAGAGATGCAATCATTTTTTTAATTAAAAGATATAATAATTTGAAGCCATTTAGATGGAATTAAAAACAAATAATATGTAATATATTATAGTACATTATTATTTAGTTCTATTACAATTGAGTAAAAGCAAATAAGAAACAATGTTTCCCCAAATTCTAAAAATATCAAAGACATAGAAATTTACACTTATTCTTTAGGTTTGTCAGTCTCAAACACCCATGACTTTATCACTAGGCCTTCATTCTTAGTTTTCAAAACCATAAAGAACACAAATTTTATAGCCAGACATTTGTACACACTTTATATATTTTAATAAAGTTAATCATTATGTAGACATGGTATTTTCTTCATATATGAGTTTTCATTCCTAGCACACATTTTACTAGCTCATCAAAAGAATTAGTAGAAAATCTACATTTTTTTTTTACCCAGCATCCCCTCTTCAAAATTGAAATGTGAGCAAATGAACCCAATTCTGTTTGAATCAATTCTAGTTGGCTATTTGTCTACATTTTAAAATAAAATTAAACAGTCTCACCCCAAATGTATCTATTATATAGAAAAAAGCCAAGGATACAAAGGGAAAACTAATTCAGAAAGTATTTATCTCTAGCCATTTCTTAAATGCCAAGCCAATTTAACATTCTGACATTTCCAGTAGTAAATGATGTGAATAGCAAGTGCCCGAATATTTTTTTAATTTCTTTTCTTTGTAGACTAGTACATGTTGTTGATGCTAGTTCAGCTCCTGATGAGGTAAGAAAGGATATATTTAGCCAAGGCCTTAAACAATCATCTTTAAGTCTACTACTATTGAGTAAAGTATGTAGGGGAGGCACTTGGAAATAGAAAAATAACACATTAGTGGTCTATAGAGATGTTTAAGCAGTTAAGAGCATTTACTGCTCTTTCGAAGAACCTTAGTTCCTTGCACCCATGTTGCACAGCTTACAACTGCCTGTAAATTCAGCTCCAGGGGATGCATTGCCCTCTTCTGACCTAATACACTTACAACGGCATATACATACATGTGAACCAAATATAGAAAGATCATAAAACTACATTAAAATTTTGAATTAAGCTAAATGATCCTTTCTGATGGAAACTCTATCCTGGCTTTCATAACAGAAGTATGCTGGAGTTTTAGAACTTCAATGTATGCATCTCATTACCCAAAAAGTACTTGGAGTAAGCTCCCATGATATTGAAATAGATGCAACACTAAGGAGAAGCCTTTCCTGAGTTGTTTTATTGTTTCAATGCCAATTCTAGTTCCCCAGAAATCTACTCAATTTTTTGATTCTAAGGTTGCAATCTTCTTTGTTTATCAGTTCATCAACTGGTTGTGAACTTAAATATATACTTGTGTGTCAGTGAGTGAAACAAATAAAAAGACAAAAGCAATTGAATTCCAAGCACTGTACTGGTTTTATCTAAAGCAAAGTTCTAGTTATTTCTAACTAGAATAGTTAGTTCAATTTGGAAGATAGCTAATTTTGGGGAAGGCTTTTCTTCCTACCACCAGTCTCATATATAACTGTATCCATATTTTCATACCCATGCCCATGCACTACAATTCATTACTTTATCCAAATATCAACATTATTTGGACTGAGGGAAGAGTGTTCCTCAAGAGCAGTCTGTGTTCCTTATTTTGAGTCTCTGAAGTACTCACAGACTGTCAAATTATTACCTGAAGCATAGTCCCTTGGAGTTGTGTTTGTTTTGTGCTCTGAACTTCTTTTTTTCCACTTGTTATTAATTCTTTGAGAATTTATTCCATTGTATTGAGATCATATATCCTTCCTCTTTCAATTTCTCTCTGAACCACCCTCTCTCTCTCTCTTCACTACCTGTGCAACTGTGTCTCCTCTTGCTTTTTGTTTTTTGTTAGCCTAGCAAGTCCTATTTATTCTGTCCAT
The DNA here is from genome assembly GCA_028555095.1 of Dicrostonyx torquatus. Taxonomy (NCBI): domain Eukaryota; kingdom Metazoa; phylum Chordata; class Mammalia; order Rodentia; family Cricetidae; genus Dicrostonyx; species Dicrostonyx torquatus. Next base: position 3,633,316 of record JAQHUG010000042.1, on the reverse strand, counting down.
ATAAGCTTGTATGTGTTGCCCTCCACTTGACTCAGCAAGGACTCTTAAAGAAAGCAGATTCTTCCTCTCCCAGCAGCAATCAATTGCTAGTGGCGCCCAGTTAGTGACTGGGCCTCCTGTTCACCTCCCTTCTCTGTAATGAATTCTGTCTGTCTTGAGCTTTCACAGGTCATGTGCATGCTGTCACACCTGTTCTTAGTTTATACTTAGCAACGTCTTGGCTGTGGTATAAAGCCACTCTGCCCTTGTGGTCAGTCACCACCTCCTGATCTTAAGACCTTTCTTCCTGCCCCCTTTTCTGGGAATTATTTGAGATAATTCACATTTATCTATGTAAACTGTCTTAGTTACCTTATTCTGTGGATTGAAAGGTTGCAAAAAGTTATCAGCCTCCAAAGATGCCAAATCTTCAAACCAATGGGCATTGGTAGAATTACTCAGTTTATATCGGCTAAACCTATGTTTCAAATAGATATTTAATGGATGTGTAAGCCTATGTTATTTCCTTGTGAAATCAAGTATGAAATTAAAACTAACAAATAATAAACACAGAAAACCATGTGTGTACAATTGCTAAGTAACACAGCAAGATTTGTTTTGAACTTAGCACCTGGGTTAATAATTTTGAAAAATTAAGTAAATGATAAACAAACTATAATCCATAGAACCAGAGATGTTAGGTTCAAGGGGGCACATAGACAGACATCCCTAGGAAGGGGATATAGAATAAATAGTTATGGGGGGGATGGGATAAAAACAGGAGAATCAAATGGAGGAGTGGAGGAAAAAGTGGAACAAGGGAAGGAATACAAGGAAAGACATGTAGAATTAAGGGTCATGTGAGAGGTAGTACAAAAACAATACAGTGAAAGCTTCTTAAAATATATACATATCTAAAGGAAGTTTAAAAAATATAGAATAATGACAGAATTCTCAACAGAAAAAGTTCGAATGGCCAAAAGATACTTAAGGTCATGTTCAACTTCCTTAGCGATCAGGGAAATGCAAATCAAAACAACTTTGACTGGGATGGAGGGGGGAGGGCCTTGGGCTTCCCACAGGGCAGGGTATCGTGCCCCCTCCTTAAGGAAGTAAGGGCAGGGAGGTGGGGTATTGGGGGGGTGGAGGGCCTGGGACAAGGGGAGTAAATGTAAATTTTTCTTTTAACAATAAAGTAAAAAAAAAAAAAAACCAAATACAGAGCTCCACAGCCAGACAATATGCAGAGAGTAAGAGACTTTAGAACATTAAATGAAATGGCTTCATCACATTCCTCTTCTCAGGACTAAGCAAACCCTGTGGAAGAAAAGACAGAAACAATGTAAGAACCATCAGGAATGGAGGGCACAAAGGAAACAAGGCCCTTGAAATAGAAAGGATCAATACATATATGACAGACAGCTCTGAGCAGCATACACAGGGCCTACACATGTCTTCATCAGATAGGGTCCCAGAACTGAAATGAGAAATGGATCCAAGCCCCCACCCATAAACCACAAGCTATCTGCATTTGATAACCAATTGCAAATGAAAATTATTTCTTCCAAGGGAGTCTCACTGGGTAAACAAACTACTCTAAGGGTGGGCTGCATGCCCACAGGAAATAGCCAAAAGAAAACAAACTCAACTGCTTTTGAGATTCTTGATTACACTGTGTGAAGATGTGTCACTGAGACTGGTTTAGTAAAGACCTGAATGGACAACAGCTAGGCAGGAAGAGGTTAGGTGGTACTTCTGAGGACAGAGAGGTCTCAGGGAAAAAGAAAGGAGGAGTTGCCAGCTGGACACAGAGGAAGCAGGACATATAGGAGGAGAGGTAAAAGGCATGAGCCACATGGCAGTACATGAAATAAGTGGGTTAATTTAAGTTATAGGAGCAAATGGGACAAACCTGAGCCTAGGCCAAGCTTTCATAAGTCTCCATGTCTTTATTTGGGAGCTGACCGGACAGAGAAAGACTTGCTACACTCAATACCATCTTTTAGAGGTTCCTTGTCTTGTTATAATGTTGTCAGAGCTCTTTCTTCTTTTAAAAAATATATGCATATATGTATTTATATATATGTATATTATAGTCATATATATTACATGCTTCTTTAACACACATATATAATTGTTTATTGTTCATTTTTTATTTATATATTATTTTTCTTTTCCCTGTAGTTTCTTTGTGTGTATATTTTGGCTTCATATTCAGTAGAATATCTGAGTGGGTGAACTAATTGATCTTTGTTTCTTGTGCCTTCTCTTGGGCTTCCTTCTTTTTGTTTGTTTATCCAATCTTATGTATTAGTGATTGTTTTATTTTATCATACTTTATTTGTTTTTCTTTTCTCATATTAAAATATAAATCTTTTATGTATAAATTATGGCTTCCAATTTAGTGTTTTATGGGATTCCTAGTAAATGAAAGAATAAGTCTTTATTTCCTGTGTCTTTTCTTGGAATCTTTTCACTTTTTTTGTTTTCTCCTATTCTGATGTGGTAAGTTTTTATTAATTTTATTACATTTTAGAATATTGTATTTTATTATTATTATTATTGCTTAGAAGACTATTTGTTTTCTAATGAGAGACAGAAAGGGAGTTAGATGAGAGAACATGTCGAAAGAAACTGGGAGGAGTGAAGGGAGGGGAAATAGTTATCAGGATATAATATGTGGGGAAAATCTATTTTCAATAAAGTGAGAAAGATTTTTAAAAATAAATCTTTATAAATGAAGTGGAAGAATAAAATGGGATCATAATGTTAACCTGAAAGACTAATGAAATTAATTGAATGAATGATGTAATGAGAAAAATAGTACAGATATGTTATTCAAATTCAAAAACATATAGCTTGAAGAAAAAATTAAAGGCCAAAAAAGTAGTACCATATTACATGTGATATGTTCCTCATAATAGCTCCATGGACAAAGGGCTATGTTTCAGAAGCAAATTTAGCCAAGTGAGATGAAAGGAAAATGATCAAAGGTTGCCCCTGACTTGCTTGCTTGAAGGCAGGAATGAGAATAAGTGGGAAAGATGAACCAAGAAGCTTATTTTCTCCTTCATTTTCATTTGCAGACAGCCAGTAATGTAACTTGATTAATGAAAGCTCAGAGAAGGCCAGGTCGATATGTAGATAGATAGATAGATAGATAGATAGATAAATAGATAGATAGATAGATAGATAAAAAATGTGAAATGTGTACAATTGTGATTAAAATCAAATGATAAATAACTACAAACTTCTATTTAAAAAATTGGCTGTCCAAATAAGCCTCCATGGAGAGAATGCTAAGAAAGAAGAGAAGAGAAGAAAATAGAAGAGACGGCAAAAACAATAAAATTGTTTGTATTTTTTTTTTTAGAAAGGAAAACAATGCATAAAGGCTGCATATAGAGCTGGAGGTGTGGAGTTCTTACATGCACTAAACCCTGTGTCCACTCAACCATTGCAGAGTCAGGAGAGGAGTTTTGGAAAACTATAAGGTCAAAGTATGTTAGATAGATCCTTAAAATTTATTATATTTTTTAAAAAGAGTTATAAAGTTGGATTTTAAAAATTACTCACCCCATTTTCATGGCAGCAGGTCCCCCGTGAGTGCCACAGCTTCAGATCCACCCGCCCAACTGGACTGGTAAGACCAACCTCTAGCCCCCAGGCACCCTGCTCTATTGGGAGGCCCCCTCCCCCCTCCCCGGCAGGATACAAGATCAACTCAAAAAAATCAGTAGCCCTCCTTTACACAAAGGATGAAGAAACAGAGAGGGAAATCAGAGAAACATCACCTTTCACG
>JAQHUG010000042.1:3595598-3627297 GCA_028555095.1 Dicrostonyx torquatus | reverse complement strand
GAAGCAGGGGAAGGGCGGTGGGGTGGGGGTGGGGGAGCGGGAGGGCCGGGAACAAGGGGAGTATATGTAAATTTTTCTTGTAATAATAATAAAAAAAGAACTTAACGCACACACACACACACCACACACACACACACGCACAGAGAAAAAGAACTCAAAACAAATATTTTCTTATAGAGACTCTTATGTCATGCTCTTGGAATTTCACCTAAAGACGAAATATGTTGATATTTTAGATCAAATGCTTTCACTTTTAAAAGACAAATATATTTACTAATTCTTTTTAAGCTTCAGATAAAATATTTTGAACATATTTACCCCAACACCTCTCAGATCTCTCCCCACATTGCTACCCTCCAAATTCATACATTCTAATAAATGTAATAACCTACTGAAAAAATAAAATAAAATTACTCACAGTATAAAATTGAAATATTAAGATTTTAAAAATATTTTCTAGATTTATTTAGCTCTATATGTACCAGTACTTTTAGTACATGCTTGCTTGTATACTATGTGCATGCCTAATGTCTGCTGATGTTGGACAAGGGCATCAGATCTCTTAGAACTGGAGTTACAAACAATTGTGAGCCCTCATTTTTGGGCAAAGACCAAAAACCCAGGGCCTCTACAAGAACAATAAGTATTCTTAACCAACTAGGTATATTTCTGGTCCCAACTAAGATATTTAAAAGGAGCAATTACCATTAAAATAATATTTTGGGTTAATGAGATGGCTTGGTCAATAAAGATACTTGTCACCAAACCCTGATCTGAATTTGATTACTGCGATCCACACTATGGAAAGAAAGAATCAAGTCCCGCATGCTGTCCTTTAACCTAGATACTGCCTCCGTGCTACTCCCCAAAATGAAACCTTCACCCTGGGTGTGGTAACACTCTCAGATGAAGACAAATGATATTCAGGAAATCAAGGGCATCCTATGGTATATAGTAAAATTTAGACCAGATTGAGCTACCTAAAGACCTTGTCTAAGAGCAACAACAAACTCAATTTTTTTACATATGAACTATAGTCTGTGTTCAAACTTTTCATCTTAAATAAATTTCCAAAGATGAGATAGATATTTTTATCATGTCACATTCAAAAAACCTACAAAAATTTAAAAGAAATTTACGGAGGACTGAAAAGTCAGTTCTATGGCATTTTATGAATTTTGTCTTTTATGGTCAACTTTATTAGATTGATGGGTGAAAACACTCTCACAGGCCCTCTGGCAGTGATTATAGATTTTATATGCTACATTTGTCAAATATTCCAATATTTCACACAAGTTATTAATATTAGCTCAGAATGTAATATCCCTGAAGTACTGCTTCAGTGACTTTTTTGCATAAAGGTTTTATGAACTTCAAAGTAAGACTGATAGACTTTGACACTTCCTCCAAATTTACATGTGAATTTATGGGGTATATTATTGACAATTTCAAATATACTGTGTTAGATAAATTTATAAGAAGTGGTGATCCTAAATATTAATTATTATAATAATTTACTCATCATGTAAAGAATGATAACTTTAAAATAAGTCTGTCTTCCACATTACTTATCAACCACCCCTTTATTACTACAAAGAATCTAAAGGTCTTAGGTGATTTAGTGGGCTATATCTGTGAGGTGATTTCCAAGGGCATTCTTTGACCTTCAAAATGAACAACTGCTATTGTTTCCATACCCACCCACTCAGTTAACATGAAGTAAGTCTAAATACAAGATTACATAGCCCCTTTTCACAAACATTTAGACTTCTCATCAGAGTGTGTTTTTCTCTGGTAACAGGGAAAGTGAGTGATGATTTTAGTTGTAATTTTAATAGTGTGCCCCTTTAGAGTTCTCTTTGTCACTGTAGCCCTTAAACTATTATGAGAGAAGGCCACAATATCTGTTTTGCCTACATACTCCAGAAGATTCTTTTTCATGACATTCTAGTTGAGTGTAAGAAGATGTGAGACAACATTTTGTACACAAATTCTTCTGAACAGCTAATGACCAGAATAGATTTTGAAAACACTAAGATGCATTCATTTGCTGTACTTTTCTCCAAATGTTATGGTTTTCTTTGGGTGTAAAAATACTTAAAGTCATAACTACCTTTCTTATTGATGCAAAATTCTACACTTGAATAATCAAAATGCAAACACTAAAATGTCTGAGTGACAACTAGAGCATTTTAAAATAACGTAAAAAAAATTTTTAAAAAAGGAATCCATCACACAGAATGGTGAAGTGAATGAACTAAATGAATTGGGATCCTCTAACCACAAGTTAGTCTCATTCCAGAGTTACATACCAGATATATATATATATATATATATAGTCAATAAATATGATCTACCACATAAATATGCTAAAGGACAGAAACACCATGAACATTTCCTTAGGCATAGAAAAGACCTTTGACAAAATCCAATACATCGTCACGATAAAAGTTCAAGAAAATTGAGGAATTCAGGGGACACATCATAATGTAATAAAGACGATATACCGTTCCATAATGAACATGGATGATAGAACTGAGAAAGTCCCATCCCTAGGTAAAGAGCTGCTAAGGAAGAAATAGTCAAATTTTCCAGGGCAGGCAAATAGCCTGTCTCAGACTTCCATTCCTTCAGGAGATAATCCTATATCCACAAACATGCTGACAATACTAACTGAATACAGTGTGCTTAAGTAAAGAGTTCTTCAATTTTGCAATAGAGTCTATCAATGAAATCCCAACCACTTAATGTGTAGACTTGTGAGTTCCAACACTAAACAATATACCTACCTACAATACAAGTCATGAACTGGACTTAAGGCTCAGAGATCATTTGAAAGAACAGGCAGGGATGGTGGAGTGTGGACGGGGATGAGGAGAGGAAGGAAAGACTTCTGATGTATTGTATGAGAGAAGAATAAAGGTAGGGAAAAAGAAGAAAGAGGAGAGATTGTAAGAGCCAGAGAATCAGGAAGATTGAGTCTCCTAGTAATGTTAGAAGCTACTTACATGAGTTTCCTCAACATCATTTCCTAAGCCCAAGATGAACAACAACAGTAAACCTGATAAACTGAATAGGGAATGCCCGTGAGACTTCAGCCATACACAAAGAACTCAGTCAGCTAAGGACTGCTCTGAGCAAGAGAAACAGTCTTTCCCTATAAATAGCACTCCAACTGGTTATCATTTATCCAATAGTCAGTATGAAAACATACACATGTGTAACATGATATAGACTGAGTAGAACATAATTATGTATGTAGGAGAAAGAGAAAAAAACCAATTAATAAAAAAGAGGCCGTAAAATTGAAAGATGATGTGGGGTTCCCCTCTGTATGCTGTGAATACCATAGGTTAATAAAGAAACTGGCTTGGACTGACAGGGTAGAACAGAGGTATGTGGGAAAAACTAAACTGAAGGCTGGAAGACAGAAGGTTAGAGTCAGAGAGAAGGCATGGAGCCACCACCGGATACAAACATGCTGAAACTTTGCTGGTAGGCTACAACCTCATGGCAATGCACAGACTAATGGAGATGGGTTAATTTAAGATGTAAGAGTTAGCAAATAAGAAGCTAGAACGAATGGGCCAAGCAGTGATTTAATTGATACAATTTCTGTGTGGTTTTTAGGGAGTCTGGGCAGCCAAGAAAAGAACAAGCAGCCTCCCTACTACAGAAAGAATACAAGAGGGATATCTGAAAGGCTTTGAAGGAAGGAAAGAGAAGGGAAATGATACAGATATTATATAAACTTAAAATAAATAATTTTTAAAAAAGCACTTTGATTTGCAATAAAAATTTGTGATGGACATGAAAAGGAATTGAAGGGACATATTGTAAGTGGCTTTGTTATCAAAATATGTTATATTAATACATGAAATTCTCAAATAATTAAAGCAAATATTGGTGGTAGCTCATGTCTTTAATCCCATTTCTCAGGAGACAAAGGCAGGTGGGTCTCTGGTGTATAAAGTGAGTTCTAGGACTGCAAGGGATAAACAGGAAAATTCTCTCTTTAAAAACCAAAAGAAAGAAAATTCAATGTTAAAATTTTCATGATAAGATATACCACAGCCACATTCCTTTAGTGATATCCTATTTTGTGGGGCAGACAATTTGGATGGTCTTATCTCTACTTGTTTGATTTACAGATTGAATCTATTTAGAATGCATTTATCAAAAACACACTACTGTTTGAAAGGCAATATTGCAGTTAGATCTTTTACTATAGTTTATTTTTGGAGTAGGTAATCTCTATGAAAATACATAGTTTCACTTCCCTCTAAATGTGAAAACTGAGAGATAATACAAAAGAAAGTCATAACTACTGATGTTTTATCAAAAATAATTGTGGAACATAAACGTCATTCTTTATGAATAAAAAGGAGGATTGTATGAGGTCTATGAAACATGACGTGACCTATGAACATTCAGAAACTCATTGTGTCATTCCTCACAGAGTTTAACTTAAAATATGAGTCTTGTTTCAAGGACAATATGCAATAATTTCTACTTTAAAATTTATAAAAATAAAAGAGATTTCAATTTCTTTTGTAAAATAACAAGGATTTAAAAATAAAGAATTTTTTGATTGTATACAAGAAAGCAGAGGATTTTTTTCCATTGGTGTAGAAGGGTCCTTCTGTATTTCTGTTGCTTTCATTGGTTGAAGAAAGAAACTGCCACGACCTTTTGATAGGGTAGCTCTTAGATGGGCGGAGTAGACAGGATGGAAGGCTGTGAGAGAGAAGGCACTGGTGCAGATGCCATGTTTCTCCAGCCCAAGATGGACTTTGGTTAGAATCTTCCCGGTAAGCCATGACCACATGGTGATACACAGGTTACTAGATATGGGTTAAACTAATATGTAAGAGGTTAAAACTAATGGGCCAGGCAGTAATTTAATTAATACAATTTCCATGTGGTTATTTCAAATGTAAGCTAGCCCAGCTGCCAAGAGCCTGACGGGATGGAACCAAGGGGCCACACTCCTCTCAGATGCTGGGAACACAGCCTGCACCTCTTACTACATTCCATTAATGTGACTCCATTATGAATGCAGACTTGAAAACCTCCTAATTGTGTATCAGTATCTCTCTAGTCCTGTAATAGCTACTCAAGCTGACATGACAAGTCACCACACTGCTGATTCATTAGGAGAACAGTTTGTTGCTGGACAGTCATGGACACATACATTTGAACCCAGGGGTGGAGCTGTGCTCTCTTGGGCTCCAACTTCATAGAAAAAAGTCATTTATTTAGCTCAGAGGTGGCAGTTCAGTGGCATTTACATTAGAGTAAGTTCATCTCTTCTGAGGGTCCTCTGGGTTGTAACATTTCCACTTTGGTGCATATGTATGAGAAATAAGTCACATACCATAACAGAAAGCTTCAAAGAGGTGGATGGGGGCAGGCTCATACTTTCAGAACAACCCTGTCAAGAGACTTATAAAGGATTCCCACGAGAACTGCTCTAAACATATCAATGACCTAAGGACTTCCCACTAGGTCTTATCTCCTCAAAGTCCACATCTCAGTTATGGTCCTTTGCAGGACACACAAACTGCATCCTAGCCATAGAAGCAGATAAAAATCAATGGGGTACAGAAAGGCAGTTCACCCCAGGATAGGGGAGAGGACACAGTGATAGAGATAAACTGTGAGGAGGTGCACATCTAGAGTTGGTCATACAATGAAGAAGTAACATCAGAACTGCAAGAAGTCTAACTGCTGTTTTTGGATAAAACTTATTCTCACATATAAGATCATGCCTTGTACTATAAAATTAGCATTGCTTGAAATATTCTAAAAATCCTATCCTAAATGTTTTACATTCATTTTTCTATAGTTATTTCATGTATGACGTATAGATAAGCTTAGTGGAATGATCATTTCTTCCTATTCTCCCTAAGCTAACCAAGCCTTGCTCAGAAAGATTTAAGTACCCCTAGGTCTGAAGCAGAATTATAGAAATTCACACAAGCATCTCAGAGGGATACTAACAAGCCTTTGGCTAGCATAAAAGCTATCCTGCAACTGCACTTCTGATAAGTTAACAAAAATCAAATGAAATGGGCAAGAAATGTTGGTAATATTCGGGGTCTCAGCAAAAAGAATGTTGTTTCGTCATGACTGTTGCTACTGTAGCATTCTGTCAGTGCTTTAAAATGAGGGCACAAATAGAAACCAAGTCCAGAAGTGATCTGTGACATGACAGGGGATGATGTCCTTGTGGAAGATCAGAAGTGAGGTTGCTTGGTGACCTTTATATGAGTACAATCAATGGATTAGTCCTGCCTTACAGTCCTTTATTGTGTATCCAGGAGAGAAATCACTGATGCATAAGAAAATCTGGATAGATTTAAGGGATCAGTAAAAGATTAAGTTTACAAGACATAGAAAACCCTTCAGATCTTTGCAAAAAATACCTTTAAAAATACATACAGTCTGATAAAGTCAGTGACATTTTTTAAAGAAAGAACAATAAGTTTCTAAGGAAATCAAATTTGTTAAAAATAGAATTCTGATAATATTTTTAAAAGAATTAGTCTGAGAAACTGGAAAAGAGCAATCAGTTTTTCTTTACTCAACAATTAAAGCCCTACAATTGGGGAAACTCAAGCAATGTTAGATTGTATAACCAGTTTCACTTGGTTTTAAAATTATTGCTACCTTTAAAATTTACTATTATTCCTAACCAGAATAAGAAGTAATATGTGCTTAGTTTGTAAAGAAGTATAATTAGACAGACAGGATTTGTTCTACAGTTAAAAGTACTGTGTGTTTATTTTGTACAAAATGTACTAATTAACAATAAGACACTTGTACCTATTGCAGTAGAAGTTGCTTATAATTGTAAAGGAAAACCATTAGGCTTTATGCTCATATGTCTGTAGATTTTAAAATTAGCCTTACTACCTTCCTTCTCACTAATTGGTTGAAGACTAAAATTAACAAATTGTTATAATACCATGAAAAAACTAAGAAATTATGACATTTCTAAATTTAATTATGGTAATGAATTATCTCCATGATAAACTAATTTTTATAGCAGAGATAAGACTGCAATGGTTTGGCAATCTATATTCCAAGAACAGAAAAAAGAGGAAAATTAAGATTGCCATATGGGAATTAATTATGAATCTTCTCATAATGGAATAAAACTGAGATATTCAAAGATATTATGCAACTTGGTGTTACATAACGGATCTCAGGTCAAAATAAGTTTCAAGAAAAAAGAAGCATGTCATTTAGAAAGTGAGTGAACAAGTTAGAAAAACTGAAAAAGATATGAAGTGGAGAGTCCATTGTAGCTGAACATATCAGACCCTGTTTTAACTGGCACCATCGTGGATACAGTAGTGTACCTCTTGTCTAGGCTACTGTGTGTTCTTAATCATCAAATGTTATGAAAGTCATCCCATTGCTCCAAGTTCATACTTATTAAGCCAGTATTCTAGTATTCAATGCATAGAGGTAAAAGCACAACCCATAAGAGTGTGAGCATGCCAATTCTAATGAAAACGGAAAAATAACAAATTTTTATTGTATCTTGTACACAGTTTCTGAGAATAAGGGTTTGCTTCCAAGAGAGTATAACTTTGAGGTGCTGGTAGCTATGATCTAGCATCTAATTTGCTGTAGCTTCAGCAACATCAAAGTCATTTTGTAAAATCCTATGTAGATTCTTGGCTGTTTCCATAGGTAGTGACCATATCCTCAAATTCTTTAAGAGTATATTATTAGTCTTTACTGGGACAAAGTATTAGGCAAACAGATACATTGGTATTATCTTGAATGTATGAGTCTTGTTATAGTTTGAATCTTAAGCATTCTCTCCACCCTCATGTTTTGTAGGCTTGGTTCCAGCTCACAGTACTACTGGAGGTGGTAGATAGTTTGGCATGTAACAGTTGAAAGAAGCTGGTATTTGGGGGCATTCCCCTGTAGAGCATTTTATTAATCACTTTTCTGTTGCTGTGATAGAGCATGATGACCAAGGCAGCTTGTAGAAGAAACTATTTATTTTAATGTACAGTTATGGAGGAAGAGTTCATGATGACCGTGAATGAATGGAAATGGAACTATAGTAAGAAACTGAGAGGTCACATCACAAACTGTAAACATGAAACAGGGCAAACTGAAAGTGGGGCCAGATTATAAACTCTCAGTACTCACTGCTCATGACATGCATACTTCCTCCATCAAGGCTATACCTTCTAAAGGTTCCATATCATTCTCCAAACATCACCACCAACTGAGGACCAAGTGTACAAATACTTGAGCCTATGGAGGCCACTTTTCATTCAAACCACTACAAGCTCATTGGATTTCAGTTTATTCATCTCTCTACTTTATTCTTTGGGTACTGAGGGTGAGTCACTTTTCTGAGACAAGCATCTGTGATATGACACTCTGCCTCATCACAGTTATAAAGCAAAAGCACCAAATATCCACAGACTGAAACCTCTGAAACTGTGAGCCAAAATCAACCTTTCTAACTTTATGTTTATTTCTTTCAGGCATTTTGTCAAAATTGTAGAAACTTGACCAATACTATTTCTAATCATAGTTAGGCCACTAAGACCAGATCTTGGGAGGCAGAGGCAGGTGGATTACTGTGAGTTCAAGGCCTGCCTGGTCTACAGAGTGAGTTCCAGGACTCCAAAACTACACAGAAAAACTCTGTCTCATATATACATGTATACACTCACATTGCTGAAAGAATGTCCTAATAATATCCAAATATCTGCATTATATATTATCTTAAATGGGTACTTTTAGAGAAAGAATGCTAGACAGGTAAAGCAGTGAGTAGCCACACTTGTAAAAAATAATGAAAAATTATAGATTTGCAGCTATAACCATAGGATAGATAGAAACTTCTACAAAGTGAATGTAGAGGACAGGGTTCTTCCTGGAGCCAAAGAGAGCACAAAACAGACAGATGCATCTTCATCATGTGGATTCTTTTATGGATCTTCTAAATGAGAAAATCCTACTTGATTTTCTCAAGAGTTTTTTCTTTGTATATCTTTCCATTAGTCTGAGCATGTTGCACATATAGACTGCACATTATAACTACTCTTTTTATTAAAAAAAACACACAAAACAATCAAAACTGCAGGGCACTGTGGTTGAACAAAGTTACAGTAGTGCCTAGAATTTTAAAATTGCCCTATATTGGGTATATGCTGCACAATTTTGTTCCCAAATGCAACCTCTTGCTTCTGTAGTAAAAACTCACTCTAAATAACACTTCACACACCAAAGTAATGCTTATAACTAGAAGCAGTAGCTCTTGAGTAGGGAAAATTTTACTTCTAAGGGTCACTTCAGAATATCTAGGGGGAATTTCATTATTTTATTATTTATTATTTTATCAGAGGATAGAAGAGTCATTAGATAATGAGATCTTGATGCAGAATATATAAAATATTAATAATATTGAAGTTGAGAAATCCCGCCTTAAAGATTTTTTATAGTCTAAAATCATTTTGAATATTTGAAGGATGAGGTGCTGTGCTCCTGTGCTTGAATGCTGATCTTTTCCAAACAGTAACTTGATGCACACTTAAAAGTGTCTTTATATCATGGATATTTACTTCTTTAACCTTTTGTTATAAAAAATTCATAAGTGATTGATAAAACAACTGTTTTATTGTTTTCCAAAAGACAATGAGACCAGGAATACTTAAACTTAACACAACAAAAACACAAGCACAAACTTATACATGTTATTTTGATACTTATATTTTGTATATACAGAAAACCAAAACAGAACAGCTCTCCCCAATAAACTTATTTTCACAATATATAATAATCTCAAATCTTAATCAAGTGAGCTCTCTGAGGTTGTTTTGGTTGATGCTACAAAATGTGGTGTCCAGCAAAGGAAAAGTATGAGTATGTATGTTCAGAACCAAGCCTGCCCTGAAGTCATGATGGAGCTCGCATGGACACCACTGGAAACATCTCAGCTCCATGACATGTTGATTGTGAAGTCCCTTTCTGTTGTAAAGAACTCAGAAGAAAAAAGGTTTACTGTTGACAAATGTTTCACAACTACCACATCTAAATATGTAACCCTCTGTGGGTCTGTGACCTGCAAAACAAGAAGCTGGTATTTAGTCTGTCTCCAGAATGGAAAAAAGGAATCCTGACTCTATTTTTTTTTTCTATTTAAAATCTGAGGTTCTATCTCTGCTCAAAACCGGTAACTATGGTACATTTAAAATAGAGACAATTAAAATGTATTTTTATATAAATTAAAATGCTCAGAGATGATAAATGAAAAAATGAACCCTGCTTTTATAAGAATACTATCGTCATAAGTACAAAAATAAACTGAGATTCAGGAAGACGGTAGAAGTCTTTACTTATTTCCAAGAACTACAAAAGTCCAACAACTTAGTGAAAATGAGCAAGAGACCTGAACAAATATTTCTCCAAAGAAACTGAAATTAAGCACATGAAAAGATATTCAACATTGCTAGGAATATTGAATATTCTGTCAAATAGGAATATTCTATCAAATGCTTGTGCCATACCTCTCATATCCATTAGCATAGCTATTATACAATAAAACAAAACAAAACCTAGTCAACTAAACAAATGTTAACAAATGCTGTCAAATGATGGAGAGAAATCAGAACACTTGTGTGTTGCTGGTGTAAAAATATTGGTTTAGCCTTTGTAAAACAGGACCGTGGTTCCTAGAGGAAAAGTATAAACAGATCTCCTATGTGGTTTCTCTGACTATACACACGAGAGAATTGAGAGCCCTAGCTCACATAAGTGTAAGCTCATGTCCCCAGCCGTGCTCTTCATAATAGTAAAAATGTAGAAGCAACTGAAGTATTTATCTGTTTGTGTATGCACAAACACTGTGTTATTTATCCTTTGAAAGAAAGGAAATTTGGACACTCACTAGAACAGGAATTAACTTTGAAGATGTTATGCACTTTGGGTAAGAATGTTACAAGATGTCAAATGAGGTGATCCTACCTCTGTGAGGTATCCAGGGTAGTCAAATTTATCAGACAATGATGAATTATGGTTGTTAAGGCACAGGAGGAGGAATGAGAATGTTGCTTAATAGTACAGGGCTTTAGTGAGAAGTATACCGACGGATTCCATTGCAAAATGACTACAATAATGCCACTAAGCTATACTCTCATAAATGGCCAAGGTAGCTGGGTGTGATGTCACATGATTGTAATCTCAGCATTCAGAAGGCAGAGACAGGACTGGGTGACAGAGTGAAACCCTGCCTCATAAACCAAAGCAAGAAGAGCACCAAATAGTGTATTTTTTGTTATTTATTTTTTACCATGTGAAATCTGTGGTTAAAATTTGGAAACAACTGAAATGACTATCAATAGTCAAAAATTAAAATGTATTACATGTGCACACAAGAGTACCAGATGGCCACAGTGCAGCTGCCTGAGCAGATTTAATAGAAATTATACTGAGTAGCCAGACAGCTGACATTGTAAAGTTACACTTATATGGTGGAGTTCAAACAAAACAAACTATGATTACAGCAAAAAGCAGAATAATTTATCCTGTGTCAGGAATACCGATAAGAAAAAGGGTACTTAAGGAGCCTTTAAGGGCCAAAAATGAGATACAACTCAATGTGAACCATAGTAACAAAATATCTAAGTATATGAAAATTCATGGAGATATATTCTTAAGGTCCATGATTTTATTGTGTGCATTCCAACTAAACTTAAATAGAAAACAATTTACCAATGCAAATCCAAGTCTTTTTCCCCCTAGAAATGATCCAAAAACATCTATTTAACGCTTACAAAGTTCAATTACTTTTAGTATTACTTAAAAGCAATACTAACATTGTGTTGACACCTTCAGCTGGAAAATGACCTCTTAAAAATTGTCTATCAGTAACGGTCTGATTGCATTTCTAGCCAAGGTCATAGTATGATATTGATGCTACTGATACGATGCTACTCTTTGGCTAGAACTGTATTGTTTTGTTGTTTGTTTAGTTTATATGTTTGTGAGCCTGTGTGAGTTTATGTAAGAGAAACTTCTGCCCCTTGCTCTCTCTGCTATGGTATTCTACCTCAACAAAGACTTACAGTTAACAGAAATGAACATCAGGTACAGAAACCTCTGAAATAATGTGACCCCAAACCAATCTTTCCTTCAGAAGGAGAGTTACACGGATATATTGTCAAAATAAAGCCTGACTAGCACACATTTTTTTTATTTTGTATGTATGAGGGTTTTTAAAATTGATTTTATTGAGCTATACATTTTTCTCTTCTCCTCTCCCTGCCTCTCCCCTCTCCTTCAACCTTCTCCCATGGTCCTCATGCTACCAATTTACTCAGGAGATCTTATCTTTTACTACTTCCCATGTAGCTTATATCCATATATGTTTCTCTTTGGTCCTCATTGTTTTCTAGGTTCTATGGGATTGTGAACTGGATGCTGGTTTTCTTTGCTTTATGCTTAAGAACCATTTATGAGTGATTACATATGATAATTGTCTTTCTGGGTCAGGGTTACCTCACTCAAGATGATCTTTTCTAGCTCTATCTGTTTTCCTGCAAATTTCAATGTGTCATTATTTTTACTCTGCTGTATAGTACTCCATTGAGTAAATATATTGCATTTACCTTATCCATTCCTCAGTCGAGGGGCATTCAGGTTGTTTCCAGGTTCTGATGACAAACAATGCTGCTATGAACATAGTTGAGCACATGTCCTTGTGGTACAATTGAGCATACTTTGAATATATACCCAAAAGTGGCATTGCTTGGTCTTGAGAAAGGTAGTTTCCTAATTTTCTGAGAAATCGCCATACCAATATCCAAAGGGGCTTTTTTATTTTAACAAGACACATCAAATAATGAGGCAAGACTCCTGAACACATATGTTTTCACATGTGCAATAAATTTGATCAGTCAGGTAAATGAAAGAAATTGCTACCAGAAAATTTTAACTGAATGATCTTTAATGTATTCCTTAAATCTGAGAGCCCCTCTTTAAACTACATTTACATGGCTAGCACGATGACTCCGTGGTTAAGAGGACTCATTGCTCTTGCAAAAACCTGGCCGCAGATCGCATCATGCACGTGATTGCTCACAACTCCTAAGACTCTAAGTACAGGAATTCTGATGCCCTCCTCTGACCTCTGTTGACTCCTGTATGTACATGGTGCAAATCTGAGTCTTAAGTCCCAGGCCAATCTTAACTGTCTAATATAAACTCACAATATTCTTATAGAAAGAGATCAGGGAAAAACTTTCAAATGACTTTTCTAACTGTTGTCATTTAAAGAAAGTTGTTGGCTTGAAGAAGTCAAAACAAAGCTAAACAGTGATGTAGATAGGGTAGGCCCTGCCTAAGGCTGCCCCGGGGTCAGCTGTTCTACAAGCTCAGTCATGGGTTCACTTTGGGATTGTTACCCTGCCCTAACAATGTAGGGCCTATATAATACAGGCTTTGAATTAAAACCCAAATGTGCCTTTTGCCTTTCTGGGTAATACAGTCTATCATAGGAATCCTTTTGGGAAGATGGGGGAGCAGCGAATGGGAAAGGGATTAGAATTTAGTATGCAGGATTACCCCAAGAAAGAGCTAATAGCAGCTACAACTCAGTTATTTCATAGAGCAGAACAGCAGTCTTGCAGTCCAGCTTATTATCTTGGAAAAGGATGTTCTGAATTATTTGGTTCTTCTATATCCCAATTTTCATCTCCAAATGTGAGACATGAGAGGAGATGGAAGAGAAAGTGATTTACATGAGGTGAAATGTGCATGAGAGCCGCCCCAGATAGTTCTCACAGCAACAAGGCAAAGGCGTCTTTTCCCATAAAAGAGCCAGGACTTTACAAATATTCATGCATGTGCATGCACGCACACACATTACCGCAAAATAAATCAAGCCATCAGCACTTTAACAGGTATTAATTTTGATGTGCATTAGGCAGCTCTCTTATGGAAACTTTCAGTAAGTTAGTGTCAGAGGTAACTATGTCATCTTAAAGGATTATGTGTACAATTGTCTTTCCACATGATGACCTTGGAGTATGTCTGTTTTTAAGGCGGCACTGAGCAAGTGTCTTTTGGTAAACAAACGACTTGGTTTTCTGCTATCCTCCATCCCCAGGGCTTCCATTTGCTCTGTTTCATTCTATTTGCCAAGACACAGTGACTGAGCCATGTTCAAGTGGAGAAAAGTTAGCAAGAATATTTTAAGACTGCTGCATTGTATTATTGTAACTAGAAGGATTCTTCAAAGAAAACAAAGTGGAGCAAAACAAAGAGTTCAGGGGTTTGATCCCATGGAGATGAAGAGTGTTATAAAAGTTTGGTTATAGTGTTCTTATGGAATAAACTACAACTGAATTTGAAGGGTTAGTGATTTTTTTTTCCTGATACCCATTCCTAATTAGCCTGTGTTATTGGGAAGTGAGTGAGAGAACTAAATACAGCTAAGCTAATTAAACACCAAGGTTTAAGAATTACAGCTTGGGTAAGAGCATACTATGCACACAGAAGAAACAGTATTTTTATTAAACCAGGTTGATTTTGAGTACCAGGTTGTGAGCTTTTCCATCTGTTATTAAATTAGCATTTCCAATTAAATGTTTTATAAAGGCTTTAATGAGTTCAATAGCCTCTTCTGGGAACCACATTTATACTGAAGGACTAAGTGTTAGACAGAACCATGATAGGCAGACAATTTGGGAGACACAAATAGATAATAAAGATGATAAGCATCCAGTTTCTTCCCCATGCTTCTGGCCAGAGACAAAGGCACAAAGGCCTGGCAGGCTTTTTCTCAAGCCAGTAGGGCCCCTGCCAGTAGACCAGCCATATAAGTTTAAGGTTAGATCACGACATTTATACCCCAATATTGTTGACTCATCAACATCCTTGGTTTTATCAAAATTGAGAAGAAATAACTGATGAAAACCCTTTAAAGACCTTTAAAATTCCTGTTCCTCAAGGAAGAGCCCATGTTCAATTTCTTAAGTCCTCCTCCTACATTACAGAAGATCTTTCTGTGTGTGACTTGCTGTATGTGGTGCTTTACCAGCTGACTCTGATGTGTCTGATATTTTTCCTGTAGCTACCTATTGCACTTGAGAATTTTTTCTCTGCCTTTTAATTCTTGGACTTTCAGAGAAAACAAGTTAGTTAGGACTTTTATAACAACAAAGCTGTCAATCTATCTATAGCTATTATAGGCCTTAAACTGACATTATTTTTTTGAAACAAACTGAGAATGGTTATTTTTCAGGAAGAGTTTCATTTATTTATTTATTTTGTAAATTTTTTTTTTACATACAATAATGGCTGTCTTGGAAGAATAGTATGCATTGACCTTGAATCAACTATTGAGTTTGGTTTATTAAATTATCTATAATATTTCAAAACAATAGACTCTTAGTAAATTTCAAATGACCTATTCTATCAACATATTGTCTAACTAAATCATAATTATTAAAGCCAACAGAAAAGGAAATCCAAATGAATAAAGTCACTGACTATACACTTGCGGTTTTAATTTAGCATGGTCTCCACAGATTTAAATGCTTGATCATCATGGTGTGGCACTACTTGACCAAGATTAGGAGGTGTGGATTTGTTGGAGTAACTGTGGTCTTGCTGGAAGAAGGGTGTCACTGGAGGTGCGCTTCGGGATTTCAAATGCTTAAGCTAGGCCAAGTGGATCACTCTTCCTGTTGGGGATGTATGGGCAACTCCCACTTACTTCTGTAGTTTTATGTCTGACTGCATGATACCCTGCTTTCTGTCATGATGATACAGACTAAAACTCTGAATGTAAACAAGCCCCAGTTAAATGTTTTCCTTATGAAAGTTGTCATGGTCTTGGCATCTCCTCACAACAAGAAAATACTGACTAAGACTCTGCCTCCAAATGGTTGTTTATAAGTAATTAATAGAGTAACAGAAAATTAATAAAGAAGTTGTGAATATTTTGACCTCAAAAGCAGAAAAATTACATTCACAAAAAATTACTTAGAATAAAACATCAGAGTTAAGGACATTGTATTAAATATTTGAAAATGATAGCAAGAAATGCTCTGAAGAGGAGTAACACTGAATATTCTTTAGATGCTTGCTGACTGTAGGTGGTTTCTTTGAGAAATATTTATTCAGATCTCTTGTTTACCTTAGATTTGGCAATTAGCCCCTTATTAAATGTATACTTTGCTATTATTCTCATCTGTTTATTAAGTTATTGTGATGGTTTGATTCCATTGCGAACTTGACATGATCTAGAATTTCCTGGGAAAGGAGTTTAAATGAGAGATTATATCTATTTTGTTGATGTGGTGGTTTGGAGGAGAACAGTCACCAAAGACTCGTACATTTGAACACATAGTCCTAACCTTTAGGGAAAAGCATTAGGACGTATGGCCATAGTGGAAGAATGTAATACTGAAAGCAGATTTTGAGGTTGCAAAGACTTATCATTTTGAATTAATTCTCTCTGGCTCCAACTTTCAAACCAAGACATAAGCTTTCTAATATTTCTATCATTATATCTTTGCTCAACTATTATGGACTCTACCATTCTGACACCACAAGCTCCATAATAAATTTTCCCCGATGCTGTTCAATCACAGCAATAGAAAAGTACCTAACACGGCTGGCTCATGGAGGAGCAGCCTGATTACATTAACTGAGGTGGGAAGACCCACCCCTGTGGGCAGCACCATTCCCTACACAGGGAATTTTGTCTAGGAACAGAGAAAACAAGCTGAGCACTGGCATATATGTGTTACTGTCTCTCTGGCTCTCGACTGTGTATGTAATATGATCAGCTGCTACAAATTCTGCTAAATGATTTCCATACAGTGACAGACTATAACATAACACTGTGAAGCAAAGAAATCTTTTCTCCTTCAGGTTGCTTTTTGTCAGTGTGTTTTATCACAGCAACAGGAAAAGAAATTAAGACCATTGTCTCTTCATACTATTGTTTACTATTGATAGGTGGTAGCTTGAATAAGAACCTTCTTCATAGAGTCTAAGATCTCAACACTTGGTCTGTAGTTTGTGACGCTGTTTGCCTAGGTTTAGGAGGTATGGCCTTGCTGGTAAAACTGTGTCCTTGGGAAATGCCTTTGACATTCAAAATTCAGCACTATTCCAAGTTTGCTCTCTCTGCCTTATGCTATGTCAACTCTCAGTTTTCTGCTTAATTGTCATACATTCCTGCTGTGTCAGTGATTGACTCTTATCTCACTGAAGCCTGTCTTTCAATAACTTACCTTGGTCATCGTAGTTTATCACAGTAATAGAAAAGTGAATGATAGAATGACAATGTAAGTTAGCATAGGCATTATGGAAAACAGTATGGATGTTCTAGAAAAATAATTAAAAATAAACTGCTAGCAAACCAGCAATCCCACTCCTGTATATATAGTCAAAGGGAATGAAATCAGTTTTGAAGAGATAGCTCCACTCCCATTTTTTTTGCTGCAGTTCTATGCATAGTAGTCAAAATGTGAAATCAAGCAAATGGTGATTAGTGGAAAAATAAAACATATCTCTGCTATCAACCTAAATAGCAAATAGAGAGAGTTTTGTCAAATGATATTAATATTTACTTTAGAACAGTAGAATATTTCAATAGGAAGATATATCTCATGATAAGCAGGGACATATAATCAGCAAGCTTTCTATAGGGCTAATGTGGAGATATCAGAAATATTTTAAACCCAACAAATTGTCATTGATGATTTTAACAAAAAAAGTACAGTAACTCCTTGAACCTGTAATTAATACGATTAGAATAAGATGGAAATTTTCTGAGTCTGCCATTTTCCTTATCCAATTAGTATAACTATTTTCAGTAACTCCTGTATATGTTTCAGATGTAAAATATTTAAATCTTTGGTGTAGGAGGGTCTTCTGTATTTGTGTTGCTTTTATCAGTGAATAAAGAAAACTGCCTTGGTCTTTTGATAGGGCAGAAATCAGGTAGGCAGAGTAGACAGAACAGAATGCTGGGAAGAAGCCACGACCTCATGGTACCATACAGATTATTAAAAATGGGTTAGATCAAGATGTGAGTGTTAGCCAATAAGTGCCTAGAACCATCAAGGCCAGGCAGTAATTAATACAATTTCCATGTGGTTACTTTGGGGCTTAAGCTAGCCATGTGACCGAGAGCCGGGTGGCGGGAGAGGGCCACCACTCCTCTTATTACAAATCTTTATTATAAGGTGACAGAATTTCAAACTTCAATAAGACTTCAAGACATTGGGTATTTCTTATAAAATATATGAAAGCATAAGGATATATTAGTATATTGGGAAAATTATCATGATAGACTTCTATAAAATTATAAAGGAAAAGAGATAGTACAAATAAATTTTTAAAATGCCTAGATGACAGATTGGGGAGATAACTCAGTAGATAAAACATTTGATATGCACTCATGAGGACCAAAGTTCATCCCCCTGGCACCTACTTAAACATCAGAAAGAAATAGCAGCTGCCTGTAACCTCACTATTTGGAAAGCAGAGGACACTGAGTCTACAGAGTAAACTGGCTGGCCAGACTACTAGAATCAACAAATCTGGGGCAGCAAGAGACCCTGTCTCTGCTAATAAAGTTATAAAGCAACCAACGAAGACATCTAATGCCAACTTTTGGCCCATGAATGCATCTATACATACACACATACATACACACATAAACCCCCACAAGCAAAATCTCAGCCAAAACTTGCTGGAGGCATTATGTATTTGGTGTATGAGGGTCCTTCTGTATTTCAGTTGCTTTCATTGGTTGAATAAAGAGACTGCCTTGGTCTTTTGATAGGGCAGCCCTAAGGTGGGCGGAGTAGACAGAATGGAAGGCTGGGGAGAAGGGAAGTATGGCAGATGCTATGTTTCTCCAGCCTGAGATGGATGTAGGTTAGAACCATTCCTGGTAAGCCACCACCCATAGTGATACACAGATTACTAGATATGGGTTAAAATAATATGTGAGAGTTAGCCAAGAAGAGGCTAGAGCTTATGGGCCAGGCAGTATTTAAACGAACAAAGTTTGTGTGTAATTATTCTGGGTATAAGCTAGCCAGGGCCTAAAGCAGGCCAGCGGCCAGGAGCGGGGAATACAGCCCACTCCTCCTCCTGCAACACATATTACCTTACTCTTCAGAGAGGAGTTATGAGCTTTTTCCTTTGTTCCTTGTAGATGGTGCTTCATGCACCTTTACAATCTGCTGATTTGCATTATTTTATTTGGCTATGTTTACATTAAGCAGCAGGGTATGTATCGATATTGTCATGCATGCACAAAGTATGAATGAATATGAATAGATTTGCCCCAAGTCAAGCCCCAGCACACCAGCTCTGTGTTGGTTCTCTCCCTCTGCTTCTTGATCTTCCAAGAACATCACTGGCTCATATTCCATTTCCCACTCAAGTTGGCCATATCCCTCTGATTCTCTTAGCTCAAAATTGTACCAATAGCCTTTCTCAGGCTTTAATATCTCATTGCTTCAGCATAATAGCTATAACAAGTTATGCTGATTTGTTTAGTTTCAAACCCCATTTATAGATTCTAGATTTTCTTGTCCATTTGACCAAACACACATATACACACACATACACACACACAAACACACACAGAGTTTAAAATAATGATATGATGCAGTCCAACACTTATTTTGATAAGTAAGAAACATTTTCCAAGAGTCATAGATTTCTATTAGCTATTTAATGAAAGTTATTGAGTGTGGAAACATAAATGAATGTCCTTAATATTATCTAAAGAATAAAATTGTGTTTTAAGAACTCAAAACTAAGGAGGTGAGCACATTATTTTTCAGGAGAAATGTAGCTCAGCAACAACATCCTTTGTGGAAGTTATGAGGAAGTTGAGAATCAGCTTAAAATCGACCCAGTCCAGACAGGTGGCAGGCCTTCAGACTTCCAAGGGCAGTCCGTGTTCTCCTCTCCCTCTCTATTTCTAAGTAGGGAGGACCACTCTTTGTATAAGGCCTATTCATCAAGCTTTACTAACACTAATTTTATCCTCTGGAGAATGTGATCTACAGAAGGATCTGAATAGAAATAAAGTGATTTGGGAATGGGCTAATAATAAGCACGGTAATGGCTACCTGAAATCCATATTGTCTTGTGCTCTGGTTAACGAAACAGACTCTGTAAAATATCAATCCATTTGCAGCTTACCCTAGGAGGTGCTTTTGGAGAAATGCTAAGATCTCATATTAATTGGAACAAATTGGATCTAATAGGTTAAGTCTGCACAATCTGATCTTTAGCATCTCTCTCCTGGGCATCAAGATGCAGTTACATCATCCAAAAGTTGTCCACCTTAGGTGAACATGTATTGCTATGTGAATCACAAGTAATAAGAATTTGCTACCTCCCATCCCATTACTGTTAGGCACAAAATAAACTGCAAAGCTAAACACTTGCCCCAGGCTTACTTACATCTTCATTTTCCTACCTCGGAGAATTCAGGTGCATTTTCAACAAGTTTACAGCCTCATAAGACTTTAATACGGCCCTTTGGTTGTAATAATGTTCTGCCAAAGCAGTGCTCTTGGAACCACACCACGTGCTGCACTAATAGCACATTAAATCTCTCCCAGATCCTGCCCGCCACTAGATCAAGGCTGTTTCAGGGAAGCTGTTTGAAAAGCTTGCTGATGTTCTGTATTGAAGAAAGTCAAGGGTGGGAGCTCCATTCAGTATTGAATGACATTGAAACTATGTCTTGTTTTGCAACAGAACCCTCTGATTTCCTTTGCTTTTTGGACACTTATGTCTTACTAGCACAGGAGGATCTTCTGCAAAGGTAACTACTCCAATTAGAACATAATAATGCTTCATGCAGACTTCAAACACAAAGTAAAAAGTCAGTAGAATCAGTGATGTGCTAGCTTGTGTTGACTTCTCTGCTCTGTTCCCTTTCTTGCTAACATATTACATGTAGACACATGCTGAACAAACAACACACAATTTAATTAAGTACATATAAGAAAAAATAATGCAAAATGAGGGAATGAGGTGTGTGAAGCTGACATGCTGAATAAAGAACCTAAGATTAAATTAAGTACAAGAGAAAATGATGCAAAGTGAGGACCCATGTGGTATATGCAGCTGCTACTGTTGTAACATAGCAAGTGGTTTTATGGTATGCTTACTTTAAAATGTAGAAGGAATACATTCTAAAATGTGAATAAAAAGTAATAGTTGTTTGCAATCACTGGCAAATATCCTATAGAGTGTGTGTATGTGTGTGTATGTATATATATATATATATATATATATATATATATATATATATAGAGAGAGAGAGAGAGAGAGAGAGAGAGAGAGAGAGAGAGAGAGAGAGAGACAGAAGTTTCTTTCCCACCTGGAATCCCACATCCATTCAGTCTCAAAGAAATACACAGAGGCTTATATTGATTATAAACTGTTTAGCCTATTAGGTCAGGATTATTATTAACTAGCACTTACATCTTAGATTAATCCATAATTCTTATCTACGTTTAGCCATATGGCTTGGTACCTTTTCTCAGTGAGGCATTCTCATCTTGCCTCATCTGTGTCTGACTTGTGCCTGACTCCTTGCCTTTCCTCTTTCCAGAATTCTCTTAGTCTGGTTCCTTTGCCTATACTTCCTGCCTAGCTACTGGCCAATTAGAATTTCATTAAACTAGTATGAGTGACAAATCTTTGCAGTGTGTACAAGAGCATTATCTCTCAGCATATATATTTGTATGTACTAGAGGATTCTATGACTAGTAGCACAATAGGATAATTTATTCCTGTATGGCCACAAATATATTGAGTTGTACAATAATCTTAATAGCCATACTGTCACTAACAGGTGGTAACTTCAGAAGTCCCTTATCATTTGTCAATCTCGGATGCATATATGGTCCATCACTGATGAACACATGCTACAATGCATAAAAAAGCAGAGGAGACAAAATTGCCACATTGACTTGTAATGAACTTTATGCATTTTAAATGTACAGTGCGATCAGTTTGCTTTATGCACAGAACTTTTAAATTATCACAGCAGAGGGTAGGTAAGTAGGTTCCCTTCTCTTCAAACTGCATCTTTATTTTTCCAGGAGAGATTATCTATTTTTCTATCTATCTATCTATCTATCTATCTATCTATCTATCTATCTATCTATCTACCTATTGCTTATATACTTGCTTCTGAGTATTGTTTTGTTTTGTTTTTTTGTCTTATAAGATTAATTTATTATAAAAGTTAAATGTATTTTTAAATATCATATATGTTTAATGTATTTACATTACTTCCCCCTCTTTCTTGTTTTTCCAGTCTCTCCTATGTCCCTTGCCACCTTTTCAAATTCATGACCCCTTTTCTTTAATTACTGCTACATATATAAATAAGTATATAAACACAACCTACTGAACCCCTTTAGTATTGCTTGTGCATATATGTTTTTAGTATTGGATAACTAATTACAATTATACTTGGGGAAGATTAATTCTCCCCCTCACAACAGCCATTAATTGCCTATAGTTTAATCCGGGAGTGGTACCCCATGGGTGTTCCCCATCTGCTCTGACATGTCAACTGGTGTTGTCATTGTCCACACCATTTTTAAATAGCTATTAATATTAAACAGCTGTTGAGATTTCATGGGTATACTTTCTTTGTCGTATCTTGAATTCAGAGTCATGCAAAAGGCTTCCTGATCCTCTGACTCTTACAATTTGACCATGCCTCCTTCTTCTAAGATGTTTCTTGGACATTTGGGGTAGAAGTTGTGTTATAAGTGTATAAATTGAGGCTGTCCACCCATAGTCAGTTTTTCATTCCATTTTAACTAGTGGCTTTCTGTAACGGTCTAAGAGTAGTTTCTTTGATGATAATGAGAGATACACTTATTTGTGGGATAAAAACACATATTTACATTGCAGTTAGGAATTATATTGGTTTAGAAAGCAGTGGCCTCATTTGCCACAGATACTTGGCTAGGTTTCCAGTACCAGACATAATTTCTCTCTTGTTCAGCATGCATTAATTACAATTAAAGAGCTATTGGTTACCTACAATATATAAATGCTACTACTTTTAGGATATTGTCCAGAGCTTGTCATTGCTGTGGTTCATGGGTGTCAAAGTTGGGTAGCATGATTGATTGCTTGCCTCCCTTGGCAGCTCACCTATCACTTTCCAGTACTATGAAAGCTAGTTCTCAGGGAAGATGCTTCTATAGCAGATCCAGCTCAATTATATAAGTGTTATATCTCAAATGTTATACCTGTTCAAACATAGGAACTTACCTTAAACATCAGGAGGGCAACTAAGACCAAACGAAATGGCCTCTATTGCTTGGGGACGTTTTTGGATTTCTCTTGCCAACAACTCATAATGTGGTTTCTTATGTCTAACGCTGTTTTTTTTTTACATAATCTATGGCTCTTGGAAGCTCATTATTATTATTTCCAAAGGATATTATGTTTCTGTACTACAGGATCATCACTAAAGTCCATTGGCGGATTGCTAAGTTATTTTTTTTAGTGTCAAACACTTTCTCTGTTGACTATGTAGAACTACTAAGCTGGACTCTGTAAATGTTTCTTCTTTCCATGTTCCATCTCCACTTAGGAGACGACTGCTGTTGAAACTTCGAAACTCAGGAGATGTGAGAAAAAAATACCATTCCCTGCCAACATCCCTCCCACAGACAACTGGTTCTATTTTCAGGTTGTTTTCTAAGCTTTTACACTAGTCTTGGTGTTAGTGTCACTAGAAATCCCCCACCTTCTTTGAGAGCTGAGTCCAATCAACTGTTGTCACCATCACAGGTTCTGCTAACTAGATTCTTCTTTTCAGTACTTCCAATCTTAGAGCGGGTAGCCAAGTCTTTTTTTTTTTTTTTCCATTTTTCCATTTTTCTTTCAGTGCTGAAGTGGAACCTAGGTAGACCTTATATAAATTACCACTGAGTTAAATCTCCAAACCTCAGTTTTTGGAGATAGAATTATGTTGCATAGTCCAAGTTGGCTGAAAACTCTTGACACTTCCTGTCACAATCTCCCACATTTCGGAGTTACAGGCACACACACTATTATTCTTCTATTACTATTCTCATCTAATACTTTCTTGTTAATGAATTCCCTGTGTCAAAGTCATTCTCTTACAATAGCAATGGTAGTTTAGATTTTATTGATTTGACTCTGATTTCATGCCACATTAATCTTCCCAGATACTTAACCTATTCTCCAGAAAGTACAGCTTTCATCAGGAAACAGTCATAAAACTGAAAAGACTGTTTCAGGAGCTGGTGAGACGCCTCAGTAGTTAAGAGTGTGTTCTACTTTCCCAGAGGATTGAAATTCAGTTCCTAGCGTTCACATAGGGCATCTCCCAAACATTCTTATGTAACTCCAGGTCAGGGAGATCTTACAACCTCTTCTGGTCTCCAGAATAACTGCCCTTATGTGTGTAAACACACTTTCTCAACCACAGATACACATTTTTATGTAAAATATTGTTTATAAAGGGGGCTTGTTACAATAATAGTTAATTTTAGGTCACAAACTGCCACATACACCATCTAACAGCCAACAGTTTGAAAGCTACTCTGTAATCAACCCTTGAACTCAATGAAATTCTGTTTTCTGTCTTTTGGGGGAGTACTAGACACAACACTTTATAATATTGTTCTCTGAAGGTTTAAGCAAAACAAAACAAAACAAATAAAAAATGCTTAGCCTAAAAGAAATCAATTCCCCATTTACATTTTTAAACAGACAGAAAAGTTAATTTGTGCACTGCAAACCAGTGGGCTAGGCAGCTGCAAGAGTTCAGTTTGTAACATAAGCAAATGTGGGAAGTTAGCATTTTGGAAGTTTTCCAAATCCTACTTTTGTTTTGTCATGATAATGGGGCCTGAAGTGACTCTGGCCAGCCTGAGTATAGTAGGTATGGTTCTGGCGGCCTTGACCTTCTCCCTCATACCCTCTGCTGTACTTAAAAACCATTAGGTTACATTCCTACAGCTAGCTCCCAAGGTCTATTCCCTTATTTGGCCAGGCCTTCCTCCCGAGGCTGACTATCAAGACACAAATATCAAAGTATTGAAGTCCAGCAATCAAAAGACTCCTTCGGCTCACCTAATTAACGTAGGCAATTAAAATTAAATTATCCTAACATGGGTTTCCCCTTCTACCTTTATAAACTGCTATTTCCCTATGTGCCACAGTGCTTTGTCCTCCAAAACAAACCCCTGCCACCTTTCCTTTGTTCCCTTCTCCTTTTGCCTAATCCTCTATCTCCTGTCTTTGTCTCTTATTCCCTCCCCTTTGTCTCTCTAGGGCAAAAAAAACTCCTTTTTGTTGAGAACTTGTTATTGGGGATCCTGAGCCAATATTTTTCATTCAAGGGCAGTCCAAATCTGCCACTCTTTGGTCCTGAAAGGTTATCTTAAGCAACTGTGCATGCAGGTGATGGGTTACATAAACCCCAATGTCAAAATTTGGTCAGACACAAGGTTTTTTTTTTTTTATTTTTGTTTTGGTTGTGGGAATTCCAGACTAATTTTGAGGACAGTCCCTGATGGGGATCCATTCTTTTATATGATCTCTTATTAACTGCCTAGACTCCCCAGGGTTCAGATAATGTTATACTCCAACTATGACTGCGGATTCGTGACAAACAGTCTAATGCACATTTTAAGTGAAAAGTCAGGCTGGACTTGGATTCCAAAGGCCATAGGCTATGCAGGCGAGTAGATCACAACTTCTTTCAATTAAGATATTTTTCACATGATGACAGGCATGTAAATAAATAGAATAAATTGAAAGTTAAACATTTACTGTTAATAAATCATAGAGAAACTTATTTTTAAATGATTATTCAGTATATATGTAATTTTAACCTTTTTGTAAAACTTTTTCCTTCTCTTATAGGTTACTTCCTGAGTGCAGTTTACCCTCCCTCTACTCCTCTCAGTCCCTTCCCCTATCTTCTTTCTCCCCAATAATCTATTCCTCCTTCATTTCCCTTCAAAGAAACAAAAGAGAAGGTTTTCCAGGAATATCCACTGAACATGGCCTAAAAAGATATAATAGAATTAGGCACAAACCCCTCATATCATAGCTGGACAAGGCAATTTAGTAGGAGGGTTCTAAGCACAGGCAGAAAAACCAGAGACACCTCCACTCTCATTGTTAGGAGTCCCACAAGACTACACCAAGCTACACAACCATAACATATGCAGAGGACCTAGTTCAGATCCATAAAGGAGCTGTGTTTGTTTCCTCAGGCTCTGTGAACCCTTATGAGCCTTTTTTAGCTGATTCTGTGGGCTTACTCTCCTTGTATTCTAGACCCCCCTGGCTCCTACAATAGTTCTTCCCACTCTTCTGCAGGGTTCCCCCGGTTCTGTCCAGTATTTAGCTATGGGTCTCTATATCTGCTTCCATAAGTTGCTGGATGGCATCCTTTGATAGCAACATATGTACATATACCAGAATAACATTAGAAATAGTTCCATTGGATTTTTTTTTTTTGCCAGTTGTGTTTGGTTCTATCCTGGGCCTCTGAGCTGTAATGCCTCTGGCTCCTGACCATCCAGGTAGTATCAGGTGTGGGCTCCCTCAAAAGGGAAAGGAAGAAGCCAAAGTATCATTATTTGCAGATGATATTTATAAGTGACTCCAATACTTCCAGGAAACTCCTCCAGACTAAAAATATCTTTAGTGAAGTGACTGGATACAAACAATTTAGTTGCCCTTCTGTATACAAATGATCAATGGGCTGAGAAAGAAATCATGGAAACAACACCCTTTACAATAACTACAAATAATACAAATACCTAGGAAAAATTCGAACGAAGCAAGTGAAAGACCTGTATGACAACAACTTAAAGTCTTTAAAGAAAAAAATTGAAATTGAAAAAGATACCAGAAGATGTAAAGATCTCCAATGTTCATGGATTGGTAGGATTAATTGTAAAAATAGTTAAAAAAAATGGCCATCCTACCAAGAGCAATCTACAGATTTGATTCAATTCCAACACAGTTCTTTTTAGACCTTGAGAAAGCAATATTCTTATTGATATAGGAAACAAACAAACAAAAAACCAAAACCAAACAAACAAACCAGGGCAGTTAAAACAGTCTTATACATAAAAGAACTTCCAGAGGTATCACCAGTCCTGATTTCAATCTGTATGACAGAGCTATAGTAATATAAACCTCATGATACTGACTTAAAAACACACAGATCGATCAATGAAATTAAATCAAAGACTCAGACATAAGTCTGACCTATAGACACCTGATTTTTTTTTAAATACAGAACCCAGAAATACACAATGGAAAAAGAAAGCATCTTCAACAATGCTGCTTGCCTAACTGAATGTAAGCATGTCTATCACCCTGCACAAAACTAGGTCCAAGTATATATATATAAAAAAATCTCAACATAAAACCAGCTACACTGAATGCAATTTTACCATTTTCTAAAGATGATGGAAATGAATTTTAGGTGAATGAGATGCACAAGCCTTTTTATAAAATATAAAGAGTTAAAATTTGAATACATATTCAGTATAACAGTTGTTCAAATAAGGCTATAGCCTTCCCTAAGTTACTCCACCCTGTGCAAATCAATAGTTCTTTCATACTGCCTTGTCCCTTCATTTTAAAAGAAGCTTTGCATTCATTTTGAGCAGGAAGGATGAGCAGGAAGGATGATTTGACAGATGAACTGTACTACTTATTTCTGGGACTACAAAGGGGGTCACTCTATAAACGTATCAGAGTATACTAGGACTGTGGGGGCTGATGAGTGTATTAAAATTATATCAGAAAAATCAGACCCAATAACTAATCGGGCATACCATTCCCCATAAAAGGCTGGTGATGTGGGATTCCCCTCTATATGCAGTGAATACCACTGGTTAATAAAGAAGCTGTTTTGGGCCTGTGATAGGGTAGAGCAGAGGTAGACAGGGAAAACTAAACTGAATGCTGAGAGAAAAAAGGTGGAGTCAAGAGAGAAGCCATGTAGCCCCACCAGATACAGAAGCCAAAACTTTACCTGGTAAGCCACAGCCTCATGTCAATATACAGACTAATGGAGATGGGTTAAAGTATGACTTAGCCAGAAATATGCTTAAGCTATTGGCCAAACAGTGTTGCAAATGATATGGTTTCTGTTATGTTGGGGCTGAGCAGCTGGGAACAAATAAACAACCTCTCTACAACAACCTGGACCCCATAAAGATGTGTACACCTAACTCTGTGATGGTGATGGCTGCCACCAATCTTTCATCTGACCACTTTTATATGCATCAAGAACAGACAGGCAGATAGCTCCACACTATGTCAGAGGCTTCATTTTGGTGCCATCCCCACCGCTGATGCTGCCTACCGCATGTTTTGTTGCTTGTCCATCTGGATCTGTCACCCATCTGCAGACCCATTTTCTCATCAGTACTCAGCCCTGCAACTATGCAACTTCAGTCTTGAGGCTCTGATCCACAGTGGCCTGAAATTTCTCCAGAGGTTCTTTTATCTCATCTATCACAGGGGATTGCTTACATTTCCATCTATTAACTTGCTTCCTTTTGTGGACTTCTGAGATCTCTTGAGCTCTCTTCAGCTTCTTAATCCTTTATACTCTTCTATAAAATATAGGCATATTTACTATGTTGTATAATTTGAGAATTATAATCAGTAATAAAAATTAGAATAAAAGGGCTGGAGAGATGGCTCAGTGGTTAAGAGCATTGCCTGCTTTTCCAAAGGTCCTGAGTTCAATTCCCGGCAACCACATGGTGGCTCACAACCACCTGTAATGAGGTGTGGTGCCCTCTTCTGGCCTGCAGACATACACACAGACTATTGTATACATAATAAATAAATAAATATTTTAAAAAAAATTAGAATAAAAAAACCTCTCAACCAGACCTCTCAAGGAAAATCTGGCAAATTACTGCAAGTAAAATCATAGAATCTTGTGAATTTATTGCCATTTAATAAACGGTGACATTGAGGAATAACACAAATGTGCTCATTCCTGACATAGCACCCTCATGACTATAGAATGCAGAGCATCTTTGGCAGTTTTCAGAAATGAGCAATAGCTTGATTTTGTAATAATCAATTCTGATACTACTGTTTTATGTATATTATATATATTACATATTATATATATATATATATATATATATATATATATATACACAAATTAGTACAAAATGGAAGGAGCATGTTTAAGGCCGTTGCACAAATTGTTGGATATGCCATTCTAGCCTATAGTCAAGATTCATTTAATGATTGTTTTTTCTTTAAATGAAACTCAACTTAGAACTCAAAAAAATTAAAAGCAAATAATCTAGCATAATAGTTTTCTGTAGTTAAATTATTATTTTTCTAAGTGTGGGCAACTTTGTACATAAAATTCATAACCTACTACAATCTCAAATCTTAGCTACAGTGTGTTGGGCAGTGCTGGTTTGTTCTATGCATAGTAATAGCAAATGCAGTGCAAAATGCTCCCTTCCCATGTTCTAAACCAATTATTCAGTAAAGTTATGCAAGGAAACACAACATTTCTGGCTTCCTGAAGTGTTTGCATTTGATTTCAGATAACTTTTAGGCCATTCACTATTCTTTCAAAAACATAATACTGTTGTTACATTTTTCACAACCCCACATCCAGTGATACAATTCCATTTGGGATTATAATCACAGTTTAAAAAATGGGCACTAGCCGAGTGTGGGTGGCTCACACCTTTAATCCCAGCACTCGGGAGGCAGAGGCAGGTGGATCTCTGTGAATTCGAGGCCAGCCTGGTCTACAAGAGCTAGTTCTAGGACAGACTCCAAAGCTACAGAGAAACCCTGTCTTGGAAAAAAATGGGCACTAGATACCCTTGCCCTTTCTACAACAGGGTAGAAAGGCCAACCTATACTATCTGTTAGATGCAGTGCCCTTACAAGTGGATACACTCTAAAATACTGGAACCTTAGCACTTTCAGCATTGAACTCTCCATACCTGAATTAGGGTGTTTCAAACAATTAATCCCCATGAGAGCGCATACAAATATAACATCAAACATGGCTTTTCTCTGGAGCTAACACAAACATCACCCTGCCTAGATAATACTAAAACTTTATTGTAAGAACAGTGATATGTCTCAAAAATAAATCTGTTCACTGAACTTATACATTTGACTAGTAAAATTCAAGTTTATAGAATTTATTGACAAAGATTAAATTTTTACATGTGATCGAAGTCTTTGTATAAAATTCTCCCCAGGATACTTCTGATTTATTTCTGATTCTTAGTCCACCAGCTCATCACATTTCATTTACAACAAGGATCAGGTTTGAACAACATAATCATATATAGTTCCAATAAATCAAGTAATAGAATAAATCACAATGTTTATTTCCATTGTCAATACAGTAAGTTGGGTGGCTAAACATATAAAGTCTTATAGAGTCAAATATGTTCTCTGTTAAGGCTAAAGTTTATATTGCTATTGATTATTTCTTTCTGGACTGCATTAGGTATGATTACCTTCCCAATAGCCTACTTCATGCATGTGTGAGTTACATACATATAACAATATAAATTATTTGTTTGTTGTGCATTGAGATAATGTGCTGTGTAATTAAAATTAAAATGAGAGCTTAATGAAGGGAAAACTCTGTTTTCTAGTAAATGAAGTGAAATGGTTACATGAGCATTTTCAAATAAGAAATATAAAATTATTTGAGTGACTTCCTTCAACTCGTGTCATCTGCACTAACATAAAATAAAGTATGAACTTACAAATATGCAAATTTAATATATTAGAAAATGCATTATTAACTAAAAGTTATGGCTTTTCATCCAAATAATTAGAGACATTTGAAAACAACTAAAATATAGGAGGATAGTTAGCATAAAAAAATTAAGCAGAGAAACATTCACGACTTCAAATAATTACAAAGAAAACATTTCTGAGAAGTAGGCCCCTTGAAACTCCAGTAATTAGATGAAAGTTAACAGCTGACCAAAAGTGAAAGAAGTGGGAACAGAGAGACAAAATTGCTGCATCTGATTTACATGAGAGAAATCAGATTGATGAAAAGGTTTCGAGAAGATACTTTTCTGTGATTTTGCATACATAGAGAATAGAACTCTTCATGATGCTGTATTTGCTTTGAGCTATAAAGCTGTTGAGTTTGGGAAAAATGCTTAACAGAAAATACTTTAAAGGAACCCAGAAGAGGATTTCAAAAATACTCTTGCATAAAGTTCTATGTCCTTCGATGCAATGGAAGAATATGCCTCTTAAATACAGGTTTGAGATTAATGGGTCAGCAACATTAAGTTCAATACAACAGTCATTCCCACTTCGAGGTCTTTCCTGAAGTGAACAGTAGAAGAGCGACCCGCCCTCTTCATGCTGTCACTG
This sequence comes from Dicrostonyx torquatus, assembly GCA_028555095.1. Taxonomy (NCBI): domain Eukaryota; kingdom Metazoa; phylum Chordata; class Mammalia; order Rodentia; family Cricetidae; genus Dicrostonyx; species Dicrostonyx torquatus. The sequence goes on along the minus strand of JAQHUG010000042.1, from coordinate 3,595,818 downwards.
TGTCATGAGGTCTTTGTGCTGTTTCCAGACTTGGTCAGGAGTGGATGCTTGACTTTGTCTATTTTCCCACTCCAGGTTAGCTCTTTCCTTAAAGGCTATTTGTCACAAAATAGTTTGATTTTTTCCTTGCTTCAGAACTGTTAAGTATAGAATAATTCTATTAGCTGAAATTTAAAAGAGATTTGCATTTTCTGGTATTAAAAAGATGAAACTTCCAGCC
>JAQHUG010000042.1:3567866-3582523 GCA_028555095.1 Dicrostonyx torquatus | reverse complement strand
GAAGCTTCTCTATTTTAGAAGGTCCCATTTATTAATTGTTTCTCTCAGTGTCTGTGCTACTAGGGTATATTTAGGAAGTGGTCTCCTGTGCCAGTGCATTCAAGTTTACTTCCCAGTTTCTCTTCTGTAAGATTCAGTGTGGTTGGCTTTATGTTGAGATCTTCGATCAATTTGGGCTTGAGTTTTGTGCATGGTGATCTATATGGATCTATTTTCATTCTTCAACATGTTGATATCCAGTTATGCTAGCACCAGTTGTTGAATATGCTTTCTTTTTTCCATTTTATTTTTTTTGTTTCTTTGTCAAAAATCAGGTGTTTTTAGGTGTGTGGATTAGTATCTGGGTCTTCATTTGGTTCCATTGGTTCTTCTGTCTGTTTTTATACCAGACTGTTCTCAGTACTGTAGCTCTGTAGTAGACTTTGAAGTAAGGGATTGTGATGCCTCCAGAAATTCCTTTATTGTAAAGGATAGTTTGGGTTATCCTACCTAGGTCTGTGAAGAATTTTGCTAGGCACTACATTGAAACTGTATAATGCTTGAGGTAAGATTGACATTTTTACTATGTTAATTCTACCTACCTAAGAGCATGGGAGATAGTTCCCTTTTCTGGTGTCTTCTTCAATTCATGAAACTATTTCTATTTTAGCTCATATTATTTGTAGAAATGTGTATCTATGTCTCTATGTTATTGTCACTCATATTTGGCTCAGAATATGTAATCTCTTATCCTCTTTTAGTTAGATGTGTGTTCAGCTCAGTCTGTCTATATACATACTAGTGATTTCAGTGGCCTCCAAATTAAGAAATATAACACAAATAACCTTTGGTATTTACAAAGATGCAATTCTAAGGCTGTATTTAATCTTAGACTACTGTATGTAATTCAAATGTATAGAATTTTACACACTTGGTTTTATTGAAGTCTCCTGTTTGCCAGATACATAATCTGTGTGTGTGTGTTTATGTGGAGTGTTATGGCTTCTAATGCTCTATTATCTAAAATGTGATTGTCTAGCCTGATCAATAGCTCTTATATGAACAAAAGACTATGTTTCCAAATGAAAGACAGAGAGGATAAATCTACTCTATGAAAGCAAAAGGGGGAAAAGTAATAATAGAGAGCAGATGGATTTGGTCCTTTAAACTGAATTACTATTAGAAATAAATATTAGAAAAGATACATGTTTTTTCCTTTGCCTTGGCTCCTTTCTGTGTATTCCTTGCTGGCAAAATCTGATCAAAATGTAATATGTAGATTAAAAATAAACTCCTCTATCAATTTCCCTGACATCCACTGGGCAAAGTTAGGCACTTTCTGTTTTTGCTTTTGCAGGAATTCAGACTTGGATAAAATGCAGACTATTTATCTGATATAACTGATAACATTTTATTAGATCTAAGAAAATGACTGGAAAATCAGACACGTGTAGATTTTTAACAGTGTTTCTTAAGTCTAACTTAAGATCACACTGCAACCTGGGAGGCTTATAGCAACAGAAACATATTGTCCCTGAAATTTTGGTGTTCAAAGTCAAGGTATCAATAGAGCCATGTGTCTGTTGACACTCCATGTTTATGTCTCTTCCTGTCCTCTGGTAGTGGTCAGCAAGCCTTGTGATACCTGTCTTGAAGTGCCTTAGCTTCTGTCTCTGTCACAGGACTCTACTTACATGTCTCTAGAAATAACACCTTTCCCTGTGCCCGGAAATGGATGAACTTAACAGACCATTGGTAGTTATCAGTTCCAAATTTAAAACTCTCATGAGACAACATCTGAAGCTTACAGAGAGTTTTCTCCCGTTTTCTGTAACCTACCAATATGACGGTCCCATGAAATATACTCGACTAAAAATTCATGCAGCTCCACAAGAATTCATCTGAACAGTTATCTCTACAGTAGTTCTGCTCCTAATAGGGTTATCTTCTGGGATGCTAAGGATTAATATTTTAACAGATGTGTTTAGAACTGTACAATTCTATCTGGCATAGTCCAAAAGGAAAGGACAAGTTCTAATGGGGAGTCTGAGACAAAAGCATAGATGGAAGACCTGCTGTTGTGAAAGATCAACCCCATGGCTTAGCTTTTGGATTTGTTGCTGAGCCTTTGAAGGCAATGCTTGCAGATAGATATACAAGAAGAATCATGCAAGGATGCATCTGTGTGTCCTGTGAAGCATTGGATGGAGGGAGAACTTGGGAAGACAAAAGGATCTGGAGTTCTCTGAATACCAGAAAGCAGACATGAATGAAATCCATATATACTTAAGTGTTTAACAGAAATTAATCACTCAGGTTATGAGAAAGCAGACTAAGGCTAGAAAAGAAACTAACTGAAATTATGACAGACAACATTGCTTTACACAAATAGCATTAAGTTCAGGTCTCAGGCAAAAGGAAAATCATAAGGCCTGGAAAAACGTGGCTTATTACAAAGGAAAGAAGAGCTCTGAAGATGTAAATATGTGAATAAATATATAAAAACAAATGTTTTGTTTAAATCTCTTTGAAAGTTAATTTATTGAAAGAACAATAGGACATAGTGTTTTCTGCTAAAGAAAGAATTTATTAAGGACCTTTTACTTTTGAAAAAGGATGCCCCAGGGAGTTGAAAAATTATGAACAAATAATAATAGCAATAATAATGTGGGTGATCTTAACCTAGAGAGGTCTTTGTCTGTGGAAAACTTGACTGTAAACCTTTGTAGAGAATGTTATTATATTGAAAAACCAGCAGTTAGGCAGGACCCTTGAACTTTGTAAAGCAGAGTGGAGGGCTCCCCCTAAGACTGGTTCCTTCCCAACTCTGAACAAGCTGTGGAGTACTTAGGATGGCTATGGCAACTGACACAGATCCATGTAAAGTAGTTTTGATCTGTTATATAAATGATTTCAGAAAGGTGCCTGGGAAGCACATTTTCTGGGTTCCTTAGAAGACAATAAATTCAATGATAAGCTTTGTGAACCTCTAGCTAAAGAACCAAGTATGCATGAATATGTATATATCTAAATATATCAATTTAATCAAATAAATGTATTTAGTTGCGTATATATTCTCATCATGGACCAGACAAGAAAACAGGAAACTTGAATCTCAAACCTACTTGAATTTTTGATGATTGATAAAAACATGATGCCAGATATTTCATCTGATCAGACAGCTTTGAAAGTCACCATTAAATTAAAAAATCTTGCTCAGATGGAGTGGGGAGGAGGAGTGGAAAGATGTTCATAGGGGAGCTAAAAAGAGAAAGGGAAGAGAAGAAGAAAGAGAAACTGAAATAAAATTACGAAGTGAGAATTCTGAGAATTTTATAAAGAAGGCTCTACTGCTTTGCCAAGGTAATTTTTTCTTTAAATAGCAGAAAGACTTGACATGTTGCTTTAGTCATATATTCAATTTATCACGTTGACTTTTCATCAGAAGCTATTCACTGTGGGAAATTTAACTGCTTTCATTTCTTCCCTTAACTCATTTCTCACTCCTGCTTCAGCGTGAGAGTACATGGATCAGATGCAGTGACTTGGCCCATCTGCGTCCGGAAGGTTACCTTTAGATGGTAATTTAAAACCATCAGGTTTAACTTTTTCTATTTGTGAGATGCCTGTTTTAGGATCCCATTGGTTCATATTTCACCACCAATTCACCTTATAAGATATGTTAAGGAAGTAAAAAAAAATAATGTTGATTTCTGCTCTGTTCTAAAGACATCTTAGGATTAAGTGAGTTTTTTAGGTTATCGGTTTCTGTTCTAGTCATTCTAAGTAGTGCTGTCCTCATAGCTGTGCAATGTGTACAGTGGGTGACAGCTGTGTCAGAACAAGAGACATTCTTGTCTCTTGGAATGGTGGCTCATGAGAATCAGCTTGCCAAATGGCCTGGGAATGAAAGAAGAAGCATATTGCCATTTTTCATGTCTCAATTTTCTCTCACATCTGACATGGAGAGGTGTTAAGAGTAAAAAACCAACATCAGAAGCAATGGTGCTGTGTTTCAAAGTGCAGGGTTTGCAGTAGAGCATTGGTTTTAGTGCACAGGAGTCTGGAAATCACAGAAGGCTGCTAGGGGAGCCTCTCACTCCACTTTCCATAGCTCTTCTGACAGCACCAGTTTGAAGGCTGAAGTATCAGGTTTGGACTAAAAGGAGAGGCTCTAAATACGTTTCTTCATCATAAAGTGCGAGTGCCAGTGGCTTGCTTTGCTTCCAAGTGCAGCACGGATTAAAAGAATTGATGCAGCAGCCCCTTATAAATGATAAAAAGAACTTCTCAAATGGCAAGCAAAAGGAAGGGAAAAATACAGATATTAGCCATAAAAAACAAAATTTAAAAAGTGAAGCATGATGATTAATTCCCGGAGAGGAAGAGAACACAGCTCTTTTCTGTTAGATTTCAACATGATCACATCATTTTTAAATGTCTCATTCTGATAGTGAGAGTGTTTCTCTCACACTCTCTTCAAGAGCTCAAGTATGGTCCAAGTGTCCCTGGCTACTTCTCAGTGTCTGTCAGTTGCCCCTTGATTGTTGCTGTGGCTCTTCGTTCTTCCTCCATCAAATGACTCTCTTCTGCAGAATATAATTTTTAAATTCATCTTATTTATCTAAATGTGATTAAAACACTAACTTCATAGGGAAAAAGTAAATAATTAAAAACAATAATAACACTCATTAAATCACTGTCCAAAATGCAGACTGGTGAAAGCTGGTCATGTCATGGACTCAAAATTGGCATTTTCTTTAAATTTTTAAGCAGGTTCCAAGTCAGTAACATTTAATCTTATTTCTACTCATGGTTACCAATGGCTCAATTTGCAAAAGTCATAAAATTGGAAAATGAGTTCTCTTGATAGATTAGGTCATGATTTCTATGAACAAGTTAAAGTCAGAGATTATAAAAGGGTGGTTTTAGGCTAAAATCTCTCGAGTTCTCTCATGGTTTTTAATCATTCAATCAAGTCCAGTGTTACCTCCCAAGATACTGTAAAAGTGAAAAATGGGTCGTCTGGTCTACAAGATTCACCATGGCTTCAACATGCCTATGTTAGGGACACATCTACCTCTGTGTATTCAATTCTCTTTTAAGCCAAGATCTCTGTCCCAAACAGAATATTATTTCCTACAGTGCCAGGTGTTTTATATGGTATTTTTCTTCCTCAGATTGTATTTTGATAAACTTCTATTCAGTTCCATATCTCAGGTGTTTCTTCTTCTATGAAACACACTGACTTGTTCTCTTAGAGATAAAATGATGCACCTTCTTTATATTCCCATACGTAATATTCCATGCTGGCATCATCTTACCTATTTATTGTTGAGATCTAAGATATACACAGTAAGATCTCCCTAGCTCCTGACCACATAAGTACTTGATACAGGATCTCTCACTGAACCAGAATCCACATACTTTGTCTCTCCAGTGATGTGATTAAGTGTAGATTTGAAGTGGATGCTGGAGCTCCAAACCTAAATCCTCAAGCTTGTACAGCAACCATGTTACCTAGTAAGCATCTATGCGGACCCCAGATCCATTCATCTTACATGCAGAGTGTAGTGACTCTTGGTGTCAAAATACAGAGCTGCTTAATCAACTACTACTTTTACCCCACTTGGATTATGTATATTCCCTAAAGTTCCTTTCTGTTTTCTCTGCTGGTAAGCCTTTCCACATATATCTGTATAGAAAAGAAATCCTTTCTTATTTATGTCACTCTGGTGTTTAATTTTTTAAAGCTTTATATAAGTGGTATCATAAAATTCATATTCCTTCTTTCTTGATCAACAGAATAATAAAAAATATTGTTTGCTGAATTCATTTGCTTTTATTACATTGAAATTTCACATTGAACACAAATGTCACAATTTATTTTGCGCATGTGGAAGTTACTTTTAGAATTTTTCATGGCACAGAGGTTTATTCTTGTGTAAAACCTGTGGTGATATTTGTTTATGGTTGAAACCCTCCAACTAGGAAAGTTTTTGTGTTACAAAGCCGATATATTTAATTTTATTAAAAGCACCAACATCTGTCAACTTTTTATTTCAGCCAGCTCTTCTCAGTTGTGGAAATGGTTGTCTTCATGCATACTTAAAAAGCAGGGAGTAGCCTTGAACTCATTTGTACAGAACACAACTTCCGAAAAAGAGCACTGTAGCCCAGACGCTAAGACCAACAATTAATAAATGGGACATCATGAATTTTGAAAGTCTTCTTTATGGGAAATGGTATCATTGAACTGACAAAGCAGCAGTCTACAAAATGGGGGAATGTCTCAACAACAGCACATCTAGTAGTACACTAATGTTCAAACTATATAAAGAACTCATAAACCCAGATATCACAAAAAAATACAATAATCCAGTTGAAAATGGGTTACAGGTCTAAACAGAATTCTCAAAAGAGAAAACTCAAAAGGCTGAAAAACTCTTAAACAAATGTTCAACATTCTTACCCATCAGCAAAATGCAAATCAAACCTACTTTGAGATTTCTTCCTACACCTGTCAGAATCACTAAGATCAACAACACAAATGACAGCTCATGTTGGCGAGAAAGTGGATGAGTACACTCCTCCATTGCTGGTGGAATTGCAGATTTGTACAGTCACTATAAAAATTAGTATGGTAGATCCTCAGAAATTTGGTAAATTAATCTATGTCAAGATCCAGCTGTGCCACTCTTGGACATATACCCAAAGGACACTTCATATGGACACCTGTTCAACCATACTCATTGCTGCTCTATTCACAATAGTCAGATTTTGAAAACACTCTAGATATCCTTCAATGGAAGAATGAAAAAAAATGTGGTATATTTTCACAATGGAGTATTACTCAACTGTTAAAAATGACATCGTGAAAATTTCAGGCAAATGGTTGTAATTACCTAAAATATCCTGAGTGAGGTAACCAAGACACAAAAAGATAAATGTGGCATATATTTCCTTATATGTGGATATTAGCCATTCAGTGAATGATAACAAGGTACAGTCTGTAGACCCAGAGGGTTTGGATATAGAGGAAGGAACTAGGAGGATACGTGGGTCTCCCTTAGAGGGGGAAATAGAATAGTTTTATGGGTAGAATAGGGTGGAGGAACAGGATGATCAGGTGAGAAGGAGGGGAGTCAGGACTGAAGGAGGGAATGTGGGGAGAAATTGCAAGAATTGCAGACCATTTGCGAGGTGGTATGGAAAGCCAGTACAGTAGAAACTTCTCTAAAATACTGAAGGTGATATTAATGAAATCTCCAAATAATGAGGGACACAGAGTCCCAATTGCCTTCTCTTGTCACCAAATGAAGCTTACAGTATTGATATTGGGTTACATCCAATTGAGTTTTTGGTCAAAGAGATACCATGGAACTCTCCAAAAAACCCAGATATTGCTAAAGCAATGAGTTGTTCTCTGCATACTGACAGCAAAGCCCCATTGCTGAAGACAACACCCACACAACACTAAACAACTCATTGAACATGGAGAAGTCAAACTAGTGCCTATATGGAACCTTCACCCCTGTCTTCTTATGTGTTTGATATGGAAAGGTACTCTGCAGGCTACTAAAAGAGAACCATGAACAATAACCAAGCCACAAAATCTTGAACATAAGCTTTCCTGCTTCTAAAATATGCTAAGGCAATGGTGGCTCAGAACACCATTAGTGTTAGTGTTTTTATGGGACTTTTTTTGTGTGTAAAAGAGTGAGTCTCTGATATTTTTGCCTTTTATTGAGTTATTTTTCTTTGGTTGGTTTGCCTTGTACAACTTTAATATTATGGGTTTTGTTTTATCTTGTATTTTATCCTGTTTAGTTTGGTTAGATGTGAGAGAAAGTATGGAGAAACTGAGAGATTGAGAGAGAGGGGAAACTGTAATCAGGAGGATATATTGTATGAGAAGAGAGTCTATTTTCAATGTTGAAAAAAAGAATAACAAAATCAAGAATTTTGCAAAAAATTCCAAATTTTAAATTGGGAAATGTGAGAAATTCTCACACACAAATATGTCAAAGAAGTATATATATTATATATTATATATTATATCTGAGAAGTCCACTACAGTTAAAATAATGAGCATATCTGATGTCTCCATGTTTTATATCATTTTAAGCTTTCCTTGTCCATCTTCCCCTCTTAAAACCTCTTCAACTAGCGATTTGCTTTCTCTACCTAAATCCTCTTTTGCTTTCGGAATTTTATATAAATAGAATTATATTATGTCTATTATTTAGCAAAATTAGCAAACAAATTATTTGATCTGATCAAAGTTGCAATACTGAAAAAAACAGATTTTAGGCAGGATGAGTGATTCAGGTTTTAACAGATTTCCAACCAGATCTCAAGGTAAAAACCATGAATGACAAAGAGTACACAAGGTATTTGCTAAGAATTTGGACAGGTGCAGAAAGGGAAAGCAAGCTGTCTTGTAAAAAAAGAACTGGGTTATTTGAAGAATATAAGACAATTTTTAGAAAGGGGCTGAGGAAAGGAAAATAAACACATTTTTGGAAAAAGACTGCTGGTGCAAATCAATGCTACAACTTTTATGTAGCAAGGTGGGCCTTTGGTTCAACTCCAGCATGATGGAGAAGCAAGTTCCTAGGAAAGGGAGAGATAAAAGACAAGATGTCCCTGAAGGAACACTAACGGATTGCATAATTTGGCACCAATGGAGACTATATTTCACATCAAGTAAGCTGCATTGTCCAAAGTATATTTGGAAGTATATGCGAATTATGGTCTCTCTTGTCTGTTTGGCCTAGTGGTTTGAGACACCAAATCTTCACTTGACTGATAAGATTGTTTTTCTCCACAAGATAGCATTCAACTTCATTCATTCAAGATTACGACTCTGGGAATGTTTTCTATATCGTTGAAAAAATAATTATTTTCTGTTTTGCTGAAAAGTATGCCATTGTGTATATTTCTGCTTGTCGATCCATTGTACTTTTGTTACACATTTTGGTTATTTGCGATTTTGATTCTTCCAACAATGTTAAAATAAACATTCACTTTTAATTCTTACCCATTTTAATGTTCTGTTAGTTTTAGAGTGTTTAAAAAAATCTATTCTCCGCTCCAGCATGTATACAATCTTCCATACCCATGATCAACATTTATATCAAACACTGTATTTGTTGGAATCAATGAAGCAACATTTCCTAGTCTGTTTTACATTGCTGTGATAAATACCATGACAAGAAGCAACTTGGGGGAAAGAAAGCCTTGACTTCAACTTACAGTCCTGTCACAGCCCATCACTGAGGGAAGTCAGGACAGGAACTCAAGCAGGAAACTGTACCAGGAACCTGAAGAAACACTTTTATTGACTTGCTCATCACGGCTTGCTTAGCTTTCTTTCAAACCTAGGCCAACTTCCTAGGGGTGACACTTCCTGCATTGGATTGGGCCCTCCCATAGCAGTCCTAAATCAAGAAAATGCCTTCATAGACTTGCCCACAGAGCACGGTGATAGAGACAATTATCCAGTTGATAATGCCTCTTTCTGAGTGACTCTATTTTGTGTCAAGCTTACAGAAAATAAAACTAAGCTTTATACTACACAAACCCTTTAGTATCACTGAAAGTCCATCATTCACATTGCTGTTTATTTTGTGTCCTATAGTTTGGAAGTCTTCGTGAGTTCTATAATGATATTCATTTACCATCAGAGTATTGTACAAAAAGCTTTACTGCTCCAGACATTTCTGTTCCCCTTATTAACCTCCTCCCAGCCCTAGTGCTTGGCAACAGAACTAATTTACTATTTCTATGAATCTTTTCATCAATCTCACCAACCAGCTGAGCCATGGACAGAGACTACACTTGCATCTTTTCCAGATCAGCATGTAGCTTGAGTCTTTTACCATTTTAAGACTGGCTGTTTTTGCTTAGCGTTGCTCATTTAGGATCCTCTGTTGCTATATCATGCTGCTTTGCCATCTTCAAGATGTGGCAGAGATGAATAATGCTGCTATGAGTATATATGAAGCTTTTTGTGGGAATAAAGTTTTCCAACTCCTTTAGGTAAATGCTAAGTATAGTGAATGCAGAATTACACATTGTGAATTTGTTCAGTTAGTAAGAAATGTCATATTCTATTCAGAGAGAGGCCATATCCATTTTCCATTCCTGCCAGCAGTGAGTGAGAGTTCTTGTTTTTTTTTTTTGCACCTATGCAGGCATTTGTTGTCAGTGTTCTAGAGAGTTGTGTAATAGTTCCTTATTGTTATCTTAATATGAAATAGACAAAGTATGTGTCTTTAATTTATTAAACTCTACCTTTAATCTTTATTGTGTCATTTTACTTCAGCTACTCAGGAGCATGTTCTTGTTCTTCTCTTACAGCTTTTCTTCTATATGTATTGAATGATTTACTTTTGCATGTGCTTTATACATCACAATGCATTGCTCTCATATTTTCTTTCAAAAGAGATAAATAATAAGAAAAGTGCACAAATCTTATGTGCACAAAATTTCCATGGCTCTTATTTCATTTGTGTATGCTCAAGTGTCTATTAAGACTTTCTTTTAGCCTGAAAAAGGTTTTTTCATTACAGTCTGTATGTGTGTGTTTGTATGTGTGTGTTGTGACATGTGAGTGTGCATCCAAGTATGCATGTTGTGTTGAAAATCGCTATTTACCAGCATATAATTAACAGTTCTCATAGTGCAAAGCTGCTGGTAATAAATTCTTTTGTTTGATTTTTCTTTGTCTGAAGAAGTCTTACTTCTACCTTCATTTCTGAAGCACTTTTCCTTCATTGAGACTTCAAGTTCAACACATTTTTTTTTATTTCTTAAAGATTTTAGTTACCTTGCATTAATCCTTATGAGAAATCGAATTTCATTTCTTGTGCTTCTATTCACAAATTGTTCCCTTTGCTTGCTTTTCTGCATCTCCATTTGTTAGTAGTTTTTCTTGATTTCACATCCTTACCAAAGCTTCCCCTCCCTCCCATCTTTGCAGTCTCTCCCACCCACCTCTCCTCTCATCCCCTTCCCATCTACTCTTACTCCACTGTTTCTCTTTAGATAGTTTTAAATCAAATGATTATGATGTGACAGTGTAATATTAGTCAGGTTTTTACTGAACATTTTGGTTCCAGGAGTCCAAGTCCATAAGATTTTTTTTTTTAACAAATAAGGTAATAAGTTTGTCCTTCACTTCTTTCTTTCTTTCTTTCTTTCTTTCTTTCTTTCTTTCTTTCTTTCTTTCTTCCTTCCTTCCTTCCTTCCTTCCTTCCTTCCTTCCATTTTAGTTTTCTGAAACAAGTTTTCTCTATGTAGCTTTGACTATCCCAGAACAAACTCTGTAGACCAGGCTGTCATCTGACTCAGAAATCTGCGTGCCTCCACCTTCAAGTACTGGGATTAAGAGCATGCACCACCACACCCAGCTCTGTTTATTATTTCTTAAAGTAGCTTTCAGTTCTGTGTTTTATTCCTGCCAGGATTTCAAAACGGCTTGATATTAACCTAGAGGTTACTGTTGCTCGTTTGATATTATTTGTTTTTTGTTTATTGATTACCTGATTCACTGTTCGCTGTACTTCATTTTGAGTAGCTTCCCTTACTATGGCTTTTGGTCCTCTTATCTTCAGCAGTAATTAATTCTATAATGAGCTATATTATAAATCAATTGTTGCAAGTTTTAACTTTTTGAAGTTTAGAGACAGCTGTTATACATGTGCTGCTTTTTTTAAATGAAGCTTTAAAAATTTCAGCTTATTGTTCAATAAGTGGTATAATTGCCCACTTATTTCTCTTTGTCTTTTCTTCCTTTTTTCTAATTATGTGTTTGTTGAACTGGTTGAGCCTGTTCCACAGTCTTATAAAAGGAAGAATTTTCCAGTATGTTAAAAAGATTGTTTCTTACTTTGATACTTATCATATTGTGTTTGAGATGAACTACTGAATGCACTTTAGGGATGCATACAATTGAGCAGTCTGAAGAAAGAAATTAGATCTCCTGTAGCACACTTTTGGATGGTCTTTCAGGATAACCTGAAATGTGTCTGTAGTCATCAGTATAATGGAGTAGGAGGTCATTCTGTCTCTGTGTTGCTTTCATTGGTTAATAAAGAAACTGCTTTGGGCCCTTAATCTGGCAGAACTTAGGTAGGTGGAGAAAACTAAATGGCATGATGGGAGAAAGGAGGCAGAGTCAGGGAGATGCCATGGATCCTCTGCCTGAGACGGAGGCTGGTTAGAATCTTGCTGGTAAGCCACTGCCCCATAGTGATAAATACAGATTAATAGAAATGGGTTTCTACTATGTGTAGTAGAGTTTGAATTCAGGGATTGTGATGCCTCCAAACAGGCAGGAGGACAAATAGAATCAAATCAAAGACCCAGATATTAATCCACACACCTACAAACACCTGATTTTTGACAAAAAAGAAAAAAATATAAAATGAAAAAAAGAAGGAATATTCAAAAATTGGTGCTGGCATAACTGGTTATAACATGTAGAAGAATGAAAATAAATCCTTATCTATCACTATGCACAAAACTCAAGATGAAAAACACTGATGACAACTTAAGCTGGAGAGGTTGTGGGGTAATGGGAACACTTATGCATTGCTGGTGGGAGTGCAAACTGGTACCATTCCTTTGGATATCAGTATGGTGATTTTTTAGAAAATTAACAAACAACCCGCCGGGTGGTGGTGGCGCGCGCCTTTAATACCAGCACTCGGGAGGCAGACGCAGGCAGATCTTTGTGAGTTCAAGACCAGCCTGGTCTACAAGAGCTATTCCAGCGCAGGCTCCAAAGCCACAGAGAAACCCTGTCTCAAAAAACCAAACCAAACCAAAACAAACCAAAACAAAAACAAACAAAAAAAAACCCCAAACAACCCTCCTCAAGACTCAGAAATACCACTTTTTGGTATATACTCAAAGGATGCTCAATACTACAAGGACATGTGTTGGCACATTTACACAATGGAGTACTACACACCAGAAAAAAAATGACATCTTGAGACTTTCAGGCAAATGCATGGCTCTAGAAAGCATCATACTGAGTGAGGTAACTCAGACCCAGAAAGATAAACATCATATGTACTTACTCATAAGTGGCTTTTAGACATAAAGCAAAGAAAACCAGCCTACAATTCACAATCCCAGAGAACCTAGACAATAATGAGAACAGTAAGAGAGACATACATGGATCTAATCTACATGGGAAGTAGAAAAATATAAGATCTCCTGAGTAAATTGGAAGCTTGGGGACCATGAGAGAGGGTTGAAGGGTGGGGGGGGGGAGGAAGGGAAGAGAACAGAGAAAAGTGTATAGCTCAATAAAATTTTAAAAAAGAATGAATGAATGAAAGGAAGGAAAAACCATCAAGCAGAAGCTCTTTCTTCCAGAAAATACTTTCTCTGACTGCTTTTCTCTAATCTAAGGTGTCCAGTCTTTGGTTTCTCTGTGTCGCAATAGTTAAGAAATTCTCTTGTTTTGTTTTTTTCATTAAAGAACCTGATTCCAACTCATAGCCTGTAGGTCATGAGAGCATATGTACTTTTTCTTTATTTTTTTTACCCCCTTAATTAGGACACTGCAATACAATATTGTCATCTACAAAGATCACATACAGGAACCTCATGATTGAGTTAAAGTGTTTAATTACTCATAATGTTTTAAGGAATTTTACTATGTTTTATATTATACAGCATTCATAGCTAACCCTGGCCACATGCTGCCTGACATTATAACTTGTTTACCACTGCTTTAATCAGTTTTGAATGTTGTCCAATATGCAAACTGTACCTTAAGATGTCATATTCAGAGGACATCATTAACTGTTCTCTCTGATAGATGTCGGGTTACTCTCCTTGTTCCTGACAATCCTCTGAGACACCATGAATTCCTCTGTGTCTACATACAAAAGGTAATCATGGCTAGACTTTTTGACTGTTGGCATTCCTTTGTTGAACAATGGTGGAGAAGGCCATGGTGCCCTCACCCAAGTATGTATCCCAAACAACTGCATGTAATTCTGACTTAATTGCATGTGGCCATATGAAGGGGGCTAAAAGTAAACAGTCATAGAAACAGTAGGGAGGGGCCTTCATCTGTGTGGTCTTGGGGAAATAATCATTCATGTTAGATACAGACCTACATATGTGGTTGCTTTAAGGCCACTAATACTCCTTTTTGTAACCCCTTATCCATTGCCCTGTAAATAAGTCTCAAAAAGCCATTGGCTCCCCAGAGTGAACATTGATAGAATTGTACCACCACTTTATCATTAGAACCTTAGGAAGAGGTATAGAAATTACTTTACCCTTCCTAAAGAAGAAATTTTAACAATCCTCCTTCTGAACAAATACCTGCTGTCCTGCTAAAGTTGTAAAGTTTTTCAGCTAAACATATCTTAGGAGGTATAAGAACCCAGTTGAATTAAATATTAAATTAAATATTTTAAAATATAATGCATTTGTTGATTTTTTTCCTTTTATTTTTTTCATTCAAAAATTTACACTTTCTCCCCTTATCCCAGTCCCCCCACCCCGCTCTCCCACTACCTTCCCCCCGTCCTCCCACTATCCCTCCTCCCTCCCCCTGCTACCTTAAGAGAGGGCAGGGTAGCCTGCCCTGTGGAAAGTCCAAGGCCCTCCCCCCTCCATCCTGGCCCAAGAAGGTGTTCATCCAA
>JAQHUG010000042.1:3553939-3567076 GCA_028555095.1 Dicrostonyx torquatus | reverse complement strand
AAAAAAAAAAAAAAAGAAAGAAAGAAATTAGAGCAAATGCACCAAAGACATTTAAACTTTGGAAGACAAGAGATTTATTTCAGAGGAAGAGCAAACAAAGATTTAAAGAACAAAAGCAAGAGACTAACAGATGCTGTTTACCATTTCTGATGGCTTCTAGGCAGAACCTTCATGGTAGATGAAGGAACCTCTGTGGCATGAGGTAACATCACATGGGCAAGTCATAAAATGTCAATTAATGTGGAATTGTGAGGGGGAAATATTAGTCATAAAGGGTGTTCTCACTAAAGTGAACCTACCAAAATTCTGTAGAAGAGGAGCTATATTGATTAGACATTGTCTGGAAAGAACTAGAGAGTGAGGATTCCAATTAGATACTGAAAATGGACCCATACAGAAGGCAGAAATGTCTGTGGACTCAGTAGACTTTTTAATAAAATTTTATCTCACAAAGAAGTACACAACTAAACCTACAAGGCTCACAAGCAATCTGACAAAGCTTTAGTCAAACATCAAGGTCTCTAGAAAACAGCAAGTCAACTGGTCTTGCAGAGAAAGAAACTGGCATTCATGAATCTCCCACTGAGGCTACGATTCTTACTGTCAGTCACCTTCAAACTGATGGCATTCAACTGTGATCACATTACCCCTTGCTGGAGACAAAGGCACACCTTCAACACATCAATTAGGAAAATGAAATAAAGTAAGAATTTTATTTGGGAGTCTTAGATGTGCTTCCAGTCACAAAACAGATAGTTAACCAACTTATTCAATAATAATTCTGGGTCTCCTGCTACAGCATATTCTCTGCATTACCCCACCCCTTTGGTTTAGTAAGCCAAATTGTATCTACTTCATTCTTGGCTGTTTGTAACTGTTTGTCTGTTTGAACTTTTCAGCCCTTACATGTTCAGGTTGGCATGGGCATCATAGACAAAGAGAATAGAGGGAGCCATTGGCTTTCTATTGGAGCCAGGATGAGCCAGTAATCTTTTTATGGCATGGTAGTTTGCTTATTTGATGAAGGCAGACCATTGTTTCCTACTGTGTTACTACTATAATTGTGGCGTTAGGCCATGTTGTACATTTGGACTTATTTATCCTCCTGAAATGTGTGTTCCAATGTGGCTAACCACTCGATGTGAATGTAGATAAATTATATAGTATATGGCCTTTTTTTAAAAAAACAGTTGGCCATGTCCTATGTCAGGGGAAGTATTTCTTTCTCAACTCAGGAATGATTACATGTTCTGAAGGCCATGTTTTTCATTCTATTGGCCCTGAACATCTTCGACAAAATGCCACCATGAATGAGCTAATATTTGTTTAGAATATTCATCCCCTAGTAAGTATTGTTTTCCCCCTTTCAGCAATTTGCTCCAAACTGCAGTATAAAATGTCTCATTATTGATGTGGCATTATCAAGTTCCATCATGATTGACCTGGTGTCACACTGTTTTGTAACAAAACTGGTTGCTGTCAATCAAAGGCACTTACAGAAACCTGTTATAAACACAGAGAACAATTTGTGCCGACAAGGAACCATCTGGTGCACTCCTTGCTTTGAGTGATGAGACTTGTGGTTATTTAAAAATCATTAAAGTTTAAATGTGAAGTTTTGGTGTGTTAAAGTCTTTGCTTAATCTTTGAAATGTTCAATATTTCTGAGAGTGGTAAGAAAGCTTAGGACTTCTTGCAAAACTTTTAATTAATTTTTATGACCCATGCTAGTTAAAAAGTCTACCGCATGACTCTTCGTTGTAAAGGAGAAAGCATTTCTCAATGTGAAAAAGAAATGAGGGTCTGCAGGAGACACAAAGAGAGGTTGAAAATAGACTCGAAGAGAGAAGGAGTGAGATACCTGTCCTGGTCAGTTTTTGTCAGCCTGACACAAATTAGAGTCACCTGCAAAGCAGGAATCACAATTGAGATATTGTTCCATTGGACTGGCCTCTGGGCATGTCTGCAGGGCATTTTTAAATTTTTTTTGTTGTTAGTGTAGAAGGGCCTAACCTACTGTGGGCTGCGCCATCCCTAGGCAGGTGAGTCTGAACTATAAACAAAAGCAGCTGAGTATGTCAGAGGAAGCAAACCCGTAAGTAGCATTCCTTAATGTCCTCTGCTCTGGTGTCTTCCTCTAGGTTCCTGCCTTGAGCTCTTGTCCTGACTTCCAGTGATGAAGGAAACCCCTTTCTACTCAAATTGGTTTTGGTTACCATTTTATCACAACAATAGAGAAGCAAACTAGGACAATGTGCATGAACTTCTCTACTGAAACAGAGAAAAAACGGGGAAAAAAACTGATAAAGTAAGATTGCCCTCTTTCATGTTCTTACAGGCATGCTGATATTTCTCAGTGCCCCCTCCCCCAGCATTCTTGACTCTGAAATGATATTGTGGTTCCCAAACCTTGCCAGTAAATTCTCCTTTCTTCTACTTCTGTCAATTTGCTTAGAAGTGATTACCACATGTTTGCTTGTTTTCTTTGAAATCAATTTGCTTTTGAAGAAAAAGCAAAGAGAGGCATTGAGCAAGGTTTAGGATGTACATACAAGGGAGAATGGCCTCCAGAATCTCCCTGCAGCAGGCAGGAAGCAGTCTGTGATGTAACATAACATAGCCTGGGGACAACCTCTATTTGAAAAACACCTTGGAAAGTTTCTTTCTATCTTTGGGTACTTTGTACCCCTACCTGGTCTTAGTGCAAACCCTTTTGCTTCTGAGAACATAGAGCTCATGATTTTTTGTTTTTTCACCTAACTATTCTTTACATCACCCTAAAACAGGTATCTCTAGCTCAGCCTTGCATTCCTTTCATGCTTGAGATTACAAGTGCCACATTCTCTCTTCTTCCCCACCCTTCTCTCTCTCAACAATCTTGCACTCACTCTGAAATCACAACCTGACAATAACAATTACTTTTGTTCAGTTGTCAAAAGGCTTTCCCAAAACTTATTGTGGTTTCTTATGAAGAGAAGGCAGAATGTTGATAGTGTACTATCGTTGATAGACATAAAAGCAACTCTAACGGTCTGTTCAATGTTAGTATAGAATCTTATCTTTCCTCCTTTTAGATTATTATTAACATGGACAGATAGAATTTGGAGACATAAAAGTGTCTTTCAAATCTAACATGGTATACTAAGCCTTAAAGTGGAGAAATATTAATGTACTTCATGTTCTATAGCCATTGGTAGAGTTATTTCCTACAATGAGTGCTTTAGAACTTTTTAAATTAAATCTTATTAATATTTTATTAGAATTTATTTTTTATACCTTATATTTTGATTGTACTTTCCCCTCTCTCATCTCCTCTCAGATTCTCCCTGCCTCCCATCATCCAACTCCAGGTCCTTCCTTTTCTCTCTCTCTTGAAAGAAAACAGCCCAGTAAAAAAAATCAGACAAATGAAAAGAAAGTAAAAAGAAAAAATGAAAAAAGAAAAAAGCATGAGAAACACACACACACACACACACACAGGGCATAAGAACATAAAATTGAAAACTATAGTAGATAAGCATACAATAACTAAAGTTTTAAAAAACGACTAAAAAATCATTATGGAACAAAGCATCTCCAACAATACCATGGAGTTTGCTTTATATTGGCCATTTATTTACTGCTGTGTGGGGGACCTCTTTTAAATGTGATTATATACCTACCTGGTAAGGTTACCCTGAAGAAAACTAATTTTTCCTTTGCAAATGATTGTCAATTAGAGAGAGCTTCTATATTAGTGATGGGAGCCTTTGTCTACCTCCCCTCTCAGCTCTGTGACCCCACGTAACTTAGACCTGTGCAGGTCTTGTTCCTGCTGCTGTCATCACTGTCAGTTTGTATGAGCAGAAGACCTGTTGTGGTCTGGAAGACATTGTTTTCTTGCATCTCCACTGGCTCTTAAAATCTTTCTGCCTCCTCTTCTACCTAGACTTTAACAGCATCTTTATTGTATATTAAGAAATTAGAAATTAAAAAAAATGAGACTCCTAAAGTTATTTTTCCAACAGTAATTACATACCACAGTCTTAACAAAATGCTTTACAATGGTTTGCTCAATTTTTGATCATAGCAGAGCTCATTTAAAAATTATATTTTGTGGCTGAAGAGATGCCTCAGCAGTTAAGAACACTTGTTGCTTTACAAAAATCTGGGTTCCTTTCCATGCATTGAAAAGGCAGATTACAACGGTCTATTAATTTCAGTTCCAGATGATTCAATGCTATTTTCTAGCTTCTGCAGGCACTGCATGCATATGGTACGCATACTTATAACCAGTCCCAATACCCACACACAAAAACAAAATAAAATAAATATATATTTATAAAAATTGTAACATATGCTATTTTGCATAATATATAGCAAATAATACAGCATAATAAGTTGTCATGCCCTTTAATTTTATGCAGACAGAGCACAGGGTAACATCCATAGATGTAGATAGCAAGAAGGATAGAATCCTACTAATGTGAGTCTCATGTATGTGCATGCATGATTATAGTACAGAGACTTCTGAGTCTTCTCAAAGATGATTTTAGTGTCTCTTGGTACCATCTCAACAGAAATGAAGTATTCTAACTATGCTCTGAGATTAATGGAGGAGAAAATTCAGCTTAGAGAGAAAGAGAGATGAGAGAGCTGACAAGATTTATACATAGATTGAACAGCTCTTCTGTACCTCATCTCCAGGTCCCTCTTCTACAAGCCCAACTGTGTGTGAGTCCATTGCTAACCTTAGGAACTTGCTGCTTGGTATTAAAGTTTTACATGTTTTTAAAATTGTTTTCTTGTTGACTGGGTTTATTTGTATTTATTTAAGTGTTTACAGTTTCATTTCGGAAATTCTTACTCTTTTCATCAGCATGTGATGAAAGGACATTTCAACTAATTCATGTGATACATTTGTATACTTGCTGTTTGAGCTATTTTCTATAATAGTGTCTTTGTTGCTCTACAAGATTTTTCTTTTAAATCATTCCAGATGTTTTCTAACTAAAATTCTATATTTTGTTTCTTCCTACTTAAGTCATCATTGATTGCACGTTCCTTTTCATATGTTAACTGTCCTATTTCTATTTAAGTTTCATCTTTTAAAACATCTTGATACAATACATTTTTTGGTTTGCTTATATTGTTTTTGTTTGTTGTTTGTTTTCTGAGACAGGGTTTCACTATGTAAGAGCATTGGCTGTTCTAGTACTTACTCTGTAGACCAGGATGTTCAGTCTTGAACTCATACAAATCTACCTGCCTCTGTCTCCTGCATGCTTAGATTAAAGACATGTGCTTCCATGGCTTGGATTAGTCCTCAGACCTTTATATCGTAGGTTGACTCCATACAGTGTCCTGGAACTGAATGTTGGAGTTGTGAAAGGTTTGGTAACAGTAAAATATTGTGAACATTGTTTCTTTTCTTTTAGTCTATTAGAAACTCCTTACTGAACTGATGACTGACTGTGGCATTGTTTTCCAACTGTCCCTTCCTCTTCATCATCATCATTCTTTTCCCTTTTCTTCTCTCTCCCATTTCTGTGCTATCACAAGGCCCTCAACTTTCTTATGCCTATCATGATGATCTGGCTTGCTTCAGGCCTAGTTTTTGTGGTATAAGATGGAACGAGAATGTCATGACTCCAAGTCTTGAGGCTATCATGCTATCTTGGACATTCCCAAGGTTAAAGGCCATTTAGTATAAACTATAGCACAAGTTTGTCAGGAATTCTTATCTGGATGCCACATGCATGACAAATACAGATTTATTTGACAGATTATCTTAAAGCTTTGATTGTGAGCCTTAGCCTTTAGTCAATGAGCTATTTCTTCAGCTCAAGAGAATATATTTTTGAAGTTAAATCATGACAAAGATTTCAAAGGGCAAACTGTTCCTCGGCATAGCTGAATATTGTTCTTCAATCTTAGTTCTTTTGAAATGAACATTTGTTCAGATACATTTAATGAGTCCAATATTTGGTTAGAGACATAATAATGATGACAAAAAATCTACTTTTGATGCTTTATTTTGTTAGCTGTATATGTTATAAGGGAAATTTGGCTTTAGTGGTTTCCTAAGAAAATTACTATTGGATTACTTTATTAGACATTGACTTCCAAAAAAAAAGACAAAATCAGAGAGGAATGAACAAATTCCATAAACAATTACTGTGATTCAGATGGCATCTCTGGGGGTGTCTGAGAATTAATTTGAGGTATAATATTCTCATATTCATATTTTAAGTAGGAAGAAATGGTTTCTAAAGGTAACATGATAGCCTAGTACATATTAATACTAAGGGTTCAGATTGTTCTCTGAATGAGTTTTGTTTGGTGTTGATTGTAGGATCAAATTCAATCAAAGAGAAATTGGCATATGTCTTTGTTGTATTAGCTCAAATAAGCAAATGTTACAAATTCTGCCAACTAAACACTTTGAATCCAACGTTTTTTATTTGGTTCTTGGTAAACTTTATAGGTGGAAAAAGAATAGTCAGGACAAGGAGCAAAATGAGAAAAATGACCTTTGCATTTTAAAGTGTTCTAAATTTTGACCTAATCAATAATTCTAATAAGAGATACCAGTATTAATTATGTCAGATTGGAATCAAATATAATATGTCATGGAGTGGGGAGGAAGAAAGACAAGCTTGGATGGCCAAGGGGGTCTACTTTGCTAATGGAGATAATAACTCAATCATCAAGTAAACAAAAGGCAGGCCGTTTCATATTCAGCAATCTTTATATTTAGCAAATAAAGGGGATATAAATTATGCTTACCATGTTTAACAGGAATATTGCTGATTTGTTACATTATTTACAATAAAAGCAAAGCTAGCAATAAACTTTTTTGGCCCCAGGGAATTTTTCTGGCATTGAGGGAGCTGATAAAAGATCTGATTCCACAGAAGCTCTTGCCCTTGGGATTAAAAATGTTCTTATTACATACCTAATCACATTCCTGGAAAAGTCAGCAAATAAAGAGAGAACAGGAGGTCTACACCATTGTCTCATCACCAATTTTACACATTTTTCTTATCTTTTAAGTGCTAGTATAGACAAGGTAGATAGTGTTCGTGATTGAGAATTGGATTCGTCTTTGATTTATCTCTTTTTAGTTTGTAATGGATCAGGATGGCTTGATAGGCATATATATGTGTGTATACACACACACACACATATATATACTTAAATATAGTCATAAACATATAAGTATATATGCATATAAACACACACATATATTTTTCACATTTACTCCCTAAGCAATTTCCTAAGTCTATAATTTATCATTATATGGACTACATATTGCTATCTGATCCAAATATAGATACCTTAGAAAGGATGTTTGAGGAGGTGAAGATAATTTTACCTAAGTGGGGTTTACAACTTGCTCCTGAGAAGATTCGGAGGGGAGATTCTGTTAACTATTTAGGTTACAAAATTGGTTTACAAAAAATTAAGATGCAAAAGGTGCAAATAAGAAAAGATCAGTTGTGGACTCTTAAGGACTTTCAAAGATTATTAGGGGACATTTCCAGGCTACAACCAGCTGTTGGGATAACACCTGATTTGATAATGCATCTAAATAAGACTTTGGATGGTGACAAAGACCTAAAAAGTCCTAGAAAGTTAGCTGCTGATGCAGAGAAGGAACTAACAATGATTGAGGAAAAATTACAGACGGCAACTGTTGATAGGGTAAACCCAGAGTTGAGTTGTATTCTGGTCATATTGCCTTCCAGAATTTCTCCTACAGGAATTTTAATGCAGAGAGATGATATTATCTTATAATGGATCTTCTTACCACATAAGCCAAGTAAAAAATTAAAAACTTATGTAAAAAGGTCTCTGAATTAATTATAAAGGGCAAGCTAAGACTTCGTCAACTAGCAGGTATAGACCCAGCAGAAATTATAGTGCCTTTCAATACTGAGGAAATAAGAAAGCTATGGGAAGATAATGAACCATGGCAAAGAGCTTGTGCTAATTTTTTGGGAGACATTAATAGCAATTATCCCAAAAGTGATAGGCTTAACTTTATAAAGAGAACTTCATGGATTCTTCCTCGGATTGTGCATGATGCCCCAATAACTGGAGCTTGCACATTTTATACTGATGCCAATGGGTCAGGTAAGTCTGGTTATAAGTCAGATGAATTGAGTAAGGTGGAACAAAGTCCTTATAACTCTGTCCAGAAGGCAGAACTTTATGCTATCCTGATGGTACTAAGGGATTTTACAGAACCTCTTAACATTGTTACTGACTCACAGTATGCAGAAAGGGTTATTTTACATATTGAAATGGCTGAATTTATACCAGATGATACAGAATTGATTTCATTGTTTGTCCAGGTTCAAGACATTATCAGAAATAGGCTTTGTCCTATGTACATTACACACATCTGATCCCATACGGTCTCCCAGGTCCTCTAGCACAAGGTAATGCAGAAATTGATCAATTATTGATTGAAAGTGTGCTAAAGGCTTCTGAATTTCATAAAAAACATCATGTAAACAGTAAAGGTCTGAAGAAAGAATTTTCCATTACATGGCAACAAGCTAAAGAGATTATAAAGAGATGCCCTACTTGCTCTTTTTATAATCAGACACCATTACCTGCAGGAACTAACCCTAAGGGTTCTCAAAGGAATGAAATCTGGCAGATGGATGTGTTTCATTTTGCAGAATTTGGGAAACTGAAATATGTGTATCACACCATTGATACATATTCAGGCTTTCATTGGGCAACTGCTTTAAGCTCTGAAAAGGCTGATTCAGTAATAGCACAGTTATTGGAGGTTATGGCCATCATGGGTATACCTGCACAAATAAAAACAGATAATGGTCCATCTTATATCTCTAGAAAAATGAAACGGATTTTTGCCTATTATAATATCAAACATGTCACAGGCATACCATACAATCCTACAGGTCAAGCAGTAATAGAAAGATCAAATAGAACAATAAAGGATATGTTAAATAGACAGAAAGGAGTGGAAAAGGCACCCAGAAATAGGTTGCATAATGCTTTATTAACCTTGAATTTTCTTAATGCTAATGACAAAGGATGAAAGCACTGGATGGCAGCTTCATTTTAGTAACTTTGAGTTGTCTTAACCTATGTTGTAATTCCAGGAAAAGAAGATGGGACCCATTGACAACACCTTCATCCGGCTAATACGACGTTAGGATGCAGAAAACACTGCTACAGGACACATTTGGATACCATTCGCCAGGATGATTTCAACTTGGATAGCTGATATGGATCCCCTAGACTAAACGTTGTCCCCATGTCAGCAAGAAGTAGCTTTAGAGAACGACGTCCCCTCTCCCAGAAAACTTGGCCCTCAGACTTTGGGACTTCATTTAGGAGTTGATTATGCCTTCCATATGATTAAGAGATGGGGGGAATAATGGATTGATATTTTTATTGTTTGTAACTTTATGTTCAATGTCTGTTCCCATTGTATATAGCTATACTAGAGTTAGATTGATCTTATTTAGACAAAAGGGGGAGATGATGGGGAAAGGTTTTAGCCTATCAGGCTATAGCCATGCCACGCCATTAGCCATTAGCTAATTATTCTGGGTTGGACCATCAGATCCCGATTAGGTATAAAAGACTGAGTCCACATGGGAGAGCTCTCTCTCTGTGGATCTTGGGTTGGTGCACGCCTTTGGAGAAGCACGGGATCCAGGGTCTGGTATTGTAAATCTGTTTGTATTCTTTACCCCTATTAAAGTATATATCTTAGATGTAACTGGCTTGGGTGATAATTTATTAAATTCAGCAGCAACTCATTCAGTACTTTAACTTATAGGAAAGATACTATAAGCACTGATAAGTACAATGGAAGTCAAAATGTAAGCAGGCATTTTTAACAAAACAAAAAAAAATTATCTGGGGAAATTGAAAAAGAAAATCCTCAAAGGATTAATGATGTTGACATTTGTGTACCTTTGAGTTTACTACAACACAGATAATAAAATTGAGCAGTGGGTGAAAGTCAAGAACAAATACTGAGAAACTGAAATTTCAACTAGACTTCAATTATTTCATATCCTATCCTCACCTCTGTCTCTTTCTGTATCTATCTGTCTATATATCTATCTACCTATCATCTATCATTTATCTCTCCTTTTCTCTCTCTTTTTTTTTGCCAAATAGCAGGCAGAAGAAATGTCATCTACACTGAGCATGAGAAGCTAGAAAGTAGAACGGAAATTGCTAGCAATAGTTAAAGCATTCTCCAACCTCCATCTGGCAACTACAACCACAACAGAAAAAAAGTAAGACGATTATACCACTTTTCCTTCCATATAACATTATATCTGCTGTCAAAGAAAAAAAGAACATTGCCATGACTTCTTTTGCTTAGAAATTAACCTAACTGGGACCATGAAGAAAGAGCACACACACAAACACATGTACAGAAAAGTTGGGATCAGGTGGGCCATACACTCTGAAGCAGGAGCCCTGAAACTTAGTAAATTTATTACATACACTGAATAAAATAAGTGGATTTATTGTATACAACTGAAAAAAGATGCATGTTTAGTTAATGTTGATCTCTAAAGGGTGTAAGTAGTCTTAGGCTGTAAGTATCCAGGAAAAAGAAGCTGAATTTAATAATTTCTGTACATGATGTCAATATTTGTGCAGGAACCAATAGAAAAGTTTGCCATTTCCATGACCGGGAGGTTTTGACATGCCTGTTCAACATTAAACATTTATTCAGGATTTCCTCCTCTCCACACAGATTCTGGTGTTCAAAGTTTGTTATAACAGACAGCAAATAGTTAATATGAAATACAAAGGAAAAAGAAAAGAAAACCAATGGTTACTAAGAACTGAGAAAAAGCAACATAGAATAGGCAGGCATCAAATTTAACAATAAAACTGGAACTTGGAAGTTAGAGTGAGGCACGACAAGAGAAAGCTCTAAGATAATTAAGATTATATACTTACAAAGATTATATCCTGCTCATGGCAGAGAAGAAAACAGGTGGCAAAAACTGATCTCCAATATATGAAAATTAAAGATATGAATGATATAAGGGATGGGCTTAAATGAACAGAGATTTTATAAGCAAGAAGAGCAAGTCCAAGGATTTTCCTAGTTGACAATAAAATGAATTTTATTATAAATGGACAATTAATATAATAAAGTGCTTCTAGAATAATCAAGAGGAATCTCACAAATAAGTGCTATAAGTTGTGTGGGGGGTGGTGTTGGGTTATCGGAAGCAATTATAAATGCAAGATAACATCTGAGAGGTAAAATAATCCTAAAACCATTTTTGAAAAGAATGGATTTTAGGTGGCTCCTAAAACAGTGCTTGGTGAACATACATGTTAGTGTTAAAAAGAATGTTGCAGTTAAAATGTAAAGGTTGGGAACCTAGAGACAGGTAAATAAGACAGCATGTAGCTGGGTATGAGACAGCCAAACTGACTAGACAAGGACAGGGCTCTGGGAAAGATAGTAAAGTCAGTCTTCACTGGGTCTGTCTTGTTCTCATGTCTTCACTCCATCCCCTGGATGCTTAGAGACTACATGTAAGGCTTCATTGCCCTTTTATACTCTGAACTGAAGCATACAGCTCTATGTTATATAAGGACAAGAACAAATATTCTTGTGTGGGAAAGCCCACAGGCATCAACACTGCACAAAGAACTAGAGACAGTTAAGGAATGCTGAGAGAAGGAGAAATGGTCTTATCCATGGAAGAATACGCCAATTGCTTACCCAATATCAAATGCTCAGCCCTGAAAATACAAATACACGTAACATATACTGCTGAGCAGGTTGTATGTATGTATATACATATGTATATGTAAAATAATTAATGGTCAAAGATGTCATGTGTTTGAAAGAAGAAAAAAGGGCTATATTAGAGGGTTAAGAAAAGGGAAGGGCAGGAAATTATGTAATTATATTATAATCTAAAAAGTTAAAAGAAATTTTAAAAAGATAAATAAAAGTTTTTATTTTACAACCAAACATGAAAAGTCCATTCAGAGGGCAGCACATCTACCAGATGGCTTGTCAGCCTGAGTATGTATGTGTATATATATATATATATATATATATATACACACACATATATATATATACACATACACAGGAGTCGTGTGTGGCATGTCTGTGTTTCATGCAAATCAAGGATTGTATTTACCACTTACAGCACTCCTTCCAGATTCCCTGCTAAAGGTCTCTTTCTGGCTTATTCAGGAGGCCTTCCTCCAACCTCTTTTGACTGAGAATAGCTGTATAATCTGTTTCCCCATGCCTGGGGCACACGAAGCCTTCCACAGAGAGTACAGAATTTCTGATGTAACTGGAAGGAGAGTGAGAGCTCATGGAACAGCAGTTGTAGCTTTTGTCTCAATGGAATTTGAAGCTAGAGTTTCCTCGGAGTAATCAGAAAATGTCTATAGTAGATGGAAAACTGGGTGCTTGAAGGACCATCCTATGTTCCAAGAGTTAAGTACAAGGGAGGCAACTATGTACTGTCACACAACGATCTGAATTGCCTTTTGTTCAGATTTTGTTCTTTCACACAAGAGCAGTCATCATAGCATAAATGATTTCCAATAAAGGCTTAAGAGCACGCAGCACAAAGCTAGCATCCCCAACTGAGTTTCACACTACTTAATAGCTTGTAACAATGCTAAGAGTGCCCAGTCCAAGGATAGCTGATCCTATCTGACCTACCTTTTTCACCTTTGGGACCCAACACAAAGTCAAATCCCTATATTTGTGTTTTCTTGGAACTGTCACATTGTTGAGTTCATGTACACAATAATATTCTTGTGAACAATATGGCTTCCTTTATAAAAACAGTAAATACTAATTTGAATTTGTCTTCATTAAAATATATACTATATTTAAAATAGTAGCAGCAATCAAATCAATAAACAGGAATACTTTCTTAAAAGGAGAAAGCACATTAAGGAGTTTTCATTGATGTTTTCAAATATTTAAATTACTGTGTCCTTTGCTTTACAGAAGCTTCTCAGTTTCAGAAGGTCCCATTTATTTATTGCTGCTCTTATTGTCTGTGCCACTGGAGTTTTACATAGGACACAGTAATAAAGACAAAAAGGCATCCTACTGAATGGGAGAAGATCTTCACTAACCCCACA
>JAQHUG010000042.1:3536660-3552719 GCA_028555095.1 Dicrostonyx torquatus | reverse complement strand
GCCTGTCCTGGAACTAGCTCTTGAAGACAGGCTGGCCTCAAACTCACAGAGATCAGCTTGCCTCCACCTCCCTAGTGCTGGGATTAAAGTCATGTGACACCACCACTGGGCTAAGTACAAATACCTTAGTATCATTTAGTTTAACCTTGCAGTCAGATCTCTGTGTCCTAGAACTCATGATGTGGTTAAGATGGGAAGGATAGACAGAAAAACGTGTTTCTGATAGTTTCCCATTTGGTTTTGCCAGTTTTGGATCAGAAAGGAAGAACTAACGGTATTTACTGTAATTAGCTCTGGGACAGCTTAATGTCCCTGGCAATCTTTGGCTTCAAAGTGCCTGTAGGTCTTTGTCACTTACTGAGAGTTCAGTGCTGGATTGTTTTAAAACTAATAACAAGCAAGTACATGTAAACAACTTGTAAGCAGTTGGGGAGATTTTCCATTATAGTGTCTAAAATCTGACCCTTGATTTTTTAATTTTTTAAAGTAAAATCCTATCCGCCAGGCATTTTTATCCACCAGTTACATTTGCCTCTGAAGAAACAGCCATACTGATATTAATTTGTCTCAAACCGTGTCTGAAAAAATGGCTGTATAGGAAGAACCTTTACATTCTCTATGTTTCTCCCTAGAATTTCTTATCAATACCTTAATTATTTGGTTTTCATATAGTGCTGTTGATTCTTGAGGTGTCAAGATGAATCCAGGTAAAGGTGACTGTTTCAAAGAGCAGCGATCTTAGTTAAGCTCCTTTAACCTACTAAACCTTCTCTCTCAAGTTGTTCTTTGGCCTCCACACATGTGCCATGACAAGTGGATGTGTGCACATGCACACACAGACACGCCCTAAATGTAATAAAGATTTAAACAGATTTTGGCGGTATAATGGCATTGGTTTGTGTCAGTGTTGTCTTTATTAGCAATCATATGCAAAGAATACTGTATCATTTCCTCTAGGTTTATGTTTACTCTGAAACAGGAACTCATGATTTCTTTCTTCGGGTGCATTTCTATGGTCTTCCATAATTCAGTCCCTTCAGAATAAAGGATTAGGAGTTGTTTAGCAAAACTTCTAGAATCATTGAACTGTGATGAAAAATATAAACTCCATGGTAGAAATGCTAGACCTACGTACATCAAAATCATTCATTATATTTGCATGTGTATTTGATTCCACTATACAACTTTCATGTTTTACTGAAAAGTTTATTAGCTTACTAGTCTTGATATATGGTAAAGATTCTCATAAATATGTGTGATATATATGAGAAGGAAGAAGTCCCCAATAGTAATAGATGTTAGAAAGTATAAAATTTGTCAATGCTACATGGTCCTTGAAACTGTTTCACCAGAACATATCTAAAACCTGCTGCTTAACTGTGACCCAGAGAAAGTAAAAGAAACAAAGGAAATCAAACACTCATAGCTCATAGAGAGCACTCACCTCTACTGGAGTGAAAACTCAAATATTGTTTGAATTATAGAATCACCTTATTGCTGCTTAAGGCAAATTCAATTCTGTGTATGTCTTTCCTATGTAGTATTTAATAAATTGGCCATGTAGTTAATAATAAAACATGAAGCTAATAAAATGATGTGTGCTAGGAAGTAAGTCACACACTTATTTTATGAGAAGTATTCTTAAAAGGAAGCAAAATGAATAGAAATAATTCTAGAAGGCAGAATAATAACTGTGATTTATTCATGCAAAATTTTAGTATGCATAGCTTTAATAAATGATCTCAGGCATAAGCTGAGGCTGGTGACTATGTTTACTTCCCATTCTGCAGTAAGAACTATCTAGATTTTCAATTTGCCTTCACAAAGAGTTGTTCTTTACTTCGTCTCCCATGCACATACTTTTCGACCTCCATGCGGTATGACAGTGCTCTTCATTGTGACTTCTCAAATGTGGTGAAGCCAGGCACATCACTAACAGTAGCGAACACATGCCCATCTGGCTCTCTGTCAACACTCAACCATCATGCCCAGATTTTGTATCACTTTTGACTGTTGGTTAACATTCTCCTGAAATTCAAATGGATGAGGGTTTGCCATATTGCTTTGCTTTAAAAAACAAACTTGAGCTCCCCAGGCACTGTCAGAAGCCTCTCACCTTCCCAATGCTACTTGCTACCTGGCTCCAGTTGCTTCTCTGCTCAGCAGACACTTTGCTACTATTGCCCCAAGCATCTTTGGGAGACTTGAAGAGAAGCACACAATTGGTGTTGGTACTGATACATGCTGGCATCAGCCATAGTACTTGTTCAAATCTTGTTGTTGTTGCTGTTGTTTGTTTTAAAGGAACGTTTACAATCTCCCTTCTTTCAAATTGTGTAGAAGTTCTCATACTCAAGTGGCAGGCCATCTTTTTTTTTTTCTATAGTCTTCTGATTGTTGCTATTCCTTTTGCCTTTCCTTTAGCTAATTTTCCTTTTCCTCCTCTTCATTTACTGCCTTTCCTTTCCCAGTTTTAAATTTTGAGGTTAGAGCAAATTTCAATGGCCCTATTTTTTTTTAGCTTTATTTCAAGCATTATGTTTTGCTATTTTACTCATTTTCCCCCAACTCCTCCCAGATCCTCCCCTTCTCCCTATTCGACCAAATTCAATTGCCCTACAAATATATCACTCAAAAGTGGACATTTTCACTGACCACAGCTGAAAAAGTACATTTTATGGCTTTTGATACATCAGGTGAGTTCTTCACCCACCCCAAAAGCAGGTGCATTAGTGATCTGTAAAGACATTGTGGATACGAATGAATGAGCCCATCTCCACTGTGTTACGTTGATGGGACCTGGTTCAAAATTACCTATATGGATACAAAATAAAGAAGCTTAGTTATGGTGGGGTAGTGGGGAGCGGGAGGGCCGGGAACAAGGGGAGTAAATTTAAATTTTTCTTTTAACAATAAAAAAAGAAGCTTAGTTATAGCAAAACTGTCTTAGAACAGCCCTTATTACAATGTAATAGCACCATTTGCCAGACTTCTCTTCTTCAATGCTTTCTCTGCTGCATCTACAATTTTTCAGACCTTAGAGGAGACAAATGAAAAAGAAATATGAGTAGACCAATAGCTGTCCTTTTGTTAATTCTTTTCTGTAGTTTCCTATAGTTCATTAGTAGAAAGATGTAACTCATCAACACAAAACAGAAACCAAAGCAAGCAAACAAACAACAACAAGAAAAAAAAACTTGCCAAATCTTGAATTCTTCATTTCCTGGGACCTGATCAGTGACAGATTCAGTGACAAAATGACCTTATCACAGTTTGATTTTATCATATTCATTTAAGGGGTATGATTATTGCTCACATTATATTTCTTTTGCTTAACTTTGCTTTGGATTTGTTGAAAGCAACATTTATCAAAACTCAAAGACTAATGCAGTTTAGTTGTCCAAAAAGGTGGAGAACGTGTTTATTTTCTCATATCAGGTCCTTGAGTCTAAGACTTTGTATAAATTGAGTCAGAATTTTAGTGTGTCTTTATTACCTGATACTATTGCCCTTGAAACAGAACACTCTTTTATTTGTTCTTTGGAGTTTCTACATCTTAAATACTTGCCTGTGTTTATTTTCATCCATCTGCAACATTTATACTTCCTTTTACCTTTCCAGTCTGACTATCAAATTAGAGATTTTTTTTCCTTCTGCATTGTTTAATAGTGAATGTACATTCTTTGACTATGTTTTATCATCTTAACATCGTTTTAGTCAGCCACCCCAGCAAAGGAGCCCAAAGGCTGAGCTATCCTCTTGTCAGTTCTAACAACCAGTGTGTAGAAAAAAGGTTATAAGTACAGTGTTTCAGCCAGGTCTTCTAAGCTTGATGGTTCCTGCAAATTTGCCAGGAAATGCTGAAATTAATCACTGTTTTTAGGTCCAGTGAGCATGGTTCTAATGATGGAATTCTTGTCAGAATGTTCTTGAGACATTAAATGGTTATTTTTTATCTTCCTTTTCCTTCCTTCATTCTTCCTTTTTTTTTGGATAGGATCTCTCTATGTAGCACTGTCACTCCTATAAGTCACTATACAAACTATACTGGCTGGCCTTGAACACACAGAGATCTCTCAAAATAAGAATGTCTCTTATTTTGTCTTAATTTCTGACCTTAGGAGCCTACTCCAGCCTCAAAATAGTAAGTTTTCTGATGTCAACACAAGATTTTTCATTTTTGCTTACACTAGCCAGAGGTAATTTCTCTTTCTCTGATTGACAGAACTCCAACTATGTATTTACTATAAGAATAAATTAAAATTTAACTTCATTCACTTGTATTACAATAACTCACCATCTATTAACATACTGGTACAGGGATTTATTTTTATGTATACTCTTTATTTGTTTATTTTTTGTTGTTTTAATTTTAACACTTCTCCTTTCCCTATCCTCCTTTTAAACTCTCTCATATACTTTTCCCCACTTTCCTGCAAATTCATGTTCTGCATTTTACATCAATTGTTATTGCATGCATATATATATATTTAAATATACACAATATCCCAAATACAACCTATTGAGTACATATAATGCTATTTGTATATATGTTTTCAGGGTTGACTGTTCAACACTGGATTGATGTGCTAAACCCTGGAGAGGACCACGATTCCCACTTCCAGGCTTTTTCAGTTGCCTATAGGTCTTTGTTTACAGTTAAAGGATCCAGAGCTTTTTCCCATATAGTTTTTCATGTTTCTTGATGTTCTTGTTCAGCTCATATCTGAGTGGTCATGTTGGTGAGAATTTACATGTATAGCTTCTGATATTACATGAAACACAACCTAATAGCAAACTTCCTGATCCTCTGACTCTTATAGTATTTCCACACCCTCTTCCATATGGTTCCTGAACCTTAGATGTGGGGATCTTTTGTAGAAACGTCCACTGAGACAGGGCTTTAAAGCTCTGCATATTGATATCCTTGTGGTTTTCTGTAGTTGTGATCTCTGTCTGTTGCAAAGAGAAGTTTCCTTGATGAGTGGTGGAGACTACATTTATTTGGACAATCATTGCTAGGCATTACATTGGTTTAGTCAATTAGTGGTTGTAGACTTTCCTTCACTAACCATGATTTTACTAACATCTAGTAATTATATAGGCTTCCAATCAGGCATAGCATCCCTCTTGTTAAGTGAGTCTTAAGTCCAAGTAAAGAATCGTTGGTTACTGAAAAATCTGTGTGCCACCTGTACATCATAGCTGGGTGAGGCTCTTGGTTGCCTCCCTCCTTCGAAAGCTTGCAAAGGGCCTTCAGGTACCATAAAAGCTAGTTCTCAAGGAGGGGTCATTCTAACCAGTTCCAGTACAGGGGTATCTGGGCCGTGTTTCTGTGATACATGGTGTCTACAGCAAAAAGGACTTACCTTTACCTCTAGTTGAGTGGTGGGTAACCAACACAATAGCAATAGGTAGTATGTTTTGAAAGTCTTTTAGACATTCCAGGCCAACAATTCAAAAGAGGGTTTCTCCGTATTGTATCGGGAGTTTTTTGTTAGTTTGGTTCTTAGATGGAATAGTGTCTTTCCCAGATGATAAAAGTTCATGGAAACTAAATGTGTGTACTTATACACTGAATTATATGCACTATAGAGGGATTTTGTTGTCGTTGTTTGGGGGGGCTGTTTTGGGTTTTTGTTTTGGATAGCAGTTAATCATTTGATTCCTTGTTGATTTGTATTCTTCATTTGCAAGTCCTTAAAACAAAAATGGCTCACAATTATATTTTTGGGAATTGACTAAAATTTTAAAAGTAAAATTTCACATGTACTTTCGATAGTAATTTAAAAATGAGACTTTTTCAGCTCATTTTCAACTGAGTCCTAAATATATTAGGGACTATATTCTTGGGTGTGCTTTTCAACACACCATGGTCAATAATTGGATTTGCCAAATGCGCTATGGAGAGAGTTTCCATCAATTGTTCAAGGATTCATCCTTTTTGTTTCCATAGTTTTGAAATAATTTCTTAATCTTATTCTGGGATTGACAAGGTTATTTATTTATTTGTTAATAGATGTTGGAGAAATTGATGCATAATGTGAGAAAGAGCTTTCTTACTTCTTTGTTACTGCCATGAGACTATGAATTAGCTGGCCATTCATTACTGCTAGTCATGAATAGGAGTCATGAGATGATCTGCTCTCACAGTGAAAGGCATTCTAGATTGACCAGCAGATAAAAGAGTGAATAAGAACAGAAATTGAATTACTTTTTACTTCCTAATTGTTACAATTGCTGTTTACTTCTTAAATGGCTTTGTTCAATATGCAATACTGTTAGAATAATAATAACTGGTAGATAAGGGATACTTTTTGTGGGTAGAAAGGGGTTTTATAGAGAGGTTTCCCTGGAAGTAAGCTATGCTATATGCTTTGACACACATTGCTTAAAGTAGAAGTGAGACTATCTTACCCTCTTCCCCCTGACTCAGGCCCACACAGAAGGACTTGATGGAGACCAATAATAAACTTTTACAGAGAGCTCTTCAGTTTTGCAGACACAGTACATTAAACTCTGAGTTCCATTTGCAAATTTGTAAGAAAATCCTGTTTATCTCATTTCAGAGAGCAAAGACATGGGTGACAGACACAGTTTTATTGGTGGTGAGGATTAAATATGCTGGCTTTTTGCATAGAAAAGTTGGCATCTTGGTGATATTTTCTGTGCTTTCCAATGTTAATTGCCTGGATCACCAATCAGAGACTCTGGACCATGTTCCTTAAACTGGAGCTAGAACTGGGAGTGACTATCAGTGGCAGACAGATGTATTAGCAGTCTCTTACAAGAGTTTATTTGTCACAGGCTCACAAGTGAACGTTTTTAGGAGGAAATTATGTTGAATCCTTAATACTCAAGAGCACCAACAAATAAGCTTGCAAATGTGTGAGAGGTCACATGGCTATTTTTCTGTATTGCATGTAAATCACACCGTTATTACTCCTTCTTCCATTATTTCCACCTTACCTTGGACCCAAGACTATAATGCAGATTGAAGAAAGAAAATGGAAGGAAAAGGTACGGCGGCATAGTTTATTTAGTTTTCTGGTGTATAAGAAACACCTGCAGATGACTCATGCTAAGGAAATAGGAAAAAGTCTTACTGTGAATGAGGAGTAAAGTATTAACATAATTAAAATTGAAGCTTTTGATATGGAGAGAAGTACATTTTGTTATTAGAGGTCTTTGAGCTAGGAATAAGTTGTAAAAATTTGAGTTCTTAGTGGCAGACTTTTTAATTAATGGGTGTAAAATCTTTCCCCTTTTGAGGTAAATTAATTCTAAAGACAGAAGTAGACAAAAATAGGCATGATTTTTGATTATTATAGAAATTTGCTTGGTCAGCAATCGTTTTATGAATATAAGAAGCCATCATTGTTTTTCAAGGGATTAATGTATTAAAGTCTATTCCTGATTCTGAAAGCATGCTGACTTTGCATTGAAACGTGGAATGAATATGAGAAATTTACAATGTCCTAGGATCTTTATTGCCTACCCACTCACCACATTTTTGAATTTTTATTGTGTAGCAGGTATTTTCTAAGTTGCAAGAATACTCTGGAGGAAAAGATACACAAAGTCCTTCTGAAATACGACCTGTAGTCTAAAGAGGAGATGGGCATTAAATAAATAAAGAGAAAGATAATTGTAGTTGTAGACTTCCTACACCTGCATTACTATTAAGTACCTATAGAAAAATGCCTTGACATTTTACCTGACATTATCCATCAAAAATATATTCACTGCCATATTAAAAGATTACACAATAAAAATTTACAAAAATGATAAGCTCCCATGGGAAAAAATTAAATCTCACAACTTGGTGCAAAGATCAATCGAGGTTATTCAGAGAAGCTAATGTTAGAGATGGCAACCACTAATTTACTAAACCAGCATAATACCTAACAGCAATTGATAAAAATTTGTTCTTAAACCTATCAATAAGCAGAGTCTTCACACCTCATCAAGAAAACTTCTCTTTGTAACAGACAGAGTCCAATATAGAAAACCACAACCGATCAATATGCAGAGTTAAGGAGTCCTGGTGGTAGCAAAGCACTCAGAACAGTGGACTGAAAGATTGTAAGAGCCAGAGGATCAGGGAGTTCTCTGTGAGGCAGTATTTCCTAGTGATTTCAGATGCTACATTCATAAAGTCTCACCAACATGACTGCCAAGATGTGAGCAGAAAATGAGTATGTCAAAGAGGATGGGAAAGTGCCAGCGGGCCTCAAACCCATGTGGAGAACTATAGGCAACCTAGGAAGGCTGAGAGCAGGAGAGGTGGTCTTCTCCGGGGAAGAGCACACCAACTGGTTCTCTAGTGCCAAATTATCAGCCCTGAAAACATGCACAGAAATAACTCTATATAAACTGAGCAGGTTATGTATAGCAATATATTTATATACTTTTTCTATTTCTCAGGCTAACATTTTACTATTTAACATATACTGCAAGGTAAAAGCATGTTGCTGTTTCTACCATATAATACTCATAATGTAAAGTAGGAAAACGTTTTTTATGATTGACCATAAAATATATAGTCTTATATTCTGAATACTTTCAGCTTGACTTTTAATTTCTCAGCAAAATGTCACTTGAAAAAATTATGTTTAACCCTTAATTCATGTTTATTCCTTAACTCAAATAGTGTTATAAATTATTATTACATATTTTATTCACTAGACATAATCCTGAAATGTGTGCTATCACAGGACATCAGCCCTGTTTAGTTTAGAAATTGGTTGAACTCTTAGAGTTTACATACAGCGCTGAAAGTTTAGAGATAATAGTTCTATATACTTGAGAAACCATAAAATATAATCTGAACCAGGGTTTGCCACTGTGAGATCTTAATAGCCAACTGTATAAGAGTCCAGCTTCCTAAGCTTTCCCCATGGTCCTCTAATCTTTTCTAGAGTGCTTCTGTACACACAGTTATACACATGTGCACATAGGCCTTTCTAAAACAAAAGTATCTCATTTTATTAAATCAAAGTTGCTTTTAACATCACATTTTTTTTTCAATGAAATCTCTTATGCTTTAAATCCCGGGAAAACTACTAACCTATTCCAGGCTTTAAATTCTGTACATTTTCAATGATACACTCACAATCAGAGTAACAGGGCTGATAGACACATGCTTCTCTGATTTCTCCTCTGGTGACTAAATGACTGGTTAACACTCACACTGCAACACTTCATTATATATTTGTATAATGGGCTACAAGTGGCACGATTTATGTTGTTTACAGTTTTGATATGGTATTGCCTCCCAATACAGTCTATGGCCCCTCTAAAAATATTCAACCATCCACTCATTCTTCCCTTTATTTTCACAAGACAACATACCTGGATCTGCTCAGAGCACAGGATGTACAAATATGGACAGAAACCACACAAGGAAATAAGGATGGAGGAGAGATTAAAATTAACAACAACAACAATAAACAAAAAACTATCTTTGAAAATGACATAAGTAATCATTATTTTAACATTACCTAAAATTACATATAAATGTATGGGTGTAGATCGAGTTTAGAATGGGCTCCATGACAGGAACAGCATGGTATAAGTACACACAACTTTCCAACACAGTTAGTTACAAGAGGGAGGTGAAAAAGTATAATGGTTGGAAGCATATTTAGAGTCAAAGGAATGTTCTTTTTAAATAGGAGATACTTGATCATGCTTGTATGTTTCTGACAAATGCTTAGTTGAGAGAAAGAAGTTTAATGGAAAACTGATAGTGCACCATTTCTGCAATAGCAACGGGAATGGTAAGACAGATTCAAATAAAAAAAAACCTCTCATATTAAGGCAAGACATGTATATTTAGGCAGTGTTATAGACTTTCCAAAAGAAAATGGAGAGGGCCTTCCTAATAGCATCTTTTTCATTGAGAAGGTTAGAGGGAAAAAGGGAACAAACGGGATGGTAGGAAGAGTGGAGTTTAGGAAACAGAAGGTCAATTGACTATACAGAAGGTAGAAATCGCAAAGTTTGAGGACTCATTTAAAGCAACCAATTTTGATTGTGATTAACATATGAGGATATACTAGTTTTCTTCATGAAGAAAGGTGGGGGTTAGGGCAATAGGTTATATCCGGAGTACAACAATTATCATGGTGCATATGACTTAGAATGATGAAAACTTAATGTACCTCTAATCTGAATGAAGTCCATCACACAAAACCTCAGTATCTATATAATTTTAATATCACATTAGGTGGCAATATCAAAACACTAGTTTCTTTTACTAATTGCAAATTATTTGTTGATACCTTATACCATTCACTTCTCATTTTCCTCCTTAGTGGTTTCATAATGTGGCTTAACCCTGCTGTGCCAGACTGATTTGAATCCACATCTCACACTCTGCCATGTTTATGCTCTTGCACCCAGTTGTCTTGTTTGTGGATTCTTCCGCTGAACATTTTTTAATGTATTTAGAAGTACATTTGTCTTTTTTTTTTGATTTATGAAATATGTACAGCTGTCAACAGTCAAAAATCTTCAAACTAATTAGTGCTTCATTTCATTGTTGTCTTTGTTAACGGTTAGGAAGATAAGGAAGCTATAAACCATTATCCCTTACTGGATACTACGAGAAAGTGTGAAAGCAGATGTTTTAATACTTGTGTCCTGTAGACTTGTGATACAGTAATGGAAAACTCACCTATCTCTCGACTCTTATTAAAGCAAAAGAGGCAATAAGTCCATCCTCCCTATAATCATTAATGCTATTGACAATTAGCATGCACAGCAAAGACCATCGGGTCCATCCCAAACTCAAGTTAAGAAAAAAATGAATTATTTATATAAATCAAAATGTCATTCAGTCAGATTGTCCTTATTCCTAAATCTTGGAATTTAAGGAGAAAGATGTAGTAGGGTAGGAAGGGTGAATGAAAGTAAAAGCTTGTGAGGCATTTGAGCACTAGCAGGTATTGCTCTAAGACAGTGAAAAATTAGAATGAGTTATCGTATAGCCCCTATGCCAGGTCCCCCAAGACATGATGTTTTTGGATAAACTTCCATGGGCAATAGCTATACAGAGTGTGTGATGTGGGGAGTGTATTTCTCATCCCTTGCACCCAGGGAAAGCATAGAGAGACGGATCTTACACTGGCTTGGACAATGGGACTTTAGTACTCTGATGGAGATAGAAGCCTTTCTTCCAGTGATATGAACATACCTTGGGATCTAGCTTTCCCTTCTGGCTCAGCCTTTTATTATTCTTACCTGGGTCAAATGTATTTTACAGCATAATCAACAGATCAGTTTCTCAGACTTAAAAATGCAATTGCATGTTTTGGAGGGTTGATGGCTCCATGTCGTGATCCCAAACATCAAAGATTCCCACTGGCTGGCTTCTTTCCATGTGCTATTATCTACTTACTTTGGTGGTCAGACAGCAGAATGCAAA
Source organism: Dicrostonyx torquatus (assembly GCA_028555095.1). Lineage (NCBI taxonomy): Eukaryota > Metazoa > Chordata > Mammalia > Rodentia > Cricetidae > Dicrostonyx > Dicrostonyx torquatus. Next base: position 3,541,288 of record JAQHUG010000042.1, on the reverse strand, counting down.
TCCTGACAATGCTGACCCTTACTTCCAACCCAGGTGGCAGAATTAGTGAAATCTTTGTAAATATTCTCTAAAGTCAACCCTGGTTATCCACAGCAACCTATATGCCTGGTTTACTCGGCATGTTAAGAGAGAAGCCTAAGCATCTCGACTGCTGAGCATGAGCACCACGGGCAAGCATCATCAAAACCTTTGACAGTTGTGAGAAGCAATAGCTTAGATATTGAAAGTAGAAACTGTTAAAATAGTAAAAATATTCAAAGTAGGTTGAAGGATTAAAGCTAAGGTAGAGTGAGGGATCTACAAAATGAACAATAGTGGTTCTGCTCCTCTTGGTCATTATTTACTTTAAAAAGAAAATAATCTCCCCCCAAAAACTAAATTTTAAGCCTATGCATTTATTTTATAAATAAAATTGAATATTTAAAAGATTTAAAAGTGAAGGACAGATCCACAATTTGATTAAGATACAGAACAAAATGTAGTTATAATATACACACTGGAAATGCAACAGTGTAGGAGAGAAAAGAAAATGGTTGCAGGATTACAAGTTTGCTGCACATAACAACACTGTTTGAGTGTTGTTGGAGAACTCTTATTTCATTCCAGCTGTCACACTTGGGACCCTGAAAATAAACATGTGTTGGTTTTACTGTTGCTCACCCCAATTTCATTAGTCAATCTAACCTGTCAGGAAAAGTGCCAACCAAGTACACATGGACATGCTCATCTTTTCTTACTCTCTTCAGAAGTAAGCCTTTTACACAGAAAGACTTTTCTGCTTCCTGCTTCCTGGCTTCCGAAAGTCCCCATATTTCCACCGACTAGAAGGTACCCACAGTAATGTATTGAGAAAAATAATTGACTTTGGCTTGACCTGTCTATTGGCTACCAATAGATTCATTCTCCTGGAATTTAAAACCATTTGAACTGCAGTTAGCAGAATTGTATAGATCTCAGGTGTGAACAATTCGGTATGGACCATAGGAGTGTAACCTCTATCCAGGTTATGTGTCATTGCTTGGAAACAATGAGGATGACCCATTTCTAGAACTGATGTCTGTGACTGTTTGTTGCCTTGTGCCCAGAATTGTAACTTTGAGTTCTTCTGCTTCTCACTAATGCTTGGTGAAAAACTTTTTTTTTCCAGACATGAACATCAACAGATAGCAAAGCAACATAAGGATACTACTAATTTAGTCTCTGGTTAAGAGCTCAGCAAATCCACATTCGTCAGGTCACTTCAGCTCTCTTGTCTCAGAGCTTCACAACTGGGTAGCACATCTTATCTGGTACATGGTATACTTCCAAACAGTAAGCCTCAGAAAGTTAAAGGCAAGAAAGTGTGGGAAAGCCAGACTTCTTCTTATTTTATTACTTAATTTCATTCAATTTGGTCCCTTTGACTTTCAAGGTTGGGTGCATCACAACATCATTTCCTGGGAATAAGCACAGGGTGCTTGATTTAATTTATGGTCAAAGTGCACCGGATCTGGATTACACTGAATGCCATTCTACTCATAGCTTTAGTTCTAAATAATCCACGTACATCATCAGCATCAACACAGCAAATAAAGTAGAACTCTGACAGAGTGAGGTAGAAAACACTCACACTTTTATTTGCCATTGTATTTGAAGCCCTCAGCAACACTCATAGTATCACAAAAAAGAGACCACGTTGGAGGAGAAAACCACACCCCGTCTTCATTTTATCTGGAACAATGACTGATTTATTAATTCTCTACATATTTTAGAAAGTATCATATACCAAATAAAGAAAATAATGTCTTGTTCCTTAGTAGTGTGCACTACTTCTGTGGTATAAGGTTAATGCTCTGGACTCTGAATCCAGTGATCCAAGTTTGAATCTGATTGGAATCTGTTCCTTGAGGAAGCGACCTGGTCAGGCATCCTCATCTAGTTAGACCATGGAACTCAATATAAATGGGCTACCCATGCATGCTTCAGCATTGCCACGGGCAAGTTTAGATCCATTTAGCAAAAAGAAAAAAGAGAAAAAAAAAACAAGAAAGGAAGAAAGAGAAATTTATAGCAATAGGTCACGTTTAAAAATCTACTTTCTGGGAAAAACAGAATTAGCATACCTCTTAATTGAAAGTGTTAGAACACTTCAAGTCACTCATTATACATTGCAGGATATTCAGAATACAAAGATAACTAAATTGTGTCCATATTCTCAAGAAGGTTGTTACGGTGAAATAGAATGAAGTTTTTGGGTATCAAAATTGTTTGTTTGTTTGTTTTTATTGAAGAAAATTTTTTCATACAATATATTCTGATAATGTTTTTCTCCTCCCAGATTCTCCCTACCACCAACTCTAAGCCCCCTTTTCTCTACTTAAAAACAAGCAAACAAAAACAGACAAACAGAAAGCAACAGGACACACACCACATTAGACACATTAGACATACAGACATACAGACACAGATACTCTGTAGACTGTTAAATTTTGGTTTATCATCACTAAGGATTAATCAGAAAGTGTCTTGGTAACAATATCAGTTCAGGTAAGCATGACTAGAGAAGTTATTTTTAAGCCATGTGTATCTTGTTATTGCAAGAAGCTTTTCTTCGGATAGTTTTAATATAGTGTATTTCCTGTATTTGTATCTGTATTTACTAACAGACAAAAGTCTACGTTTCTTGTCTGGTAAGATGCCTTAGCAGGTAAAGGTGTTTACTTCAAAATCCTAGGACCTGAGTTACACCTCTGGGGCCTAAATGGTGAAAGGGGAGAATTGACTACTGAAAGTTGTCCTCTGATCCCCCATAGTTAAATCTGATAATTTTTTAAAAAAAAATCTACCTTTTGCCATTAAATATATTTTAGCTACTAAAATCAAAGACAATGTGCACTATTTGTAATTTTGTTCCACCCCATAGAATATAGAGCAGTTGGGTTTGTTTTTCTTGAGGAAGAGGCAGATATCATGCACTTTACCCCTTCACTGTGTGAAGGCAGATGTTCTTTCTCAGTCTTCACTACATTAGTTCTCTTGGGTTAGAGCAACTCCATCCTTGATGTATTATAAATCACGATTGTAGGTACATGTCTTCACGCTTTCCCTGGTTTGATTCCCTCCTTGCAAACAGCATGAGAAGCAGGTTGATGCTGTATTACAGTGCTTTCCCTTTCTTCTCAGAATCATGCTCCTTGGATAGTCACTAAGAGTCTCAGAAGAAAACATTCCGGCAGCCTCAAGATGACTGATACTTGGAATGGTATAAATGAAAATGACAGATAATTGCTTTTGCTTGTCACACTGCTGATCACTAGATCTTGGTCCTATAGAGGCACCAAGGATCCTAAAAAAAAGGCAAACCCCTCTTAGGCTTAGCACCCATTTTCTGCACACATATCAAGAATGCTTTTGGACCAAATAAGGTGCAGTGAATATGTATTCACCTGCCATCTACTCTATCATCTACTAGCATCCCCCATCTTCTAATACTCCTTAAGAAACACAATTACCATTAATTTCCAAAGAACACAGGAAAACCAATTTATTTCTCTAACATTATTATGACTTTATTTTACCCTTCTCTCTCAAAGGTTTTAGATATTTAATCTGGGATTAATACATTATAAACAACAATAACGTCCCTTCATAAAATAAACACTGAATAATTTTATGTTACATGCCATGCATTTTCAGATTTAAAAATATTTTTTATCACGGATCATGATAATGTGGTTGTTAAGTTGATGCACTTATTAGCCAGGGCATTAAATTTTCACACTTACTACTGTCTTGGTTTTCCATTGCTTGTGCATGATTTATGGACTGGTTCCTAGGTAGTCTCCTGGGGAAAGACTGGCCACACTTGATTTGGTATCTCTGAGATTATGACTGGGACTTAAGCTTTAAGGAGTTTAGGAGACAAAGTCATTCCTAAATATTATCAGTGCAACGAGTCTCATAGGAAAAGTGTTGCCCCGATTGCACTGTATTGGGACATCGCAGGCCATTAGCTTTAGCTTGCTGCCTGGGAAACTCAGTGAAGAAACACTCACCATGATCATTGGGCCAGACCAGCTCCAAAATTAAGCCTGAGTTTAATTATTACACAGGTTCCTGTTTCGGCCCTGGCCCAGTTGTCTGCATCCTTCTATTCGTTTTCTCTGGGTTTCTTTGCCATAACGTGTGGTTAATAGCACCTTCCATCTTATAAGTCTGGGCTCTGAGCAGTTCTCCTTATTTCAGCATAGTCCGAATCCACATTCACTAGGATATTCTCACAAGAGATCTGGTTTCTTCTCTTTGGATATGGCTGTTTTCCCCCATTACTTCCTGCTCCAAAGAGCAGGTAGGGCAGTTTCTCTACTTGGAGTTAGAGTGGACATTAACCAGGTGTCAAAGATTCTAGAAGGCAAAGGCTAGTGGGATCTGCAATCTTTTGAGTCCTGGCTTCAGAGCTTTGCCTCCTTGAGGAAGGCTGCAAACTCATTTCCACTTTAGATCTTTACTTTCTTCCGTGTCCTACGGCTCAGTCTATCCACTGCTGGAGTTCTTAGTTAAAGTAAAAGCAACCATGAATGAAGTAGGACTCTAAATTGGAGCAAGTTCCAACTCCCTGTGTTCCATTCCAGAAAGAATGATATAGTAGT
>JAQHUG010000042.1:3515961-3531880 GCA_028555095.1 Dicrostonyx torquatus | reverse complement strand
AAATAAACAAAAGAACCACTAAAATAAACCATAATTTTTACAACTTACATTAACCCATAATTCTTATCTGTGCTAACCACATGATTTGGTACCTTTTTTATCAGTGAGGCACTCTCATCTTGCTTTTTCTGGGTCTGGGTTATGCCTACAGACTTAGTCTTTCTTCTTCCCAGAATTCACCTGTTCTTGTTGTCCCACCTAGAGTTCCTGCCTTGCTACTGGCCAATCAGCATTTTATTAAAGCAATGTAGCTGACAAATCTTTACAGGGTACAAGATCACCGTCCTACAGTAATACTCAAATATCTCATAGTTTCGGTCTCATAATGTTCACATTCTCTGCAAATTAATCAAGACAATGCTTCTTCTAGTTTTGCATTGCTTATCACACTTCTATAGGGCTTCTAAAAACTCAATTAAAATGATAATTATGGTATCATGTTATCAACTATCAAGAACCACCTTTTTAGGGTGACTTCTGCTGTGATCCTAGCCACAGCAGGTTTGTATGCTCCAGGGTCACAGTGTGAGGATTAAAAACATTAAATAGGAGTAACAGAGATAAGAAAGAAATATAGAAACACAGGATAGTAACAGGAGGGCAACTAAGCAACTACCAAATGCTGAATTCTTTGTGTTCTGAGTTCTGAGTTTGCCTACATTTATTTTTTTATACACTTTTATACCCCTATGCAAAAAGGGGGGGAGGAAGGCAAACAACTGCTTTAGCAAAGGACAACCAGAACAATTATTTGCTCCAATACTTGAGACATCAAGTCATTAATTCCTGAGAAAAGCATATGATGTTTGGGACAGTGAAAACACTCTAGACCATGTATCCTGCAGGCAGCCACTCCCTAAGTCAAACCTCCTATATCAAAAAAAATATGTTTCAATTATTTGACATTTGGTCAGGGTAGAACAGATATATCTCTATGGGCCATCTTAATGTTCAAAACACTACTAACCATACCCTAGGTCAGGATGCGTAGCCACATTTGTCAACAATGTTGAGAGAGCAAAATAAACTCACTCTGACCTTCAGACAAGGTAGAACAGGCTCACATTTTTGGGTTTCCAAAAATAACTCTTTTAAAAACAAATGATACATTATTTGTGATTTATATAAATAACTTTATGAATATATGCTGATTCCATCATAACTTTTTTTATTATTTTGGTTTTTCGAGATAGGGTCTCTCTGTAGCTTTGGAGCCTGTCCTGAAACTAGCTCTTGTAGACCAGGCTGGCCAAGAAAGATATAAAAACATTACTCTGTAAGAGTTGACTTATTTGACCACAGCACTAAAAGTAAAAGCAGCCATTAAAAACAAAATATATAAACTCAGTGGAAATTTTCAGTTTCTTGAAAATAGTCTCAATATAGTTTCAGTGATAGAGACTGGAAGTACAGTGTGAAAGAAATTTGGAACACAGCCTATGAGAAATCAGAGCCAAGTTGACCTATGGAGAGATGTAGTTTGCGTGATTATGTGAAAATAATAAGTACAGTATTTAGAATTAATTCGGACCAAAATGGATAATCAAAATTATTTGTTCTTCTAAATTCAGTTCACAAGTGCAACTGTATTAGTTTAGCTTGTTTCTCTGACTTAATTGTTCATGATGACCTTATTCACATACCCATTGGTCTGATGTGTAATGAAGCAGCTGGGTCTCACCACAGGAGGCTGCCTAGTCTTTGAACCCATAAAGTCTGAAGGAAATAAGTTGCAGCTGCAGACTAAGTACATTTTCCTCTGATGTGGCATACTTTTAGCTTTTACATTCTTCACTCAACTTTTTTTTTTTAAATACATGAAGTGGAGATATGGTTCAGTATTTAAGAACCAGTGCTCTTTAATTCCTGGCATCTATATGACAGATTGCAATCATCTTTAAAACTAGTTCAATAGAAAACAATGCCCTTTTCTGACCTCCATAGGCACTACACAAACATGGTTCACAGACAGCATCCATAAAATACTGAAAAATAAAATAATTTTATGTATAGATAAAAACTTTTCACCTGAAATGTACTCTTAAACTTGGATGGGATTATGTTTTAAATTCAGTCTTCAGCTAATTGATATATTACTTTTCTGGTCAGAATTTTCACCTGAGTAAAAAAAAAATGATATTATCATTTGAGTAGTAGTGGTGCATGCGTTTAATCCCAACATTCGGGAGGCAAGTGGATCTCTGTGAGTTCAAGGGTAGCCTGGTCTAACAGAGCAAGTTCCAGGACAGGCTCCAATGCTACAGACAAACCAACCCATTCTCAAACAACCAAACACCTTATAAAAATGAGATTATCAAGAATCATGGAAGTATGCTCAACCCAATGAAAGAAACAGTATGTCAGCTACTACATGTGAAACTTAGAATAAAGGTTGCATTGTTTGTGTGTGCATGCATGCATACAACTGTGGAACTTAGAATGAATGTTGAATGAATTTATGTTTGGTACTGCTTGCATGAGTATGCCAAGTGTGTGCCTACAGCATGAACTTCATACTGGGTACTCAGTGAAACCCTCATGAAGTTGCTAAAGTGGCTTAGAGAAGTGTCTCTTCGGTTAAAAATTTGGTTCTCAAGGGGATGTTAGGAGTAGCTGCTTGTTCCTTTCCTGGCCATGCAGACACCCAAAATTATCACACAGAAATCTGTGTTAAGTGCAATAGCTTGAGCATATTTCTAGCTTGCTCTTATATCCTAAACTAACCCATCTCCATTGATCTGTGCATCATCATGAGGTTGTGGCAAAGTTTTGACAGGCTCCAGTCTGTCCCCATTAGCAGCTACATGACTACTTCTGACTCCACCTTCTTTATCCCAGCATTCAGTTTAGTTTTCCTGCCTAGCTCTATTCAGCTGGGCCACAGGCCAAACAGATTTATCCATTAACCAATAAAAGCAACACATATACAGAAGGACTTCCCATACCAGGAGGAACTATTGGGTAGTGATGGGACACTAGATAAGTGGAGTCTTGAGTGTTACTGAGTGCACTGGAGGCATGCTATCAAAGGGGATTGTGAGACACTTGCTTTTTGCCTCTTCCCACTTTTTCTTACCCTGCTATAGCATATAGTGTGCCTCAGTATCCATTCCCTGGCGGTGTCATCTAGCAAACTCAGTAAAGCCTACCAGACTTTCAAAACTGAGAGGCAAAAATAAACTTTGTATCCTACATGCTAATTATTTTTCATATTGTCTTCTAGAAGAGCTGACTAATGAAGAAATCTGGCATTAAGAACTGGGGTCACCAACTATAGCTTTACTTGGGTTACTGTTAAGGAACTTATGTGATTAATGGAATCTTAGAAGACTTTGTAAGGTAAGGAAAGAGAAATCGGAAATTCTTTAGTAGACCCTGCCACATGATCATGGTGTACACTCAGAAGAGTTCAAGTTACTGATGGAAATGTGAACAGCTACAGTACTTACTATGTCCGTGAAGAAGTTTCTGATGTAAATTATGATTCTGTTAGCCATCATACTAAAGATAATGTTTGTTATACTGTATCAGAGAATTTGCAGGCATTGTCTACATTCCTTGGGACTCAAAGAAAATCGAACCGAGGAATCATAAAGAGTCAAACAGGGCAATAGAGGTATGTCACCCCAGCACTAATGATGCTGTTTTCTGAAGATGATAAATTGGAGGACAGCCTGGGCAATGGGATCCTGTCTTTAGCAACAACAACAAATAACAAAAGAATCACTCATGGACAAATTTATCTGGCAGATGAAATGTCAAAACAGCAAATCACTTAGCATGGGCCGTGGATATTATTAGATGCCTTTAATCTAATTTACAGTGAAATTCTGAAGGACAAGGAAACAGAGTGCAAAACTTTGAAAATGTACAAGCTGGTCAGGGAAGGAGAAATCCCATCTGTTTGTGAAGCAAGGGTTGGGCCATGTTCTTCCCTAAAGAGATCAGGGTGGACAGGAGGAAGGCAAATGCAGGGAAATTAGATGCTGACCTTAAGATCATCTTAAGAAACAAATAAGACCTCTCACAGCACATGGCCTTAAGGAAGCAGAAATACAAAATAAAGCCTTTCTATAGAAAATTTCTTCCAGAAAAGTGCCCAAGGGTTCCCTGTCTGATGTACGAATGACTGTCAATAAGCACAGTGTTCTGAATCTGCTGTGGGTCTAGTGAGCTTATGGAACTGTCCTTGGCCTCCTCCATGTGAAACTGCTTTGGTGACCATGAAGAAGGTAGTCACTGTGGTTGACTGTGACTTCCACTGAGATTTCTGAGAAAGGTCTAGAAGGACAAATGTTGTGTCTCAGGATGGATGTCTCTAGGGAGTAGATTTGTGGAAACAAAAGTGCAAAGGATGCTCTAGTATCCTTCTATATGCAGAAGTACAAGAGTGACAAGTCATCAAGCAGAGGTACAGGCAGTGTTCAATGTTAATTCAGGCCCATCGTGCTACCTTTAGCAGTACCATGTGGGCAGAGCTTCTCAGGTACCTGGGAGTTCATTTTGTCCTGTTGTACCCATGATGCTGAACTTAGAACTTTGGGATTTAATCTGTGTTATCTTGGCTTTTGGCAGTCCTTTTAGTCAATATTTTAATATTTTTAGTTTATTCTACTTTGGGGATACATATTTGCTTTGTTTTGGATATTCTGTTTTTCACACACTGTATTTTGATCATATTCTTTTTGATTGGCAGGGGGAGGCATATCATATGTGTGTTGTCACTGTTTCCCTGAATTCCCATGTGTAGCAAGATGATGCTGTTGATTTGGTTTTGGTATGCAGCTCAGGTTGGCCAGAAGTTATGATTGTCTTTGTCTCAATCTCATGAATACATTATTCTTCCTGTCTTGACAATTTAATCTATGACTGTTCACCATCTGTATCCTGGTTGTATGTTCTTTTAAACACTTTCATTTTTGTTTTGTAGGTGCTAACAGGTAAGATTACCTTGACTATTGGAAGCTATTTATACTTGGATTTCTTAAATAGTTTCAGACAATTTAAGACCTTGGAGATCCTGGGTAGTGGCCAGGATGCATTTTGTATTGGGAGCTACAGGAGCATACATGGAATCTGGAAACATATACTGGTTTGAACAATCCATGCCAATCTGGTGCTACATGCAAGGCAGAAAGATGGTTAGGAGGTGGGCTTTACAGCAAGTCCCTTAGTCATTGAGAGATGCCCAGGAGTGGTGCTTGGGAACTCTGTTAACTTTCTCTTTTTCACTTGCTTCCAGGCTGTAAGATAAGCAGTTTGTTATTTCATGGACACTTTATCACTATCATAGGGCTACTGGGGCCTTAAAACTTGATCTTGGATTGAAACATGAAAAAACGTGAGCCAAGATAACATTTTCATGCAGAAATTAGTTAACTCTGGCATTTGTTTAATAGAAATCTGACTAGCAGAAACAAAGAAAAATACTCCCCAACTCTCCTTCTGTGTCTTGCTATGGTATTCAGTTACTGTTGATATTCTTCACGTGACACTGACCTCATGTCAGGTGCAGAGGGAATCTCAACGCACATGACAACCTTGTAGAAGACAGGACTTCATTGACAGTAACTGCTCCTTGTTGTTACCATGGTACCTCTCTAACTTGCTAGCTTGTCAGCCAGTGCCTCATGTGGAGGTGATATTGTTGCTCCCCTACCCCCACAGCAGTCATCACCAGTCAATCAAAACACTGGCTTAAATACCAACCATGGAATTACTTTAAAACACAGTGTTCTATAAGCTACCGCCAATCAATGTGAGTTGTACTGAGATTTTAAGTATTTTGTCATTTTTGACTGGTTTAAAAGACTAGACATTTTCATAACATCCATCTAACCTGAAACCTGGTACCTACTAATGTATAATTACTAGTTGTTGATTTTTGAAAATACTATAAACATTGACTTCTTAATAGTGAATTTTATATCAATGATTGAAAATGTCATTAACAAATGATTGAGGAAAATAGCTTTGTTTCATTAAACACACTTATAAAAGGTGGAAATCAGTTATTTCTGGTTATGGATTCATACTGTTTTGTTTTAAACCATAGACATTTCTTGATAATTTAAAAAGTATATTTTATGTGGCTCATGGTTTGGATTGTAAACAGTATGAGACATTCTCAATGGCACTTGGCAAATGTGCCTACATCCCTATACTATTACAAATTGTGACTAACTGCAGATTGTCCCCTTAAATGAATTAGCTGGAAGCAGCTTTTCAGAAAAATATTCAGCCAAATGTTAGCATGCTTAATAGCAGACTTGTTTTTCTGTTTCTATTTACCAATTGTGAGGAATATTTGGCATCTTTTACTGTTAACTTGTGACAAAAGAAGCAGAAAGGTTTTAAAGAAACAATTATTTTAATGATGTAAATCTATGATATTGTATTTTCTCCCAAGAGTGGCAATCTAGGGCCCTGGATCTCAGCAGTGTGAATCCAGAAGTCAGGTCATTATATTGCTGTAGTGCACACTACATGTGCCTTTCCATTTAAATGATCTCATTTTCTCAAAACCCTACAAATAGATTGGTGGCTACCTAAATGATTAATCTAATCTTACCTGAGAAATATGTAGTAACAGCAGAATGTTCTCTGTGTAGGTAACCTAAACAGAGCTAGCAACGACAGATCCTGACATCTAAGTGACACACTTACATACACCCCCTTGTGATGGTAGGTGAAGGTATGGGGTTTTCCATTATTGCATTCAGTGATATGTAAGGCATTTCTTATACACAATCCTTCTTAGCTGATTGGTGTGGGAAGTCCTTCTGTATATGTTTTGCTTTTATTGGTTAATAAATAAAGAAGCTGCTTTCAGCCAGTGACTTAACAGAATATAACCAGGCTGGAAAAGATACATACAGAGAATAGGCAGAGTCAAGGAGACGCGAGCTGCCATTTAGAACCTTGCTGCCTAGCGGTAAAATATAAAATAATAGAAGTGGGTTAATTTAAGATATAATAGTGATCTAGAAATACGCATAAGTGAATAGGACAAGCAGTGTTGTGATTAACATAGTTTCTGAGTGATTATTTTGTGGTCTGGGCATTTGGAAACAAACAAGCGGCCTCCAACTACAGCTGATCACAAGGGACATCACAATGCATGCTACAGCAGGCAGCTTCAGCATGATGACGGGCTTATTTATAAGACTTCATGGAATCCAATGCTGTCTTGTGCTGATTGTAAGTGGAAGGCAAGGTGAGTTTGGACACCAACCTTTAAGGGCAGAGTCCTTATACATGGGTCAACAGCAAACACTCTCTTAGATTTCAAGTTCTCCTTGCTTACAATGAAGAGTCAGACACCTAAAAAAAATTACTTTCAGAGCATGGGACCAAAGAAGTTTCCTGATTCCTGTGGTTTTGGGTTTATTACAGAATCTACATAGTAAATTCTCTGAATATTAAAATGTTTCTTGTGTTTTGTTACAGATTCCTGACTCAGGATTGTTCTTTATATACTGTGGATGATTATTCTGTTGATTAAAAAATTTTTAAGTATCAAAAGACATTAAAAATTTTTAATTCCATAATTTAGAAGTCTCAATAAAATCTAATTGTGATATAAATTATAATCTATTAGCATAATGTATCATTTATAGGAAAATATATTCACTGTATTCATTCTGGTAAATATTTATTTAAATTTTGTTTTTTAATTTTTTCCCCAGTGTATTCTTTGTATTGCTATCACATTATATTCAATATCCTCCAAGGTAAATTTGTTTTCCATTTGGAAAAGGTCTATTTCTCATTCTTTCTCTCTCTCAATGACACAAATATGTTTTTTCACTTGAACTTAAAGAGGGTGACTTATTGTTTGATTGTTTTTATTTTGCTTTTGTATAGGGTCTTACTAAACAGTCAAGGCTATCAGGAATTGTGTGTGTTCCCCAACATGCTTAGGCACATTCTAAAACTTTGTTGTTCTTCCTAGGTAACCATGTCTGTCTCCTGTCCTATTCTTGGCATCCTTGGCTCAGTCACAAGTGGTCCCCTCTTTTTCTCCTGACCTGAGAAAGAGCTGCCTATCTGACCTGCATTCTGTCTCTCTTGCCTGTGTTCCTAACTGCTTATGTGTCAGACTTTCACTTTGCTATACATCTGTCTCCTGCAGACAAAATGAGACTAAGCACACAAAGAGTTATCATTTAATAATATTTATTAGAGATGTACAGCACAGTCAAAGCCTGGCATTCAATCAGTTAAAGGCACCATCAACCCGATTGGTAGTGTCACCCACATTTATAGCAAGGATATATCCTTCATTGACTGTTCCACATATCAATTCTCTCTGGAAAAACCACACAAACCATTAGAGATATGGTCAGTCTTGTGCATATGTCAATTCAGTCAAGTTGACAAATCCTATCTCAGAAAGCTTTTTTAAAAATCTGAAAATAAAGTGTTTTGAAGTACACTTGACTGCTGGACAACATTGCATTCACAACAAAAATTTATTCATTTTCAATTTAATTTATTATCATTTCTCTCTCTGTGTGTGTGTGTTTGTGTGAAATATATGGTGCAGATAAGAGGACAGCATTCTTTTCTTTCACGGTGGGATTTGAGAATCAAATTTAGGCTTTTTGGCTTACATGGCAAGTGCTTTTTCCACTGAGTCAATTTTATCAATCTTTATTAAATTTCTACTCCACATATGATACTTGCATAGACTGCTCATTTGGTTTCATATTCATGAAAGAATTGTTGTAAATTATACCTTCAAATTCCCCAAGAAGAGTTCTAAAATCATCCATTAAATTCCCTTTCCACACTCACTAGTTGTATTCTAACTCAGTTTACGTCCCTTTCTGATTTGTGCTATTAGTAAAAGAATCTCAATGATTACCAAGAACATTTGTTCTGAAAGAGATTACACTGAGTTTGCAAATTTTTTTTACCCAAATAAGAAAAAAATTCTCTTTTAAGAACCTTTGGCCATGTAACAGACTTGGGAAATTTAAGTAGCAGTAGTAACATCTGTGGCCTGCCCCACACTGTCATGTCGTGTCTTCTCAGCCTGACCCTGTGTTTTTGTAGAAATTGCTGTTTTGTTTATTAAGAGAGTTGAGTTTTGCTAGGGCAAGGCTTGTAAAAATATTTGGGGGATATGCACTACTACTTGCAACATAGTTATTCATTCTTTTTCCTTTTTAAAGTTATAATAAATAAATGATAGTTAAGTGAAAAGAGGATCAATCACCTGAACATCCAGAATTCTACAAAAAGCAATGTAAATTCAAACCATTAATACAGTCGTGTACTGTCCAATGTTTTGCAAGCTGCTTAGACATTGTCATAAACAAAAATTGCTTCGAAGCTGCCACCAACTGTTTTGATTGCAAATTGCAATTTAGGAACTTTATATAACATGCATTAAAATGACCCATTAAATATCACAACAGTTTCACTGATCTCAGGGTCTTTGGTTCTCGGAAACAAATTTCAACGATTTGGTTACTGCTAGATTTTCAGACTTAATATGAAGGACATTCATATTTCTTTTTATGTTTTCTTCTCAATGAGAAGTTCCAAGTTTTGGAAACTACATTTAAGAAAAACTGAGCACCTTTTTTGAGGAATTATTTAACAAGGAATTAAAGAAAAAGAAACATGAACAGAAAATTTAGGTACTAACTTAAGTGGTATAGTGAGAATTCTTTTTGAAGAGAGAAAATAGCAAGCATCTGTCAATAAAATATTTTAGGAAAGATATGATTATTTATTACAATTCATGGGAAGGCAATTATGCTTATAAACACATACACACCATATGTGTATTACCATATGCATATGTATGTATCTTTCTCTGTGTGTGTGTCTGTGTGTGTCTATGATCAGCCAGTAAATAATTGCTTTTGAAATATATTTTTATATATTTTTTGATAATTTCATACATGTAAACAAAGGATTATGTTCATATTTACTCCCTCTTCTCCACTCAAAGTCTTTCAGATTCCTCCACACACTGTATCATTGTACCACCTTCATGTCCTTTAAACAAAATGCTTAATTAGTATTTCATATATGTGCATGAGTAGAAGGCCATCCGTGGAACATGATTGATCAATTAGGAGCCATGCCCCTGAAGAAAAGTGACTCTGCCTGTAGCTGTCAACAGCCAATACCTCCTCGGCTGGGCAGTTAGCCTTGCTGAAATTCTAGTTTATTTGTGCAAGCAGGTCTTGGGTAGACAGCCGCAGGTACTATGAATTCATGAATGCAGCAGCCCTAGTATGTCCAGAAGACACTACTTCACAGAAATCCTCTTTAACCACTGGATCCAATAAACTTCCTACTTCCTCTTCTGCAATTGTTGCCTATGAGCCTTGCGGGCAGGTTACAGGGTACAGGTGCCACATTTAGGGCTAAGCAGTTTGTACCACTTGTTTTCAGCACCATGATCTGCTCAGAGTGTTGGTAGTAACCACTATTCATCTACTACAAAAAGAAGCTTATCTGATGAGGTATGACAGGTGCACTAATGTATGAGTGTAAAGATAAATATTTATTATTCACTGTGCTACTCTATCTATTTAGCAGCATATTACTTGTATGTTATCACCTGGGACTCATCACCATCCTATGGATTCTTGGTCAGTTTTATAGTAGTGAGCATCAGTTGTCATTTTAGAAAGCAGGCTTTAAATCCAATCAGAGGGTGGCTGGCTATCCTCTGAACATCCATGCCGCTATTTCACCAAAGGGCACTTCTTGCCAGGTCAGTCATTATTGCAGCTTTCACAGTTCATGGCTGCATAAGTGTATTTCTACCCTAGAATGCTGTGTAACACTCTCTGGTACTATGAAATGCAGCCAGTATAGAGGAAGCTTCCAGTCAGTACCAGTTTGATACTGATACTGTGATTCAAGTGTGCTGTCTTCCGCAACAAGGTTTACCATGAAGTTCTGTCGTTTAACCAGGAGTACTGACTAGCCAGTAGATAAGGACAGTGTTAAGTAGTATACAGGACAAGTCAGAAAGCTTTTTAAAGATGCAGAACTCATCAAACTATTTTCATCTCTATAAGCTATTTGTACAGGGGACCAGGAATGTTTTTGCTGCATCCATAAATAATCCTAAGAAAGCCATTGTGTTTTTCTTAAACAAGGCAAATCCAGTTTCCCACATTAACCTCTGCACTTGTCTAATAACCAAATACTGGCTATTTAAATTAAATTATTTAATTATTTAAATTTAATTAAATAATTTAATTTATATTTAATTTATATTTTTATTTAATTTCTATATATTCAATTATATTTATTTTAATTATTTAAATTTAATTAAATTCAATAGTTTAATTATTTAAATTATTGGCTATTTAAATTAAATCATTGACTATTTAAATTAAGGATCAAGGGGTTCTGAGGTTAATTCATTATTTTAAAGATAAAACTCAAATATTTGTGATATTGTTTTTTAGGGCAATTTTATAAATTTTTATTTAGTTTTGAACATAACTACATTTCTATTCTCATTTTTGCTAAGGAGAATTGCTACTAAAATATAATCTTGTACATTATTCATTTTTTATGCCACACACTAGTAAAGTAAGCTGAAAACTTAAAAGTTACTGACTGAACTAAATTTAAACAAGTTCTCTGTTGCTAAAATTCATACTGTAGAAAATTCTAGAGTTTAGAAGTTTCCATGGGAGGGAATGATAGGAATAATGTCCCATCTCTGTTTAGAGCTAACATCTGGGAACAGAATGGAAACCTGTGAGGGGGATCTAACCATTCTTGTTTCCCTTTTCCCTGCTTTTGACGCTGTGTGGGGTCGGCGGGAGTAAATGAGATAGAGGCCCTGATGTAAAATTTGCTTGGGTGTGGCAGGCTCTCTGCTTATTGACAGTTAATCTTAATCCTGTTTGCATATGCCTAAGCAATCAGAGCCCACATGGGTCTATTAAAACCCCTGGGCACAGCCTTTAATTGAGTTACTCTGGATGTTGGCCAGAGTCCAGCTCTCAGGCTGATGCTCCAGGGAGCCTAGTTCTTCCATAGAAGATTTGTTCCTGTTCATTAAAATCAGAATCACTGGATCAATCATTCTGCTCTGTGTCTCAGGGACAAAATTCTCCATTCCTGCCTTTTCTGCTATTTCCACTCTCATCAGTAACCTGCTCTCCACAGCATTTTTGCAGACCAGCTCTTGGCTAGAATCTTTCTACCATAGTGTTTTCCAGTTTCTCCTGGGTAAGGGTGTTTCCAGTTGCAGGGTCCCACTAACCGATCTCAGGCATGTAAGACTCCAGAGTTGATTACCTACAGGTCTAGGAGAGAAAAGAGGTAGAAAAAGTTGAATAAATGAGAGATGTGTATAGGAAGACTTGATGCCTGGCTACAGCAATGGACATGAAAACATTTCTTTAAAGGAGCCCTTTCATTGTACAGAAGTAATTGAGTACAAGAAAGTATGAAAAACAGGGAATACTAGATTTATTGAAGATTTTTATGAAAATCACATCGATGGAAGGAGAAGAGAATAATAGATAGAAGACAGCATATTGTGAAGAAAATTAAAAGTGACAGTGGAGATGATTAATGGGGAAAATGTTTGCTATGTAAACATATGGACTTGAATTTGGACTCTCAGTAGACACACATGTACACACATACCACACATAACAACAATTATTTCTCTTTCATATTCTATGTTTGTGCCTATATGTTTGTGTATGTGATCAGGGTTGTGTGTATGTACATAGTTCGACTTGGGTTATCTTCATTTATTCCTTTACCACCTTACTTTCTTAGACTGTGCCTCTAACTAATCTGGGACTAATTTGGTGAGGCTGACTGGCTGATTGGACGAAAACCCTGAAAATGGGCAATCTCTCTCTCCTGGGTTGTGCTACCACCAACCATTGCACATCTGAATTAGATAGGTAGGTAGATAGATGGATAGATAGCTAGAGAGATAGATAGATAGATAGATAGATAGATAGATAGATAGATAGATAGCATCAAATTATGGCTCCAACAAAAGATAAACACATTGATAAAATCAGAAATCCCATGATCCCATCACTACCAAAAAAGCCACATTAATTGGTAGCTGAGTCACATGAATCTTCTTAGGACCTTTTAGTATCATGCTCCTATTATTCTCAGAGATCATCTTCTTTGTGCTGGGACACAGACTCCAGTCAGGCCACTTTCTCAACTGATTAGTTGACCATTCTTGGCTTCTAATGAAAATTGAACAACAAAAATAATACCAGAAGTTTTGCATGGTTTCTAATCTAGATTGAGCAAAACTTACTCATGGAGAATTGATGATAAAAGGTTAGAATATTTGACCATTACACATGCTTTTCATTTTGACTACTAGTTGTATCAGTGATACAGATTTTTTTAAAATGATGGTTTCTTACTTGTAGACTATGCCTCATGAGACAGTTGTAACTTGAGAACTCCATAAAATCAGTCTGAAATATTTGTATGTTAGAACAAAGGTAGGATTGGCTATTTGATGAACATGCTTTTTGTTTTGTGTTTGATATTGACTAAAAATATCTGATAATATTAAGTATTCTCATGCATAAGCTTACTTGGTTAGACTCTAGGAAAAGAAACTATTTTCATATTTTTGGCACTGAAGTTTGGTGCTAGAGTTATGTTCTGACATCCAGCTACATACATCTCCAAGACATGTTTTAATAGATTAAATAACAACAATAAACAACACAAGCCTAGAAGTGAACAAAATAAGTAAGCTGTTAGCTGAAGGATCCAAATAAGACTCCAAGAAAAAGGGGGGTTACATAACCTGTACTGGTCATCATCACCCTTGATAAGGCAAGAAAGATGTCATGTGGAGATATTGGGACACTGAACCAGCCACATAACCTATGACCTACAGTCTGTCTTGCCTATAGGATGTGCTAGAGTAAGGGTTGCACAGAGATTGTTGGAGTTATCAACCAGTGATTGGCATAGCCTGAGACCCATGCCATGAGAGTGAGCCAAAGTTTGGCACTGCCTGGAGTGCCAAAACCATAGGCTGGATGTCCCAGAGACCTAGGATAAAACAAAGCATCACTGGAGAAAAAAATATGTCAATGTAATGATGGCTAATGATATTCTGCTATACTCATAAACTGGTTCCTGTCCCAGTTGTCATCAGAGAGGCTTCATCCAGGCTTCATGAAGATACTCACATTAAAACATTAGAATGAGCTAGGGGAAACATGCTGAAGAAAGAAAGGAAGAATTGTAGATGGGTCAAGGACACTATAAGAAAACCCACAGAATCAATTAATCTGGGCTCATAAGAGCTCACAGAACCTGAACCAACTACCAGGGAGCTACATGGGATTGACATAGGCCCTCTGTGATCTTCTTGGTCTCCTAACAGCGGGATCAGGGGCTATTTTTGACTCTTTTGGTGGCTTTGAACACTCTATTCTTCATATTTGGTTGCCTTGCCCAGTCTTAATACAAGGTGAGGTTCCCAGTCATACTAAAACTTGATAAACCATGTTTTATTGATATCCATGGGAAGCCTGCCCTTTTATGGATAGAAATGGAGGAAGAATAGTTGGGAGAAGTTCAGAAGGGAGGTGCAGGAGAGGGACTAAGAGGAGAGGAGGGAGGGAAAACTGTGGTTGCGCTGTAAAATAAACTAATTAAAAAGACAAAAGGTAATTTTCCTGAATGAATTTTCAAAAGTTTTCCCAAATTGTTCATTTACATTCAAAAGTAGTGGCAGATTCTTAGAGCTCTCATTTTATAAATAAAGAGAACTAGGTATAAATTTTTAATAAATTTAATATTTCTGATTTTTATCAGAAAATATTTTCTATATAACATTTTGTATATAACATATTTTCATAATTTAAAATTGTTGATTTATATTGATTTTAAAATTGAATTTGAAATTTTCAAAGCTGAGGGCATTGCTTTTAAACAGCAGAAAAATCAAAATAATATATTCTTTGTGCATATTGAACTATGACTGTTGGAGTTAGTTTAGAGAAATAGAAGAGAATTCATAGCATTAAGCTCAGTTTTTTTAAGTGTCACAGTTAAGCTCAGGAAAGCACAAGAGAAATCCCAATTAAGTAGCTATGACTGTCTAGACATAGGACATTCCTATTTTCAGTGTCTTTCACTTAAATTTCAAAATTCAAGAAGTGTTAACAACTGGAAGATTTCCATTTTTAAAAATTCAAAGAATGATCAAAATACAAGATTGAAAGTTTCCCCCGCCCACCCCACCCGGATCTCAAACACTCAGGCTATAAATAAAATACAGCATGAAAAGGAGACTGATTACCAGGGGCTGCAGGCTCCTCTTTCTGACTAGACCTGTCGACTTCTCCAGATAGAACCGTTTGTGCAGCTACATTCCCAACAGGTACTAGCACACATTGAGTTCATACAAAGAAACAATTCCTGAATATCAACCTTTTCCATCCTCAACAGTACTCCGAATCTTCTTTACTTTGGCTAAGAAAGTGTTTTTGTTTCTGAACAGAGAACTGTAGTGTATTTAGGCACATGAGTAAGATTTGGTGACTTACCCTAGTTTTTCCTGTGGAATGGAATGTTCTGGGGATGTTGGCTACATAAGCTTGGTGTTTCCACCAGCTAGGGGCTACCAGTATCTTAACCCTGTCCTAGGGTGTTTAATAAATTCCTCAGTGGTGTTTGTGCATAAACAGTTTGAGTTTTAATTACCAAGATGCATTCAATGATATATTTGCTACCTATAAGGAAAAAATTAAAAGCAGAGTAATGAAAAATATATAATATTGTAATGACATTTTATTATTATTAATATTGTTAAATATTATTTTTAATATTAATATTATTGTTAAAAGAGTTAAGTCTGTTCTGATTTGTGGAAAGATATTCCTCTATGAGTTTAGTCAAAATTTCTGCTTGA
>JAQHUG010000042.1:3452404-3469454 GCA_028555095.1 Dicrostonyx torquatus | reverse complement strand
CTTTCTTTCTTTCTTTCTTTCTTTCTTTCTTTCTTTCTTTCCTTCTTTCCATCTCTTATAATCTTCCTTGGCAGTTTTATAAGTAACTCTAACAGTATGTTCTTATTCTCTGATTATTACTTTTAAATTGTTTAATATAGATGTTTGCTTTGTGATGACTATGAGTTTTACATCAAACAAATTTTGATTATAGTAAACTGATTTCCTTGGCTTTTATACTGATAGCTTGTAACCTGAATCACTATTCAATTTGATGCTACTAGATGTTGTTAAGTCTTCTGGCACTAAACTACACTTCCAGTTCTCCATATTTTTCTTTGATTACTTTTCAGTTCATGGTCTTCATTTAATGATAAGAAAATGTACACTATCACAATTTTTTTAATAAATTCATGTATTTCTCATACATTATCCTCTTTCACATCACATTTCTTAGGATATTGAGGTGGTTCAAATAATAGTAGTTAAATCTGTTATTCAGGAAGAGCATTATAATTTCTGTGCAATAAGGGAAACAAAACAACAGAATTAAATTTTCAGTTTGAAAGTTTTATGGCTCTGTACTTCTGTTGTAGGGTTTCTACTGCTGTAAAGAGACAGTTATTCTGACAACTTTTATAAAGGCTAGAACATTTAATTAGAGCTGGCTTACAGTTACAGAAGTTTAGTCCATTACCTCCATGGCAGAAAATGTCAGCATGTAGGCAGAAATGGTGCTGGAGAAGGAGCTGAGAGTTCCACATCTTGATCTGCAGGCAACAGGAAGTGAACTATCCTACTGGGCAAGGCTTGAACTTATATGAGACCTCAAAGCCTGCCTACACATTGCCATAGTTCCTCTAACAAAGCCACACCTACTTCAACAAGGCAATACCTCCTAATAATGCCACAAACACAGAAGTCTATGAGGGTCATACCTTTTCAAACCACTACAACTTCATACGCAAATAAAACTTTCACTTTGGAGCTACATTTTAAAGTATAATTTTTAGAATAATTTAGGAATGTGTTCACCTATTGCATTAAGTGTATTTTTAACAATTCATAGTTGCTAATTGTTACTAGCAACTGAAAGCTGGTCACATCCCTAAGTGGATGAGGCAAATTCACCTTAGGATTAATATAATAAGGTTTGCAATTTACAATAATTTGAAATCAGTCTGGGGCTGCAGATCAATGAAAAAGCATTTTCTTGGCATGTAATTGGGTTAGTTTGGTACTCCAAGCACTTCAAAACAAAATGAAAGGAGAAGTTAGATATTATGGTTGCTTGTTGACTTGTCTTGAGTCTTGTTCAATTATTTATGTAAAGTTTAAAAACTGGTATCCAAAAAGAAATTAAGAGAATACCATGGAATCCAGACTGAGTTTGTTTCATTTCAACAGAGTAGTTTACATGTCTCCATGCCAAGGCATTTCCAATTAGTCATATCATGCTTTAAGAAGACTATTATCATGGTAGTTGAATGACTGGCTATAATTTCTTTACAGTAGGGTCATTGTACATGCTGTCCAAAAAGCCTGTTGACTTTCCTCTTTTTTAAAAAATCTCTGTGCTTCCATTCATTTAAAAATATCTCTAGACCTCACAATATTAATTTGAAAGTTAAATACCCTGAAAGCTTTTGTGGAAGGATTTTGGAGTAAAGTAGTATTTGTCATGCCTGATCTCTTACAACTTTTATTCACTTTGTTCTTCCAGTAACCCCTTAGTTTATTAGACAAATATTTAATCAAAGTTGCTGCATATTTTCTGTGGATAGTAGTTGTTGCTGAGACTGGCGGGTTGAATGTATCTTCCTGAAACCATGTCTGTGTGGAACCTCAGAATGCTATTTCATGTAATGGTGTCTTTGTAGTTAGAAAATATGAAGCCATACTGCATTAGGATAGACATATGCCCAAAGACCAGTTTCTTTATAAGAAAGTGATGATCATATACACAGAAAAAATATTTTGTGACAAACAGGCATTATATGGGATGGAGTTCAATGATGAGAAGCTCTTGCTACTCTTACAGGGGACCTCAGTTCAATTCTCAGAACCCATGTATCAGTTTCCAAGTCTGTACTCCAGTTTTCGAGGATCTGATTCCATTTTCTGGCCTCTGTGACACTGCATGCATGTTTTCAAATATTTATCCTGTTATATTGTATCCAGCTACTTTACCCAATATCTAGAAAAATTATGAGAAACAAGCACTCTACCTGACCCATCTGTATATTTTTAATGTGAAGCCCAAAACCTACAGCGAAAATAATCCATCATATAAAAGAATTTTGCAAAGGTGAAAGAGTTGATGGAATTATTCATAAATGGGTGGCCAAATTGATTTTGTGATTTTTATTGTTAACATAATGTAAAGCATATCATCTAAACACATATTTAGTGATGAGATTAGCTTATAGTTCACTCTGTGAAGTAAATGGTATTGGAATAAAGAGAAAGGAAAAGTGATCTTCAGAAGTTACTCTCACGTGCTCCATTGGTATGTGATGTCCTTCTGTCTATGTGTTGCTTTTATTGGTTAATGAATAAAGAAATTGCCTAGGCCTGTTGATAAGGCAGAACTTAGGTAGGTGGGAAAAACTGGACTAAATGCTGGGAGAATCCAAGGAGCCGCCAGAGACAGACGCTGGGAACTTTACCCGGTAAGCCACAGCCACGTGGAGATACACAGATTACTAGAAATGGGTTAAATTAACATGTAAGAGTTAGTCAATAAGAAGCTAGAGCTAATGGGCCAAGCAGTGATTTAATTAATACAGTTTCTATGTGATTATTTCAGGGCTAAGTGGCCGGGAAAAACAAGCAGCCTCCCTCCCACCATACTCCATGACTGAAGATGCAGCTCAGTGACAGAGCACGTGGTTATAACAATTCATAGATACAATTCAATCACTGAAACTAAAAATAATATTGCTGATTTTTAGGTAGAGATGGTAATGCAATCCCAGCATGCAGGAGACTGATTAAAGTTGGTTGCAAGTGTGAGACTAGTTTGAATTACATAACAAGTTGAAGGTCACTATAAAGTACACAAAGAGACATTGTCTGAAAGCCAAAACCTCTCCAAAAACAACAAAAGCTCAGAACACCATATATTTCCCAATAACAAAGTATATCATCAGTTTTGGGGGAGTTCCATAGTCTCATGAGAGTATAAAACTTACTGACATTGCTATTAAGGTCCATGTGAAGTGCAGGTACAACACCTAGACAAACCACTGTTTTAGAATCACAGCCAACTGATAAGTTTCAGAGCCAATTTAATATTAACAACTTGATTTGAAAATTTTACAAGAGAAAAGGTTAAAACATTTATGCACGTGTTATTTTTAAACTCTATATTATAACAGAGACAAAGAGCACATTAAATACATTGGTTTACATCTTTCGATTTACCAGAAAGAAATGGTACTTTCTTGTTTTATGCCAAAATTTTGTTACTTATTCTCATAAGACCTGAAAGTAAGTAATTCTTACTTTTGTATTACAACGAATATTTATTCTACTTTTAATGGATTAAATTCCAGGAAAGGCTTTGAATTGAAGAAAGAATAAGGTGTGAAGCATGAGGAAGCTCACATTGTTTATTCAATTACAAGAAGAAAATCCCAGTGGAGAGAACTCTTGACAAACTAGTTCCAGCTGATAAATAATGCTACTGCTGTGGCTTCTATACAGATTTCTAAGATTTCAGTTCACGTTACAGTTTTTCAAATTTTTTCAGGTAGAAGTAATGAATGCCTCTTAAGGAAAAATTATTTTAGAAAACTTAAAATATAATATTAAATTAAAATATAATTGAAGTGTTTTATACACACCAGGGACTTCCAACTGGCTTGTCTCCCTATAACTATCATTTCTTTATTCTCCATTGCAACAAGCTTCTTTAAAGAGAAGTATGTATGAACCTGCTCATATCCTATCTTCTCAGTTGCTTTGGAGCTACCCTGACTAGGCTATCATCATGCTACAACTGTATCAAGAAGCTTTAAATGTCTAAGTATCTACATGTCTTTTTTTTTTTTCGTTTTTCGAGACAGGGTTTCTCTGTAGCTTTGGAACCTATCCTGGAACTAGCTCTTGTAGACCAGGCTGGTCTCAAACTCACAGAGATCTGCCTGCCTCTGTCTCCCAAGTGCTGGGATTAAAGGCGTGCGCCACCACCGCCCGGCTTTTTTCTTTTTCTTTCTTTTTTTTTTTTTTATCTACATGTCTTATTGACTAGTTAAGTTACTACACTGACCATATTTAATGTTGTTGGTACAAATCCACACCCATCCCTTTCCCCTTAATTCCTCTTTTATCCTTCAACTTTTCCTTCCCAGATTTATGTTCTTTGTCTTTTCAAAAATTGAATACCTAATGAATCCCCTTAGTGTTGCATATGTGTTCATGGGTGTGAGATTACCTACTGAAGCACTGGTATCCTCCAGAACCAACATCCCTCTAGAAGGCTGACTCTCTCTCTCTCCCAGTAGCCACCCACTACCAATAACTCCTCAGATAGAAGGGAGACTTCTTAAGCCTCTCCCTAATCCATGGTAGGATTTTGACTGGCTTTACCTTGTGAAGATCTATGCATGCTGTCACAGCTGTTATGAGTTCATGTGTGTAACTGTGCTACATGTCTGTAAAATATTGTTGTCTACAGACATCTGCTCCTATGGCTCTTACCATCTTTCTGTTTTCTCATTCAAGATGGTCCTTGAGCCTTAGGGAAAGGGTTGCAAAATAGATATCCAATTTAGAGCTGATCACCTGTTCACTTCACAGTCTCTTATTCTTTTCATATTGATCAGTTTTGGGTCTTTGCATCAATTAATTTCTCGTGAAAAAAACAAAGTTTCACAAAATGGGTTCAGAGATACACTAATTTATGAGTGTAAAGATAAGAACTTAGGGGCAATTTATTATTATATTCATTCAACAGGATATTAACACTAGGTTTTTCCCTATGGCATATGACCTGGTCAGTTATGAATTGAGGTTTAGACAATGGACCATACATGGGACCCATCTTTTGGTGCTGACACCAAATGCAACAAGAAAGTGCTTGGTTATTCCTACAACAATCATGCCACTAATGCAGCAGTAGTCTTCTCTTGACAGGCCAGTCATTATAGTAATTCCAAGGATTCACAGCTGGGTAAGACTGATGATGAACTTTCTCTCCCTGGTAACATACACATAAACCTCTAAGACTATGATAACTAGCTACTAGGGAGGAAGGTTCCAGGTCAGTACTAGTTTGATTTTTCCATGTCTAGTTATACAGCTATGTAGTATCATTAGCAACAGTATCCTACCCAGTGTTTTGGAGGGTGTCTAAGTTACTGTTTTGTTTCTGTGAAGAGACACTATGACCAAGGCAAGCTATAAAAGCATTTAATTGAGGACTTATTTATAGTTTTAGTGGGTTAGTCCATTATCATCAAGACAGGAATTGTGGTAGCAGGCAGGCAGACATGACACTGGAGAAGTAGCTGAGAGTTCTATCTTCTGATTCATAGGAGAGAGAGAGAGAGAGAGAGAGAGAGAGAGAGAGAGAGAGAGAGAGAGAGAGAGAGAGAGAGAGAGACTGGTATTGGCTTTTGGGAAACCTTAAAGCCCAGCCAGTGACATACCTCATGCAGCAAGACTACACCTCCTGCAATAAGGCCACACCTCCTAATCTTTTCCTAGCAGTTCTATTAAGTGGGTACCAAGCATTAAAACATATGTGCCTATACAGGGCATTCTCATTCAAGCCACCACAGAGGATAATCAATGCTAGTCATAGTCTATGGAATGTTTGCTACTAACCAATAACTCCAAAAGAAGTAACCCATATTTATCCCTGAACTTTTTGTTTTGATAGCAAATGGTGGCTGAGTAATTATTCCTGTTATAGAACATCTTTATGTATGTGTGTATTTATGCATTTTAGGAAACTTCTGTACTAATTAGTTTTCATATATCATTTTCACAGGTTTTTAGTGTTGGTTATGCTTCCCATACTCCCTCCTCCACGCTGTCTACCCCCAAGCTCAATTATCCCTCTCTGCTCCTTTATTGCTCCTTTATACCTATTTCCCCTTCTTTCCACTTGTGTTTTATCTCCTTTTCTTTCAAATCTTACATCCATGGCCCCTTACTAGTTTTCTGCCTTCCCTAGTTACTTGAATTCAAATACACATATCTAAAGATTCAAAGATAGCATCCACATATGAGGAGGAACCTTCTATTTTTCTTTCCGGATCTCGGTATCCCCACTTAGAATAATTATTTCTGGCTCTATCCATCTACATGTGAAATTAATTTTCATTTACAGCTAAGTAAAATCCCATTGGTTATATGTACCACATTTCATTATTGCCATTTTTGACTGCTGTGCATAGAGCAGTAAAAAACATGTATGAACAAGTATTTCTGTAGCAGAATATTGAGTCTCTTGGTAATACGTTCAGAAGTGGTGTAGATGGACCATGGAATTATTTCTAGCTTTTTTGAGGGATCTTCACCCTGAATTCCATATTGACTGAGTCAGTTTGCACTCTAACCAACACTAAGTAAATGTTTTCCCTTTCTTACATCCGCAGCAGCATAAGATGAAATTTCAAAGTAATTTTAATTTTATTTTGCTACTAGTTAAGGATATTAAACAGTTATTTTTGAAATTATTTTGGCTATTTTTTATTTCATCTTTTGAGAACTCTGTTAAGGTCTATGTCTTATTTTCAACTTAATTAGCTTCTTTCTTTATGCTTAGTGCTTTGAATTCTTCCTCTATTGTAGACATCAGTTCTATGACAGATGTATATCTAGGCAATATTTTCCCCTTTCTGTAGGCTGCCTCTTTGCTAAAGTAACAGTGCCCCTTGCTTCGCAGAAGCTTATTAGTTGCCTGAGGTCCTACCATTGGTCTTAAAGCCTGCACTACTGGAGATTTGCTCAGAGAAAATTCTTTCCCATGTCTAAAAGTTAAAGTA
Organism: Dicrostonyx torquatus; assembly: GCA_028555095.1. Taxonomy (NCBI): domain Eukaryota; kingdom Metazoa; phylum Chordata; class Mammalia; order Rodentia; family Cricetidae; genus Dicrostonyx; species Dicrostonyx torquatus. The sequence goes on along the minus strand of JAQHUG010000042.1, from coordinate 3,462,477 downwards.
TATTCCCTACTTTCTCTTTTTACACGTTCTGATTTTCAGGTTTTGAGCCTTTTTTTTTAAGATTTTCTCTTTTAATTTTTATATGAATGAGTGCTTTGTTTGTATGCTATATGTGCAACCAGGTACCCTTAGAGCTTAGAAGAGAGCGTTAGAACCCCTGGAACTAGAATTACATGATTCCCCTGAAACTATAATTACATATAAGCCTCTGTGTGGGTCACAGTAATCTAACCAGGGTATTCTGAAGAGCAACAAATGCTCTTAACTGCTGAGCCATTTCTCCAGCCTCCCAGGTCTTCTATCTTTTAATCAATGTTTAATAAAAGCTGAGAGACTATGTCTTCTGAATTAGTCTTGCAACTCTTCAAAATAAACACATTGCAAAACATATACTTACAGACTAGAGACAGATAATGCTAATGAAACTGAATCATACATTTTGGTGGAGGTAAATTCTAGGCTTTTTTGTAGGTACTAGTGATTAAATACTTAATTTGTACTTAATTCACTCTGCAACTAAATTTAATATAAGAATCCAGAAATTGTCAACTTTTTAAATTACTTTTGATTTGTTTGGTAAGATTAAACAAAATATACTCAGCAGATTAGCCCAGAATAAACATCTTGAAGTATACACTGATCACCTCTGAGGTCCTCATGCCTGGCTGCTCAGAAACTCTTTGTAGAATGGAGGAAAATGGGTAAGCAGTGATGCTCCAAGCAAATGCTGTGTGACCAGTCAGTCTCATGACTAGTGCTTGCCAAGGAAGAACCAAAGTATTTTACAGATTTTATAACCACAGTTTGATGTGCCAAGGTTGAAGACTATGTCTTAAATACTTTAGGAATTGGTTTTGGCTGCACGTTTCGAATCTGGAAGGACAAGTGACCCTAAGAAAATTGATGAAATCTGAAGTTAAGAGTCCAGGTTTGAGAGAGCTGTTTCTCAGGATCAGCTTGTGTCTGGGACCCTCTGCCTTTGTGCTTCAGCGTTCTAGTCTGAATCTTTCTTATCCAGGGTCTTCACTGTTCACAGGATTAGGAGAGCTTCAGATACCCATTACAAAGCAAGGTTCCTCAGAAGCTCCACCCAGGAATCACTCTAAGCATAATGCTATAGTTCCTACAAAATGATGAGAAAAGAACCTTTAGAGGAGTTCATCCCCAGGCTTTTTTTTTTTAATGAGGGGTGATGTACTAACAAATGTTAGAGACTGAGCTGTAAACAAATATAACCTGAATGTCATAATTGCTATTTCTTTCCTAGTGTCAGCTCCTTCCAGTATATAAACAGATAATATTATTTAGCACTTCAAGCTAAATATTTTGATTAAAACTACATAGTTGACTTAATGAGGTTCTAAAATAAGAGCAAATGTATTGCATGGAACTGTAATGGGATTTTAAAGCAAAGAGGAAACATTAAAAAAAAAAACTTTTAAAAATGGAGAAACTGGTTTTTTTTTATATGTCAAAGTCAACTTATAATTACAATGTGGGAGTGTTTCATATTATGAAGTTCGTCAAAGTAGCAATCATGTACTTTGTGTTCCAGGATCCATTTTGTAATAACTATTTTTGATCCTCAATACAAATATTTATGTAGTTGCTTAATGTGAGAACAATGCTTGGTCGTGTAGTTATTGTGTGAGTACGGACTAACATGACCTCATTTGTTCAAAGCTATAGAGAACTGGAGTTCTAGTGGTAAATATTAATATTCAATTAATTAAATAATGCAATTTTGCTATTCATTAAAATAATAAAACTGACCAACAATGCTGTAACCTAGAGGAAAAATATGTTAAGAATATTTTTCTGATTTGAAATTGAAAGTATGAAATATTTTTGTTGAGCAATGAGAGATAAAGTATTTTGTAACACTATAGCAAATTCAGAACAAGCTGATTCTTTAAAATGTATTGGATTCTGCTGTGACATGTGGAGTGTCTCTCTTAAGTTTATGTTCAAAATGAAAAAGAAATTTGTAGTATTTGCATTACTCCACTATTTCTAGAAATATTTTTATGCTATATGTATCTAAACATAGGCAATATGTCACTAGTAACTCAAAAATACATTATTAAACACAAATTTTGTTAAGACAGGTCTCACTGTAGTTTTGGCTGTCCTGGACCTTGCTATGTAGACCAGTCCAGCCTTTAACTAACAAAGATTTGTCTGCCTCTGCCTCCTGGCTGTGGGAATTAAAGTTGTATGCAATTAAAATTGTATGTTACCACACTCAGCTGCTGCACACAATTTTTCAAAATAAGAGACAGAAAACCATAGATGGACAAAGAAAGTTACTAAAGATATTAACACTCAACTCAAACTTACAAACTTACAACCATAATGAAAATATTGTTAAGGGCTAAAGTATGGAGCCAATTTGATTTGCTCGGATATGGCCATATGTTGTTCCTGGGGAGACATGAATTGTCTGTTTATTTGATAGGGCACTTACTAGAGAACAAAGAACCAATTCCTAGGCTAGCTTTGAGAACTAGTTAGTTTACTGTGGCTACTATTAGGATCACTGGTAGTTCAGAGGCACCTACCTCACCCGGTCTCAGCTTTGGTGAGGATTTATGAAAGATGCAGCTGTGGAACTTGCTGCCCTTCTTGCAGGCAACATGACCAATTGGAGAAATTCATCTCTTTCCAATGGTCCTCCTATATACACAACCTTAGGAATGAAGCCTTGTGAGTCCTGTCTCAGGAACTTCCTGAGGTTAGACTTATTTGCATCCTGGGGTTTGTAATTGTCATTTACTTCCTAAGCCTCAGGATCTTCTCTCAACATGGAATGTTTCCATTGAGCAGAAACTGATGCATGATGTCATACATGTGCTAACATTTCAAGATATGGAGGAGTCTCCTTGAAACAACTGGGGAGTTTGCTAATTAAATGCTTCCACAATTGATAGGTTAGAATTCTTTTTTATCTCTATTTTTAATCCTTTTATTTGTGTATGAAACGAAATGGGGTTTATTGGTCTAATTTGACCTTCCAATAGCCTCCCCTTTCCCATCATCCCTTTGGATTGTGGCCCCCTCTGCTCAAAGCGGTCCTCAGTTCTACATTCTAGAGATATTTATTCCATTACTCTCACTCATTTTCCCCTTCCTTTGTAAACCTCTTCCTTACCTCTTATAGTCCTCTTCCTCCAGTCTTCCTTAATTCGTGAGCAAACCTAATGCTGTCCTCTGCAATTTTTGGCTCATGCAATCTTTCCATCCCTTTTCTCAAAACAGTTCCTGAGCTTTTGGGGTGATGTGTTACTCATGTCCTACTTTTGACTTAGCTCTCCACGACACTTAATCTCTTTACTTCAACCAGTTATGAGTTTTTGTATTAACTGCCAAAGAACCTTTTCCAATGTGGTCTGAAAATTGTACTAAAATTATGGGTGGAGAGATATTAGAGGGCGGTTTGGTACTATTTTTATTTGTCAACATAATAATAATAATAAGTTCACCCTTGGTGCCTACAAGTTCTTGGGTTCTTGGCCAGAACAGTACCAGAGATTTTGTTTTCTCCTGTGGGATAGGTCTTACCCTATGGCATTCACTCTGCCAATAGTCATGGGCCACTCTTACCATGGTAGACATTATTGCATTTCAGAGTATTCACAGGTGGGTAAGACCATTGATAATCCCCTCCCCATCCTTCACCCCAGCAGCATGTAGAGTACCTATCTATCCAGAACTATCCAGCAGCTTCCTGCTCAGAACCAACGTGATTTATTCATGTCCTGTAGCCACGTTTTCAGTAACTGTCTTAGCATGAAGTTTTGGTGGATAATCAAGAACAATGGCAAGAGTATGTTTTATTTTATGGTCTCTGGGGCATCCCTGATAAACAATTCAAGGGAGTGTCTCACATCTGGAATTTGGCAGTTTGTTTGGCACTCTGTGACTTATGAGAGGAACATTGTCCCTTATGTAAGGTAAACCCGATTAAATTCTTATATATATGAAACTTATAAAACTTTTTGTAACCTATCATGGTATCTGTTTTGAAGGACAATTATGGTGCTGCTGAGAAGAATGTATAATTTGTATTTGTTATATATAGTATTTTGTAGATATCAGTTTCAATCCATTTAATCTGTGATGTAGTTTAATTGTGAAATATTTTTGTTGGCGTTTAGTTTACATTACTCATCTTAAGATGTTCATAGGGCATGGAAGTCACCCACTGTTCTTAGAATATTTCTGATCCTTTATGTCCATTGCATATTTGTCTTATAAAATTAGGAGCCCTGAAATTTAGTGAATATATATTTAAAAGTTTTACATTTGATTGCTATCCTTATTAAAGTATATTTTTCCTTTTTATTTATTCCAAATAATATTGGTTGGGATCTGCATTATCAGATATTAGCAAAGCTGGACCAGATTGGTTTTTACTTTTGTTTGCCCTTGGAAGATTGACTTTCAACCTTGAATTTAGTCTGCATGTATCTATGATGGCTTGAATAAGAATGCCCCCCACCCCTTTCCTCCAAGCTTACAGATTTGAATGCTAGGCCACCAGTGACTAGCATTATTTAAAAGCATTTGGAGGTGTGACCTTGTTGGAGGAAATATGTCATCAGAGGAGGACTTTGAGGATTCAGAAGCCCAAGCCCAGCCCAGTGCTGTCTTTCTTGCTGCTGCCTATGGATCTGGATGTAGAACTTCCAGCCACTTCTCCAGCACCATTTCCACCAATGTGCCTTCATGGCTCGCCACCATGTTTATAAGAGATTAAATCTCTGAAACTGTAATGCAGCCCCAATTAAATGCTTTCTTTTATATGAGTTGCTGCTGTCATGTTGTCACTTCATTGTAACAGAACACTTACTAAGACAGTGTCTTTGCCAGTAAAGTATGTTTCTTGGAAACAGCATGGAGTTGGTCTTGCTTTTTAAGCAGTTAGTCTATGTCTTTTCAAATGTTGAATTGAAGCTATTTCAATTAAATATTATCATTAATGTAGGTTTACTAATTCTAATAATTTTATTTGAAGTTTTTCTGGTTGGTTAGATTTTGGTTTTTTTTTTTTTTCTTTTCTTTCTCCTCCATGAAAGACTTGGTAGTTTATACTATCAAGCACGGTGGATTAACCTCCCAGATCTTCTTTCTTTATTTATCTGAACCTCTCATGAAATTCATTTGTTCCTATGTTCTTGTGATTGAGATTATTTCTCCATCACTCTGTATTCTAGTTCATTAAGTACCTTCTGCAATGCTGGCTTTGTATAGTAATTTTATTGGAAACTATTTACTTTCAAGGATCGAAATACATTGTTCCATGCATTTCTGGGTTGCTGATCAGAGACATGATATTATGATGTTTATATTTATAGCTACTTGAAAATTCCTACACTCTTAAATATTGTTTATTTTCTTTGTATTTTTGACATCTTGACTACACTATAAAGAAGTTCTTCACAGGTCACCTGCTTAAGTTTCCAAATGCCTATTGTTCTTGGATGGCTGTTCCTCTTTCTATAGATTTGGAAAGTTTTGGATAAAATTTCACTGAATGTTTTCTCTTTTCCTTTGGTTTTTATCCAGATGTTTCTTCATCTTCATGTTTTATCCAGATGTGCACTTTTAGGTTTGGTTTCTTAATTGTATCATAGAGTTCTTGATGATGTGGTCATGGTCATTTTCACCCTTTACTGATGTTTCAATATAGATTTTTCTTGGCCTTCTCCATCTCTGATATCTTTCTCCTAATTGGTTGAATTGATGATGCTTTCCATTGGGTTTTTATTTGATCCATTAAGTTTTTTGTGCAATATTTTATTTTTATAAAATCTCAATTTCTTTCTGATGTTTTCCAATTTTTTTCTGGTTTTTCTATTCACATTACTTTTCTTTTCTGACATTCCCCAATGATTTTGTTTTTTCCTCTGTGGGTCTTGGGTTAATTTTTTTCCCTTTATTCATCTACTTACTGTAAACATGTTGAAGCCACTGGCAATATTTTCTAGTAATTTTTTTCTAGTAAATTCCTGAGATACATTTTACCAATTTTGTCACCTTTTAATCCCATAGTTAAAGAGTTATGATCTTTTTGCTTTTTTATGTTTTTAGTATATATGACTTACGATGTGTTCATCTACTTTCTTGAATAGCAGCTCTTCTGGATTTATTTGCAGTTGTTCCTAGTTTGCTTCTGAAGGCTCAATCTTCAGTACCAGATAGAAGATAATGGTATCTGTTCATAACCTGTGAGTGTCAACCCCTTTCCTCATTGAATAACCCTTTCACAGGGGTTGCCTATGACCATCCCACATCACAGATATTAATTTACACTATAATTCATAACAATAGCAAAATTACATTTTGAAAACAGCAAAAAAAATAATTTTATCATTGGGAGTCACGACAACATATGAAAGTGTATTTAAGGGCCACAACATTAGAAGGTCTTTGATTTACACTTCCTTTTTCTTTGCTGTTTCATGAAGGAGCAACTTCTAGCCTACGTCTTACCTAGAAATCTCAAGGCTTCTTTGCTGGCCTAGTGCTTAAGTTAGGTTTTGTCATGTAGACCTTACTTTAAGTGATTTTTACTTTTAAGAAATAGAATTCAGTTTCAGTAACTGCTGAGTCTGAACAGGTTCTTTTCTTTGTGAATAAAGTACCTATTGTGGTTATTAGCTGAATTATGATGTCTTGTACTATATAGTATTGATTTTTTATTGCTATAAGATGTCCAGCAAAAGTCTTATAAAGTAAAAGTAGTTATAAAATAAAACAAAACTCCATACATTAATTTCAAATGAAAATAATACTCAAAAGAGAATCTAGTGACAATTATTTATACTACTAAAAAACTTCAAAGTTTCAAATTTGATATGTTATTTATTCAGAACCTCTCAGGTGACTGCAACTGTGTTTATTCATCTGGAGATTGATTATTACACAGTTTCCTATATTTCTAGGCTTTCTGTTTATCCTGTGCATGAGTATCAGTGTCAAGGCAGGGAAATCTGGTTTTGTGACTTCAATTAAACCTAAAGTCTGCAAACACTTCTCTATTATATTTTTATGGTGGAGTTCTGAGGAGAGAAACATTGGACAGACTTTGTTTTCTGTGTTAAAGTTATTTATCTTACCCTTTTTATAAATCATAAAAGGTATGTAAAATGTATTGAAGATGAAACAATTTAGGTTACTTTATGTGTGTGTTTTCTGATGAACTGACCTGAAATCGTGAGTACTTTAAACCAGCAAGTATATTTTCTTCAACTAGAGGAATAGTTTTTCATTAAAAACTATTTTTTAACATTTATTTACTAGTTTCTAGTGTCTTTCTCTACATAGCTTTGCCAATGTTGTCACTTTCTATTTCATCTCTGATGTTCTTTTTCAACATTCCTTATACCAGAAATCTTCACAATTCCTTCTATTTTGTTTTCAAAAATTATACTGTGTATTAGTGCAGTTATTTTATAACAATTTTATTTTTCATGCTGTAACTTTAAGTATTTTAAGTTAGAGTGCCCCAATGTACTCATAACAGCCTTGATTACAATAATTAGATTAACAAACTGTTTGAAATTGCAACTAAATTGTCTTAATTTGTATTCCTACTTTTAGTTCCTATAGGATTAAAAAAATGAAGTTTTCATCTTTAACCTTAAACTTTTGATATACATGTGTTTAATACGTATAACATTACTGCTATAGATAGTCAGGGAAAACTGATAAATGGAAGACATGTGAGATTTATTTTATGTTAATTAACTTACCATAGCTTACCAAGTCTAAGATACTTTTCTGCATTTGAGCATTTTTCAAGTAGGGATACAATTCCTGAAGGAAGCTTGGATGTGATTGTCAATTGTTACATTTTTTTGTGGAAAACATTGTCAGAATGTTTCCTTCAGGGGGAACATACCTGAGAAAATATTGGTGATTTCATGTAAAAATCTTGCATTGCATATATTGGTGACAGAAAATAGTGTTGAATAGGACAGAAATGGAATATTTTAATTAGCTATTCAGAAAACTTGAATTCTTAAAGTTAGAGTTTTTAATAGTGTAGCAATATTTTCTCTTATTTTGTTTATAAAAACAAAACAAAAAATAATTTATTTTTCAATTTTCCAAAAATTCTTTTAAGGTAAAAAATATAAAAATTCAAAAAGATTTGACAGTTTAGTTGGTGCTTTTTCAATGGAACCTAATGTTATGTTAATTCAGCTCTCTATGTACTGAAGAAGCAAGAGCCGTTTTTAATTCTAAAATAATATAATATAATATTTGAGGCATTAATATGAACTTTGTCGTTCTTTTTAATCTCATTACCCACTATAATGTACAGCAGGAATTGCAAATGTCCAGTCAATAAGACATTTGTCACATTGACCCACTTAGCAAAAGTAATTTTTTTAAGACAAGGATTCTTATTTTGGTCAAAAAGATTTTGTTACTTGAAAGATTTTCCTTTTTATTCTACTAAAAACATGCAAAATTCTTCTATTATAATGTTATTTAACATGTAAACTGTTCCTATACATAAAATAAAGCAAGATTTTAATTAAAAATCAAAACTTCTCAGTAAAAATTTTACCATTGAGGGTTCTTAAATTGAGTTAAACATGGTACAAACCTAATACACTTAAATTGGTAACTCTTACTCAAGCTCACTTAGTGAAACCCATTTTCTTCCGGTGGTCAGTCAGACCTCTTATGTAGGACTTCCTAGGATGTCTCCACAATGCAATAGTGGGTCTTGGAGAAGCTTCTTATATATAATTGATTTATTCGGGATGTTTCCTGAGCCTGGAATGAATCATATTTTAGTAAGGAATAGGGACATATTCAAAACCCAGAAGTGTTTGAACTCGCAGGTGGAAAGGCAAACCAAGAGCTCTCCAAGAGGTAGACCGTGAAAGGGTTACAGCTGTTTAGGGGAGGGATTGGAAGGGAGAGATCCCTCATCCTTCAGACAATATGTGAGATCAGAAACCCCTTTAATATTGAACTTAGATTAAAACATAGCTCATTGCCCCAAACAAAAATTTGTTCGCTAGTATTCTATTGTAAACCCAACAGATATAATTAGAGCTAGCAAGAGCTTAATAACTCATCATTTCTAAGCTGCTGATACTCATACCTTATTGCCTACTGTCAGATGAGGAAGTTAAATTTCTGGTGCACAAAGATGAGAGTGCAAACTTATGCTTGTTATTCAAGGGTTTACCCTATATCTTTAAGAATCAGACACAGCCCGGCTTCCCAAAAGGAACTCAGCCTGTTCCCCAGGCTGGGGCCTTGAGGGAAAAGGGGGCCAGTACAAATCCACAGGACTCTGTGGAGCACAGAAGCCCGCCCATTTGACTGCAGCAGGCCCTTGGAGAGGGCTCCTGATTCAGCCATTCAACCAGGAGGGTAAGTTGGTCCCAGCACAGCCACCTAGGTGTCTGGCCCCAGAGGGGACTAAGGACACTCTGTCATCCCCTAAACCTTCGGGCCATTAAGGCAGCTTCCCCCACTTATTGGCTTTTCTGATTAGTACACCTTAGCTCACTTCCAAGCATTTGTCCTCATCAGAGGCTGGGTACTCTGTTCCCAAAAAGAACTCAGCCTGTTCCCCCTGCTGGGGCCTTGAGGGAAAAGAGAGCCTGTACAAAGCCACAGGGCTCTGTGGAGCACAGAAGCCAGCCCTTTTGACTGCAGCAGGCCCTTGGAGAGGGCTTCTGATTCAGCCATTCGACCAGGAGGGTAAGTGGGTCCCAGCACAGCCACCTAGGTGTCTGGCCCCAGAGGGGACTAAGGATACTCTCCCATCCCCCAAACCTTTGGGCCATTAAGGGAGCTTCCCCTACCTATTGGCTTATCTGCTTAGCACACCCAAGCTTACTTCCAATCATCCCTTCCCCATTGGTGGTGGGGTCCTAGGTTCCCAAAAGGAACTCAGCCTGTTTCCAAGCTGAGGCCCTGAAGGAAAAGGGGGCATATACAAAGCCACAGGATTTGTCTGCTGCACAGAGCAGAGGAGCTTGCCCTTTTGTCTGCTTTAGGCCCTTTTAGAGGGCTTTTGACCCAGACCCATCTGGATC
>JAQHUG010000042.1:3428833-3447005 GCA_028555095.1 Dicrostonyx torquatus | reverse complement strand
ACATGCACTTGCCCACATGTGTGTATTTATATACAGATTCATGCACACACACACACACACACACACACACACACACACACACACATATATATATATATATATATATATATATACAAAACAAACACAGCAAAATAAACCAGAACAAAATAAAAGCCCAATGCTTCGAATTCCTGCTCATTTTTGCCCACACCACGTATTGCTAGTCTATGACTCAGGCTCTCTAATGGCTGTATATTAGCATCTCACTGAGATTTGTTTTGCAATTACCTGATGGTTCACAGTAAAGGTATTTAATTTGTTTATAGTTATTTTCTTAATCATCTTTGCTGAACTGTCAGTTTCAGTTGCTTGAGACTTGCTTTGTGCTTGGCATAGGTACTTCTTGCAAATGCTACTTGAGGTATTGAAGGAGTAATATTTTAAGATTGCTGAAAGAGAATGTTTTCTATATAATTTGCTTAAAACTGAAGTGTGCTGTTCAAACTTTTTTATACCTTCGCTAAATTTTTTTGTGTGTGCTTGTGTTACTGTTTTTCTAGCCAATAATAATAATAAAAATTTGTATTCAGAACTAACGGGCTGCCACCTTTTAGAGCCCCATTCAGTTTTATTATCTCTGGTTTGGAAGCAGCAGTATTAAAACTTTCATGTATTCCTTTCGATCTTAAACACCTTTGTTACATCTTGAACAATACGAATAATTTAACACAGTTTATTCACACAGTGGATGCCTTCATTTGGGTAGAAGCCATGTGTGTTACCGTAGTTATTCTTATATTTCTGTATGTGGTGATATTCTCCCATGTGCTCCTTTATTCTCTCAGCCTTGAATTCTGTTTGGGGTAATTTTCATTTGGCCTCTGTTTTTTATAGGAGACCTGTCTGTAGTTCAGAAACCTTGACCTTAACATCTGTCTGAAAACATCTATATTTTATCTTTGTTTACAAAGATAGGTTTTTGTATAGGTCCCAGTGGGCATGTTATTTTTTTCAGCTGTTAAAATGTGTTTTCACATTTTCTCTTGATTTTCATAGTTTCTATTAACAAGCAGCTTCTGCCTTACTGGTGATTCTTTGAAAAAAATGTTATCATTTTTTTCTGACAGTTTTATGGATTTGTTTTGTTGTCCTATCTTACCGGTTTTGAACTGATCATTCTATGACTAGCCATTTTCTATGCTCAGATAGTTTTTGTTGAGTTTTTTAGATAGAGTTCTTTGGGCTTTCTATGAAGTGTTTGTTTGGTACTTTCTAAAATTTCTTGGCATTATCTCTTTAAGCACCCCCCAATCCATTGGTTTTTCTCTTTTTGCAAATGTACTTTAACAGTTTTGGGACAGATTCTCACTATGTAGTTCTGGCTTGGGTAGAAAACCATCAGTAGACCAGGCTTTTTTCAAACTCACAGCGATCTACCTGCCTCTGGATCCTGAGTAGTGGGACTAAAGGTGGGCGCCCCCACACTCAGCTCCATATGTACTTTAAATGACTCAACCTCAGACTTCTCTTTCTTTTTTTGTTTTAATTCTACCTTCCTTTTCTCTATGCTTCTGTTTAGATACTTTCTTTCAATTTTCTGAGGCTGCACTCCTGGCTTCTGCTAAGTCTAGTGTATTAAGGGATCCAGTTCATTCTTCCAGTGAGTCCTTAATGCTGCCATCTTATTTCTAGAAAGTCTATATTATTTGTTTATAATATTCTTACTCACGGTTTAATGCTACCTTGACAACTAATCTATTCTCCCTTCGTTTTTCTTATCACATCAATGATAAAGTTCTTTCCTGCTAATTCCAATATCTCAGTTTTGTATGGAATTTTCTGTTGTCTGGGGTTTTATTATTAGTTCAATTCTTATCAGATTGCAAACATCATGCTTCGTAGGGTAAACAGATACTGTACTTCGTAAAATTATCCATTGGTGTTTTATGTGTATACACATAATTGACTCAGAAATTGTACTTAAAAGCCCTTTGGAGACATCAAATGAGAGCCTAGTGTCGTCCTTCTCAAGGTCGGGCAGAAAGCATGAAGACCTGAATGCAGAGGCTGACTCCCAACTGGGCAGACAGACTAGGATGATTCACCATTAGATTCGCTCTGTCTCTGAACCATCCTGTTCTTGGAGCCTTGCTTTTAGATGAAGCCTTCAGGGTCTTTGCCTCTTCAGCTCTCAACCTGCACCAGATTCTTTTCTGCCTCTGCTCTTATATATTTTCCCCACTGAGCCACAAACAACCATTGATGGCTGCAAGGGAAAACAACTGATAGGCTTCTGGTAAGCTCTTTCTCCTTAGGGGGCATTATTCTACTGAGTTCTCAGAGAGCAGGGAATTTGATTGTGTTAGAGCTTTCTTACCTCTCCCTTGTTCTGTTTGATACAACATGTAGCCAAAGATCACATATTACTATCCTGACTATAGTGGAAATCTCTATCTGCTTCCTTTTGCTCCTGGGGAGAACTTCGGACTGGCATCCCACTGAAACCCAGGAATGGAATTAGAAAATGCCTCAAGGAAATCACTTAAACAACAGGTACTAGCTCACCTGGGGAATTCTCTCTCCCTGCAATTTTTGTTTGGCCAATTCTTCATGCTTGTATAACTCTTCAAACTTGAAAAAAAAATATGTGTTCTTTCAGTTATTACTTGAGTTTGAGGGGCATGGCCAACCCTTGTGATTTCCTACCTTTTACTCAGAAGCACAATCCATTTATCATAATTTGTAAACTTGGAACTGGTTTGAATTTGATGTGTAAATTTGAACTGCTGATAAGTGACTGAAACAGTAAGCTAGGCATTCTAAAGGTATTGACAACAGTATGAAAACACCACACAGAGTCTTAAAGCACAGACAAACAATAGGACAGACACCTCTGTATACAGGGTTAACAGTATTAACTTGCTCCAGGTACAGGAACTCATTTCTATTATCTCAGTACTCTAGAGGCAGAAGCAGGTCCATCATCGCAGGAATGAATGATCTAGCCTAGGCCACACAGTGAGCTACAGGACTGCCTGAGCTACAAAGTCAGGGCTTGTCTCAAACAACAAAAACTATATCCAAACAAACAAAAACTATACCCAAACAAATACAATGTAAACCAAAATCAAAAGAAACACCATAAATATAAAGGCTATCTTTATGAAGAGTAAGGTGAGAAAGACGGTGGGCAAGAAGGGTTAGTGTTGGGGAAGATAAATATAATCAAAGCATGTTATATATGTACATATATGAAAATGTCACAAAATTGTATGATTAACATACTAATAAATAAAAATGTTAGTCTGATATAGTGTTTGTGAAAAATAAAATAAATGACAGCAGCCTTCAATAATAATAATAATAATATAATTAATAATAAGGCAGCTACATATATATGCCACTGAAGAGGAGTAGGAGAGCCCTGTAGTTTCTTATGGACCTACACTTTCCCTGAGGCTCACTTGCAAAGTGAAGTTAACTCCTTTTTGGGTTTTGAGGCACTCACTCTTCTTGAAGCTGATCCCTCTTTTATTTATATATAAAATTAAATTTATTTACCATCATTTGGAGCAGAGCTTTTAGTTATACTATTAAATGTTTTAATATAAATAATGTTATTATTGCCATTCTTTTTAGGCTTTTAATCTTAAAGTGTGTCTTCAATCTCTTCTCTGCTTCACAGTAGTGATGACATATTTGGCTTCTTGCGACATCCGATATGCTTATCTGACAGTTTCTCATAACTTCTAGTGTGATGCTTCCAAACTTCACAATACTGGAAGCCACAATGTCATTCATTTTACACAAAATATAAGAGTTTTAGCGTGTTGGCATCTAAATTTAATTTTGTATACACTTCTGAGTTTTGTATTATTTTATTAAATGAACACCCAAAAATGCTGATTTATGGTTGACTAAACTTTCTTTTTCTCTGTCAGACAGGGTTTCACTATGTTTTTCTGGCTGTTCTGGAACTCACAGTATTGATCAGGCTGGCCTTGAACTCAGAAAACTGCCTGTCTCCACATCCAAGTACTGAGATTAAAGGCATGCACCATTATGCCTGGTTTGATTAAACCTTTTGAGTAACTTTATTTGGATAATTTTCCTCCTAGGAAGAATCATTGTTTTCTTTGAATTACTTGGCCCTAAGGAAAAAAGAGAGGTAGTTAAGTTCAATACACAAATCAGAAGAAAAGTAATTCAATTTTTTCTGTTATTATTATAATATTGAAGATAGTATGATAAATTTTAGAGATGGGAATGTTACAGTATTCAGCAATTTGTTCCTCACCATTCAAACAAATTCAAGTTGATGATTTTTAAAATTCAGTGTATATCTTTGCATTTACATCAAGGGCTATGTGAGCATAAAGATAGGAAAAAAACAAACAAAGGAACCTTCCCTAAACAATAAATATGCAAGAAATACAGGTAAGGCTTTAGTCTGGTTTTCACGTGAGTGTTCATGTAAGACTAAGCTCTATTCACCAGTCAATACTGCATGTAACATGAGTAGCCATCCACATATAATCATAGTAAACTAGTTTTATGCCTCAATTTTAAAACCATAATCAATACTATTACTCTTCTTCCCTTTTAGAATTGTGAAATTATCTGTAAAGTTATTCTGAAAATTCAAATAGCTACAAGCTGTTGCTGTTGTGTCTCAAGAAGAAGAAGAGGAGAAGGAAGAGGAAGAGGAGGGGGAGGAGAAGAAAGACAGTGGAGGCAGACTGGCTAAAATGGCCTCCAGGACTGAGTTGCAGGACCAGTTTAATGCAGAACACTGGGGAAGGGATGGAGCAAGAAGTTTTAGGGACTTGAGTTTGGACAATTTAGCACTTGCCATCTGTCTGATAGTAGCAGTTCCTTAAATTCTCTGAGTCTTAATTTCGTCTTCCAAGAACGGAAAATGATAACGACAATTGTCAGAGCTGTGACAATTAAATGAGAAGTGTGTGTGGGACACACAGCATATGGCTCAGTGCACAGTGCTCAGTGAAGCATAATGGTTATTATTCGTGAATTACAGGTATGGCAGTAGTAGAGCACAGCTTGGCTTGTTTTCTCTATAAACCTAAACTATGCAGGGATGCTTTTCTTTCTTTCTTTTTCAGGGTTGAAAGTAAAGAACAAATTTCTTATTTTGAATATAGGAAGCATTTCTTTTCTTGTTTTCTTCAGGCTTGATGGACAATTTTATCATGAAATGCTCTGATTTGTTTTGTTTTAGACAGAATTCATCTTGAACAGAGCTTCACAATGCTGTTGCTGACTTAAAAGCTGATTTGAGTTTAGGGAATCCAGTTGGCATTGCTTTTTCATCAGAGAACTTTTCACTACAGACAAATCCCACCCTTCCCAAGGAGAAAGATTTCCTGCTGAGGAGAGCTAATCATACAAGCAGTTTATACTAGTGTTGCTTACTGATATCTCAAAACCAAGGCCTGATGTGGGACCAAACTAGTTTGAACTGAGTTAACTTTTGATCAGTATTACTATTTGTTGCAGGTATCTGTATAAAGTGTCTTTGCTGGCTTGAATAAAATGGCTTCTGTAGGTTCATGTATTTGAATGTTTAGTTACCTGGGAGTGGTACTATTTCAAAGGATGAAGAGGTCTGACCGTGTTATAAAGTGTAGTCTTATTGGAGGAAGTATGCCACTGAGGGGTGGACTTTGAGGTTTCAAGGGTCCAAGCCAGGCCTCGTGTTTCTCTCATTTCTGTTGTCTTTAGATATGAATGTAGAACTCTCAGCTACCACGTCTGTCTGCCTGCCTGCCCTCATTCTCTTTATCATAATGACAAAGGTCTAAACCTCTGAAACTGTAAGCCAGCTCCAATTCAATGCCTTCTTTTTTATAAGAATTGCCATGGCCGTGGAGTCTCTTCACAGCAATGGAGCAGTGACTGAGAAGCTGTTTATTATTACAAAACAAATTTAGATTATGAAAGAAATATATAAATATATGTTTCATACATATATATAGACACACATATATGTTCTAATTTTGTCACTGCTCCTTTCTCTGTGTAAATATGGCTTGTCCATCATACCTAGAAACACAGCAGAGCTGCTCCTTCTTAGGAACTAATCTATACCAGCCTAGTAAAGAACTGACTTTATTGTTTAGCAAATCTTCAAAATCCTTAAGAAACTAGACAGCATAGAGTACTATGTCATGAATATGAGCTCTCAATCCTACTATGGAGGCCAATGAATGTGCAAAAGAATCCTGAAACACTCAGAATTTGTAAGAACTGCACATTTTCTCTTATCCAAACATTCCCATCCAAATATTTCCTCTTGGAAGACACAAGGATAGAGAGAAAGAAGGCTCTTGGGAGAGTTTGCATTTTCAGTGATACCTTTCAGAGATAGTGAGTATGCTTGAGAGGAGCTTGGCTATGGACTATCACCATCTAGGAAAAAGCTGCTCGCTGCTGGTGTCTCTGCTGTTTTACCAGTGGGAATATAATATCACTGCAGTAAAAACACCCGACTTTGTCCTTAGATTTGACAAAGTAAGACTTGAAAGAAGCATCTGTTCAGTTCCCACATTCCGTGATTAGGACCTGCCGCTTGGATATTTTTCAATTAGGATTTCACTGAGGATAGGTACTGTGTTGGACAGCAAATTCTGAGTTCTGTGACATACACCTTGTGGTTGCCAGGAGAGGGACTTTCTTCTCAGGGTCTGGTATGATAAGACCTCCCAGACTGCACCTGGAATTTCCCTGTGGGAGCAACACAGCCCCCTGGAGTAGGAAAGTACCCTTGAGGGTGATTCATATCCCAACACAAAAATGACTCACTGCCCAATCTTGCCTTGCCATCTCTATTAAGAGCTTTTTCTACCCAGTAAATTTTTACCGTTCTTTGAAGCTCTAGATGCACCGCTAGCTTGAAAGAAGGTGCCTTTGAATGAGCTGGGACTTGGGAACAAAACAGCCAGGAATTGGTGCCCAGGGTCAGTGGGTGAGTTTCTTGTATCAAACATATGCACTGCTGTGCAAACAGCTACTTTTGATATGTTTTTAATCCCGAAAGGAATGAGTGAAATTCAGAAACCAGCTTAATGAACTGTGACTCTTCACTGAGTTCTGCCAAAATTCCTTCTGTCTACAGTGGTATACTCAAGCAGATCTAACAGGAAGGCAAATTCAAAAATCTGTCTGCAAGTGATAGCGTCTGCTCAGGGCTCGGGACTCCCCAAATCAGTCCATGGGATTGCCACAGGTGTCTGCCTCTCTAATGTCAATACCAAGAAGTTGTTTTCTCTGTCTCCTTCTTTTGAAACAGGTGTGAAAAGACCGCCGTAGTTCTTCATAGTCTTCTCCAGTCTCCTGTCTGTTGGACAGTTCTCTCAGTCTTCCCTAGCTCCCCTAAGAGACTACACTAGTAAGTGGAAATAGGTTTGTTTCTAGTGTACCCACGTTCTTGCCCCTCCCCCGCACACTTGCTCCATCCTGGTCAACGCCCCCACCTAGTGGTTTAAATTCGCCAGCTTCCCTTCCCATTCCAATAGCATTTAACTTGAGTTCCGAGGTTAATAAAATAATAAGGCGCTAGTGTGGATGGATGGAGTTGGAAGACTGGGAGGGGGGCACCTTAAAATGCGGTTGAAAAAAATTGCTTAATATGCTTGAAGTTTCTGGCCTTAGGAAAAGGAACAAAAAAAATTGGTATTTTAATCTTCGCAGCATCTACTGCAACCCAGCTAAAATCCCTTAGTAATAAGGTGCTCCCTCTTGAAGCTTGAATGAGTTGTATTTACTTCACCACACTTGCTGCCAAATGAAAACACAGTAATTTAGTTGACCATCATCCACTATCTTTGCCTCTCCTAGATTATAACTGCTTTAAAACTGGATTTGAATTTGCCCTGTTCGTCTCCATATTCCTAGTACAGAGAATACCAGGCGTCAATTACGCATTCTAATATTTGCCTGCTTGCCTCTGTCTTAGAGGGCCGATGGAGGAAGCTTGGTTCGGGACCATATCACCTTAGGTAAAAGTCTCTTACGTAGTTCTGAAATTACTCTCCCCTTAAAACTGGATGGACGATAGAGCAGATGATCCCTGGCTCACCTCGGAGACGGAATGGTTTGAGTCTTTAAAGACACACTTTGCAGAGAACCTGATGAATTCAACTATACTGTGGCTTTTATTAGATCCAACTAACATACCAAGCACAAACTTAGGCTCTTGGGACTTATAGTGGGGATGACTTAGTTTTTAAGACAGAGTATACATTGTCCTTCACTTTCAACTTTTGATTTGCACGTGTATCCTGTATTTGGTTCTGTTTAGATTGGATGAAAGCAAAACAAACAACCGAAAAAAAACCGAGCACAAGGATATGCTCCTGTTCCGGACCTAGCAGCCATGCTTACTGCCTCCTATGGCTGAGAGGCGATCCTCTCGCGGAGGGCAAAGGAGACAGTGTGATGAGAGTAGGGATGAAGGCTCAGAGACCCCTTTTATTATCTTTCCTGGGCGGACTGAGAGGAAGAAGTTCTTCCCTGGGAACTCGGGCACTGAGCCACGGAGACCCTGGAGCGGGAGACTGGAGTCAAACATTTAATTTCGCATACAGTAACTGGCTTCCCTTTATGACATTGTCTTAAATCTTGCAGACAGCTTCTCTCCAGTTGACTCACTAAGTTAAAGAGGGAGGATTGAATGACAAGCACAATTTTCTAAACGTAGATAGGAAAATGTGTTTTTAATGTACTAAGAGTTAAAGATATCTCAAAGCCTCAAGTGTGAAGTATAAAATGCACAAACTGATTGCTTCCTTCTAAGGCAGCATCTCTGGCGCCTCCTTTCAACCTGGGTGTGGCCTTCGGTGCTGGGTTAGATTCCAGAGTTCAGAGATTGGGGTTTGCTCCACCTACCACCAACCTCCAGGAAAGAGGGAGGTGGTAGTAGGCAGAAGCCTAGACCCGGACGCCGCTCCAAGTCTGTGGCAGAGACTAAGGGCGTGGGTTGACTGCGGAGCGCTAAGACTCAAAGCCCTCAGAGGCAAGAACAGGACGTCCCATTCCCCATTCCCCGCCTGAAAGGCGACTCTGAGTATCAGGGTCGGGAGAAGGGACAAGGTGACGAAAACTGCGAGAGAGGGCGGTAGGACCCGGCGGGAGATTCTGTGGCCCGGAATGGAACTGGGAGGGAGGAAAAGAGGGAGGGAGAGAGCAAAAGGGAAGGTGCTGTGCGGCGGGCATCTGCACTCGCCGCACTGCACGAGTTGCAAGGCCAGAACAGGCTGGACCCAGATAGTATAAAAGGAGCTCCACGAGCTCTGAGGCTCACACCCAGCTCCCGAGCTGGCGCACGCAGGGTTCCTCCTGCTCCCCCAGACACCTGCCCCTTCCTGGTGTACGGCTTCAGGTGCCCCAGCCCTGTGCGCCCCGCGGCATGGCTCCCAGCGGCGCTGCTGGAACCCTGTAGGTGGTGACAGCTGCTGCGCCTCTCGAACAGCTGCAGCTCGGGCCCCCGAGTCTCCCCTCTGGTGGCCGCGTCTCCACGGGGCAGCTCGCCGGTGTGGCCAGCGCGTGAAAAGGGAGGGAGTGCATCGCTTCGGCGCCAGGCGCCGCGCGGCTCGCAGACTTCACAATCCCCAAGTCAGGCGGCGGCTACACAAAGTGGCCCGGCTCTGGGCGGGGGGCCCGGGACGGGGATGCAAGCCCAGGACTCTGCACTGGCTTGCAAGCTTAGGTCTGCACAACCAGGAAACTCCTGCGGGAGGAGTCTGCAGATTCCGGAGCGCCCAGGTTAGGAGAAGCTAAGCCTTGAACAATTGGGCTTAGCTTGACCTGAGACCTCTCCTCAAGCGATACTTAGCCTTCTCCACTATTTGCCTCCAGGGAGCCTGAGCGGAGCTGGACTGGGTGGGCCAGTGCTTTAATCACCCGGGTGAAGACGGGGCGTGGAGAGGAGCTAGCAGACGCGGTGGCAGCGCCAGGCGCACTGGAAGTGCAGGGGACGCGCCCGCTGACTTGGTGGCCGCGCCTGTGACCTCTCTTTTCGGCTAAGAACCTAGGCGGAGGAGTTACTGAGGAGCCCACGGAACTGGCTAAGCAAAGGAGACAAGCCCGTGGTCTCCATGATCCTCCCATCCTCTGCTCTTTCCCTCGTCCGCTCCATGCTCAAGAGCTGCGCTTCGCAGCCCGGGCTAGGAGAGCCATGGAGGAGCAGGGAGTTCAGTGCGCTCCGCCGCCTCCTGTCTCCTCCCAGACAGGGGTACCTCTGGTCAACCTCTCACACAACTGCAGCGCCTACAGCTACATTTACCAGGACTCCATCGCCATGCCCTGGAAAGTCCTGCTGGTTGCACTGCTGGCTCTCATCACCTTGGCCACCACGCTCTCCAACGCCTTTGTGATCGCCACAGTATATCGGACCCGGAAGCTGCACACCCCGGCAAACTACCTGATTGCCTCTCTGGCAGTCACTGACCTGCTGGTATCCATCCTGGTGATGCCCATCAGTACCATGTACACGGTCACTGGACGCTGGACACTAGGCCAGGTGGTCTGTGACTTCTGGCTGTCGTCGGATATCACCTGTTGCACGGCTTCCATTATGCATCTCTGTGTCATCGCCCTGGACCGCTACTGGGCCATCACTGATGCGGTGGAGTATTCCGCTAAAAGGACTCCCAGAAGGGCGGCCATCATGATAACGCTGGTGTGGGTCTTCTCCATCTCTATTTCGCTGCCACCCTTCTTCTGGCGTCAAGCCAAAGCTGAGGAGGAGGTGCTGGATTGTTTTGTGAACACCGACCACGTCCTCTACACAGTCTACTCCACGGTGGGCGCTTTCTATTTACCCACCCTGCTCCTCATCGCCCTCTATGGCCGCATCTATGTGGAAGCCCGCTCTCGGATTTTGAAACAGACACCCAACAAGACCGGCAAGCGCTTGACCCGAGCCCAACTGATAACAGACTCCCCTGGGTCCACGTCCTCGGTCACCTCCATTAACTCCCGGGCTCCTGATGTGCCCAGTGAGTCCGGGTCTCCAGTGTACGTGAACCAAGTCAAAGTGAGAGTCTCAGACGCCCTGCTGGAAAAGAAGAAGCTCATGGCCGCTAGGGAGCGCAAAGCCACCAAGACCCTAGGGATCATTTTAGGAGCATTTATTGTGTGTTGGCTGCCCTTCTTCATCATCTCCCTGGTGATGCCTATCTGCAAGGATGCCTGCTGGTTTCACATGGCCATCTTTGACTTCTTCAATTGGCTAGGCTATCTTAACTCCCTCATCAACCCCATCATCTACACTATGTCTAATGAGGACTTCAAACAAGCATTCCATAAACTGATACGCTTTAAGTGTACAGGTTGACTTGTCAATGGCAGTGGGGTCGTGTAGGCGACCTTTGGGGACCAAGTTGGGTCTTTCCACAGGTAGGTCAACTCTTCTTTCCCTGTTACTGGGTGGAAGCAAGGCTCTCTCTCCTGGGCAAGGGCAATGGATCCTGAGAATCCGGGCAGCTCTGAGAGAGCCCTCTGGAAAGGGAACTTCTCAAACAACTGCAAAGCATCCATGCTGAGGTGGTTCACCTCCTCCCCTCAAAGTCTGGGCTCAGCACAAATCCTCCTGCAGCCAATCCCACAAAAGGTTGCAACTTTTTAACGCTGATGATGGATGGGGGATCCCTGCCTTGTTTTATATCATGGACATTGCCCTCTAAGCCATTGGCACTTGTAGGTGTTGTCTGAAGCCTATCTGAGACAGATCTACATACAGCCTGGCAGTACTTGAACTAGACAATTAATATCCTGTGCTTTGGGGAGAACTTTGTGTTACAGCTTATTTTAGAACACTTTACTTTGACATCCTTCAATCTTCATTTGTTTATTTCCATTTGGTTGGAGAAACATGTGGATTTGGTGCTTCAAACACTAAATGTGGCTTGGATGGCACAGAGCAACCTTGAAGAGTTAAAGTGAAATTCTGATGCTAAGATCTCTATTTTTAATATAATCAAAAAATATATGGGGGTGGTGGGTGGGAATGGGAGATGGGGAGTGTTACACTGAGGAACAACACCTAAGATTGATTGTTTTCTGAAGAGTTCTAATTTTTTAAATTCCTGTTTTGTGATCGTCAAACTACAACTCTAACAACTCAAACAAAACATAATGTGTGCTAGTGCCAAAGTCTGCAGGCTGCGTCGTTTCCTAATCTCATGTACCAGTCATTTTACACAGTTAAATCCCCACCAATGGAGGGTGTGCTGGGTGACTCAGCCCAAACTGCTGCCCTTAGAGGAGTTTGTCAAATGGATTCAAGTTGTATACAATTCCTTCACAAGAAAAATATCTTTATTCCGTATCCAATTCTGTGATATACGGAGGATATGATGAAATAGAGGCTATTTCTTATATAATTAAGGAATAAAAAGGGGAGATAGGAGGATGTATATTTTTGACTTGTAAAAAATTCTTAAAATGCATGAGACAATTTTTGATAATCATTTGCACTCTCTCCCATCTGTGATTCCTTTGTGTGCAAATAGATAAAATAAACAAAAGAAAAAGTTTCCCTGGCCAGAAATCTTCAAACTGCAGCCCGACCCCTCCCCCAAACTATATTAAAGTGTGCATTAGAGAGGGAGAGGGAGGGAGGGGGAGAGAGAGAGAGAGAGGGGGACTCCACCTTGTCTTTTTCGTACTATTGAAGTTTGGGTAGGAGCAGCTAGAAAAATGACACATTAGAAATTTAGAAAAGCTTAGAGAGCCTGAAATTGAACCTATTTTCTTTATAATTCATAGAGCCAAACCTCAGGCTTCCTAAACAGCCAGGAAACCGTCAAGCCTTCTAGCCTTGGGAATGTGTTACTGACCTGTCATGTCAGTGATGATAACATCTCAAATTATTGAAGCGTATCTCTCTTTCTAAGTTCTGATGGCACTTGGTTATTTTGAATTCACTCTGAGGGGTACACAACACAGCAAAATCACATGCTAGAAGATGAAAAAAAAAAACATTGCACTTTCTTAATGAAAAGAAGCAGTCCTAAGAACAAATGTGTATGTGGAATGTTTAATATGCCAAAGAAGATTCAGTCCTTGCTTCAGAGGCTGTCTGCAGTCGAGACCTTTTGTCTGCAGAAGGAAGTTGTCTTTATAAAATGGATCCACTCCCTGTGTGAAGCTGCCCAGTCCAGATCATCAGACAATAGATGTAGTGAGCTGAATTACACTGTTTGCCTACTGTGCAGACCTTCACACTGGGTAATGACTCTGAAAAGATGCTATTCAAAAGTTCACATGTACTGTAGGTTAAAAATAAAAGGGAATTTCAACAAACATTATACCTGACACTAGAGTAAGAAAAAATCTTAGGCATTAGATAATCCTATAGATTTCTGCTGGATCCCTAGTTTCTTTGTGCTTTGTGACATTTCTCCTGTGGAGGAAGGCACATAGGGCATGGTATTTGTTTTTATATTACTAATATGTTGGTCTTCTGTTCATGTAGCTGTGTTTTCTTGGAGCCCAAGAGGCAATTAAGTCAACTTCTAAGAGCCTTAAGGGAAAACTAATTGAAACAAATAGCCACTTACAAATGATTTCTTTATAGGGTAACTACAACAATTGCACCATCATGTTAACAAAACATGGTCAATTTAGTCAAATGGGATTTTTGTCATTTTGTAAATCACTCACCTTAATTATTGCTTGAGTATTTGGCTGAACTGACTGAATTTGGGGCATCGTGTATCAAATAGAAGCTTGCAAACATTTGTAGTGATAAGAGACCTAGGATCATCATCCAGCATTGCACATGATTATGCAAGGTGTATATTCATCCCAGGAGTATGCAGATAGAACTGGTAAGCTTCTTTTCAGTTACTACTGAATATGAGCATAGTTTGTTTCATAAACTAGGCACGTGGCTTTTTTGCAGAATATAAAATGGGAGATGGAAATGTTTAACTTACATAGAAATGAAAATATATTTTCATTGACTATGGTAACAAGTACCATTTCCCATATTGTTTAATTGCACAAACTTTCACACAAGTATCTGAATGTATACTCATCTAAAAATACCAATATTGTCTTGTGTTTTTAGGAACATTAGAGTTTCCTTTTTTAAAAAAAAATGGACACTGCACTCATGGAATGAATGTTTAAGAAGTTTGACAAATTTCCTATAGAACAATATTGTTCACGTTTCCTCTCTATTCTCTTAGTTTTATCTTCTTTAAGTGGGAAGTACTGAGGGGACTATAACTCACTCAAGCAGTAATTTCTCAGACTGTGTGTATTTGGTGGAGTTTTGTGTCTGAAATTGCCTTTGGTATTCAACCTCTCAGCAAATGTGTAATTGGAAATTAAATTTAGTAAAATGATGAAATAAAAGTCCTTTTTGTGTTCTAAAATTCTTTAGTGATAGTCATATTATTGTGGGAAGACTGGATCACCCGATTCTGGGGCTATGCCTTGAAGTTTGAGCCTTCATCAGAGGGTGACTGATGACAGCTGACAGTGTGATAGATGGATACACACTCCCATGGTTTGGAGAGTTCAGGTTGTGTGTGTAGGAAGAGTTTCAGAGGGGTTTGTACTATTTAAAGAGGGAACATTGCATTCACTATCACGATGTTCTCCATCAGCATTTTAAAATGAGACTCTCCTCAATATCCTGGAATCTGAAGATTCTGGGGTTCTGTGTGGTGATTAAAATACAAACTGAGAGAAAGGAGAAACTGAGTGAAAGCAGACTTGGATATGACATAAGGGTAGGGCTGCACTACCTAAAGACCCATGAACTATCCAGAGAGACAACTTCTGGAGCCAGGATGTCCTAGATTTCAATGATAAATGTAGATGGTAGAGTATGCGGATGTCTTTCCAAAAGACTTAGCTGTAAGCTGTTACAAAGCTCAAAGTCTAAAAATATTGAACTTCAGAAGAGGAGTGGGATTCAGAAACCTCTTAGGTATGGTTTTCTGTACACACCCTGTAGTATAAAAAGTCAAGAAAGTAGAATGTAAAAGTTTCAATTAGCTGGAATAGGGAAATCTCATCTAAATTAGGAATGATTGAGATTAGCAGTTTTCCACAATCTCCTCTCTTGCCTTGTGATTCCTGGTCCAAAGGCAATACAAGAGATGGTTTGCAGTAGCAATAATGTCAATGAGAAATGACCACACATTTATTTTCTATAGCTTTCATTTATTCACATTTACTCCTCTTTCCTCACCTAGGGATTTATGGTTGTTTTTTCAAGTCCACATTCTTTAGCCATATCCACGCCCCCCCCAGGACCTCATTTTTCTCTTTTAGTCATAACCAACAATGATGCCTATACTTTTTATTTTAGACCTGAAGATATGATTTGGAAGCCAAGAATTTTTATATTATATAAATGGAAATTGTTGTTCCAAATGCATACATATGTGGAGGAGGCAAAAGCTTTCAACTGGAGCACCTCCTGAGGTTTTCAGAAGAGGAGAGTGTGGAAAGGGAATGAAGCCTCTGCAACTTGCATCAAAACCCATCCCGGCGTCCACTAGGGGGCAGAATGCCTCTGAATAGTCAGCTACTGCTCCCAGCTGAGGAGGTCTCAGATCTCTCTAGGAGGTTAGCAAGTGACATTACCTCCTCCAGGCTCAGTGAAAACAAAGCTCCCTGAGTCTAGACAGAGGGGTTTCATCCCTGATACTAAAATAGGAGGTTTCTGCTCAGGAAGGCACGCAATGTCCTCAAAACACACTCAGTGTTTCTTCATGAATACTCAATTTTAGTTTCTTAGTTAAGCATTTACGATTTTGTGGCCTTTTTATTAATATGACACTGAGGGAATTCAGAAGTTAAGAAAAGCACATTTATTTCAAAATAATTTAAGCTATTTACTTGAAAATTTATCACTAGGGATTTTCTCATCTCTTTCTCTCTTTCTTTTTAACTTCTTTGGTTTAATGTAAATATATCCATAACTCAAAGGTATAGTGTTTGCCATAAAGGCGGGTCTGTTCCTTTTCTACAGAAGCGAGATATGCATACATGACAGCTTTTCCCTGGAGGCTAAGTCTTTAAAAATCTCCGCAACTCTGGTGCTTATTTGAAAGTAGGTATGGTATAAATGTGAATAGATTACTGGGTATCGGAAGATGACTTTTTAAAAATAAGTCAGCAAATAGATGCTGTGGCACTGCTGCTGCTGGTCCTCAGCGCTGCGGTTATCCTCAGCATCTTCATCGTCTGGAGCAGGCCATTATACGTGCCATTACACACATCTGCGGATTAAATTGGACTTTCAAAGGCAGCATCCACATTTTAGGATTATGCTGCTAGCAATTGGGCCAACTGACTAAGAGAATGACTTAACAACATTCCAAATATAGTGTGTAAAGGAAAATTCCTGTTTCCTTTACTTATTTGCACACATCACCAAACATACATCTTTTTAAAGCTGTTAACCGGCAATCCCATAATGGGTTTGTAATAGTTCCTGTACCAAAAAAAATGAGCAGATGGCAATGGACCGATTCATTTATGATAAAACTTTTAAAGCATTACACATGCCTTACTTTAATGATGCAAGCAGACATGACTCATTTCCTCCCTGATTCTGTGGGAACATACCACACATGGGTTGGCCTCTGGTTGGTCTTCCTGTTTTGGGATAGCCCGATTTCAGAATATCTCTTGCTCAAAAGTATGGTAGCCATGTGGGTGACGTGCCAACCTTACAAAACAGGGTAGGAGACAATGTTACCTAGTCAAAAAGCTGTGCCCAGTGTGTCTTGTAAATATTCCTGTATGAGTTACTTCTTAATCCAGGGTGTGGCAGCTTTCTCTGCAATTCAAGTTTTCATTAGCTGAACACCGAGTGGATGATCTTCTGTCCTTTTCACGAACACTATCTCAGGGCTTCATCTTTCTGCCCAAGCTGTGTCTGCCTGTCAGGTCCTCCAGTTGCTCCATTTTTTCCCCCACTCCTCTGGGTTTCCCCACAGATTGCTGTAAGATGAGATAATCACATAGTAGGAAGTTGAGAACACTTTGACGGCTTTGGAAGCTCTCAAGAAAAAGTTCAAGAAACACCCAACTAAATGCATGTTTGGTAAGTGTGGGCGAGTCCCTCTGTAATATAATAAACTCACCTTAGTGCTTTCAGGTAAGCACTATGATTTTGCAAGTGTTTTAACTAGAGTATCATATTTTATCAAGTGAGATTCATTAAAAGTCTTTTTTTTCAGACCCAATTTCTTATTATTGAATTTATATATGTAATAGAAATCAAATTCTAACATATTATTTTCAAACTTCTGTCCAGATAACTCTTATCTGTGGCCAAAGTTAGACTCACTGATGAGGTGAATGCATCGCTCTTGATAGAATGTTTAGCACACACAGGCTATGTGGGTGTGCAGATTCTAGAAAGAAATAAGAAGTAGAGAAATTGGAATTTTCACAATGGTGTTTCTCAAAACAACATGGGCGTGTTTCACCCAAAGAGCGGGTTTATTGGTAGCTTGGCAGATTTCAGTTCAGTGGGACTGAGGGGACTGGCACTTTGTGTGACTTTAAGATTCTGCTCTGTGGGGAGCCTGATGAGGCTGACCCAGGGATCTCAAGCATCATAGAGATCTGCAGGAAAACCTAGCTTTTCCTGGTTATGGAGGTGGGTGGAGGATCAGTGTTCCATATGCACATCGCAAAAACCACACAGAATTTGCAGATGAGAGAATTGTGCCTTCCTTGTGTCTTCTTGGTTGTTTACGTGATACTTCTGTCTCCATTTCAGCAACTGTTAGATGTTCCCACTGAAATAGATGTTTTCTACTAAATCTATAGATCTCTAATCCACCTAAGAGAAGCAGTTCACTCCTGCGTATGAATCAGCAAAACATGACTGACCTCAATACAGCCCTTTGTTTATAAACTATTTTTAACTAAGAGATTTGCCCTCAATAAAAGATGAGAAAGAGTTATTAAAGGTACACATGCTAAAACAAAAATTTAAAAAGGTGTAACATGAGGGCTGGCTCGTCAGGGTTACTGTCCTGCCCGGTACCCTGCAGTCGGCAAGCCCCAAAGAAAATCACACAGAGAGTCTACATTAGGTTATTAACTGATTGGCCCATTATCTCAGGCTTCTTACTAGCTATTATAACTTATATTAACCCATCTATGTTAGCCACATGGCTCTGTACCTTTT
>JAQHUG010000042.1:3397914-3408198 GCA_028555095.1 Dicrostonyx torquatus | reverse complement strand
GGGGGGGGGAGGTGTTTCTGCCTCTGCTGTTACCATTTTTGAATGAAGCCTCTCTAATAGACAAGTATGCTAGGCTAGGCTCAGATCTACCACTATAACAGAGAATATAATAAGGAGTCATTTCATTGACTTTTTTTTTTTTTTTTTTGGTCAGGCATGGTTGGTCCTAGGTCTCTGAATCAGGGCTCCATTTCCTGGCATGGGTGTTAAGTTGGATCAGTCAGTGGTCTGCCCCGTTCCACAAGTTCTTCAGGACCTTTACTCCAGCACATATTTTAAGCAGGACAAATTGTATATCTAAGGTGTTCGGGCTGGGTTGCTGTCCCAGTCCCACCAGTGGAAGCCTTACCTGGTTACAGAAAATAGCCCGTCCAGTCTCTGTGTCCCCAATTAGTAGGAACCTTCATTAGGTTCAGTTCACCCTCATAGGTTATAGTAAGTTTCCATTGAGCTAGGCTTCTCGCCTCATCCCTGAAAAACTCTAGATGCCCTTCAATTGAAGAAGAGATGAAGAAAATGTGGTTCCTTTACTCAGTGGATTCTCAGTCAGCTGTCTAAAACCAAGATAAAATTTCAGGCAAATGGATAGAACTTGAAAAACAAAATCATCCTAACCCAGAAAGACAGACATGGCATGTACTCACTTGTAAGTGGATATTATCTGTAAAGTAAGGATAATCATGCTAAAATCAACAGACCCAGAGAGGTATGTGAATGAAGAGGGATCAAGGGGGATGCCTGTATTCCTAGAGAGGGGAAATAGAAGAGATTTGGGATAAATTGGGATGGGTGGAATGAGAACAGGAGGGATCATGTGGGGGTGGAGGGATGGAGCGAGAGAGTACTGGGAGAGATGACTGGAACCACAGATGTCAACACTTTCATAGTTTCTCTGACATAAAATGTGGTCTTATCCATTTCTCAAGCTTGGTTGCTTTGTTACATGATTCACTCTTAGTTTTAAGCCTGAAACCAAAAGCTATTTAATTATGATTATGCATAATCCCACTACAAATGAAACATTTCATTTACTGGAAAATGTCTAAAACAAGAGAATTTATTGATGTTAATGCAGAATATTGATTATTTAATGTTTAAAAGAGAAAGGTAGAATTAATAAAAAGAGGTTGAATTTGATCAATATATTTTACATGTTTATGTGGAAATGCCACACTAAACTCCATTAGTATGCACTACCAATGTGTTATTAAAAATAACACATAGAAAATAAATTTATGTGTAAAAATTAAACATACAAAATTAAAAAATAAGGCTATATAAACAAAGTTGATATTTCAGAAATGGACAAGTCATCTTTTCGTGTCTAGCATTGATTGTGTGAGTTTATGTGCATGGTGGAGAGGCAAATAACACAGATATATTATCCAACTGACTTCATTCTCAACTATTCCTCCTTTCAAATATTCTCATTTATTGTCTCATTGATTCTTTTTCTTTCCTTCCTTGAAATAGCAAAACTGTAGTTTTGTCTATCAAGCTGTCAGAAACATCTGTACATGGCATTTGTCTTTTCACAAGGAACTAAGCACTATGTAAATACAATCAGCAGAGCTGAGATCACATAGAAGCAGCAGGAGATGTTCACAGTGACCTATGCAGAGGGTTTGTGGTTTTCACAGATGAAAGGAGGAAGATGACAGTGATTTTCTACCACACATCACAGTGTTTAGAGCACTCTTCGGTAATTCAACCACATCTCCTTGATGGCATCCTTCCCTGAAATGTATAGCTTTTCTTTAATCATAAGAAAACACTAACTATTAATGGAAAGACACTGTTAAGAATAACTATAGTAGATTCTACTTACTGTAGGAAATCTTGATCTATCCATTTCTACGGGACATTATAACTTGATCACAAAACCTGGATTTATGAGTTGGATTCTTTCATATTATTCTTATTTAGTATGCCCCAAAGCCTCAGTGGGAGAGGATGGGAAGAATGGACGTAGGGAGTAGATGGTGACTGTTAGGGTGGGGTTGCTAATTCCAAGGAAAGTCAATTGTAGTTTCTGACTTACACTCAAGTTATAAACATGTGGAGAATGGATAGAATAACTCAAAGCCAGTAAATACCATTTACCCAAAGAATATAGAAAAAGCAGTATTAAGTAGCTTTTACTACTTAATACTTAATACATGGAGGGATGGTTCCATGGTTAAAAACACTGACTGCTTTTACATAGGAACTGGGTTGGATTGCCAGCAAATACATGGTTACTCATAACAGTCTGTATTGGTCAGGTTCAAGGGATCTGACCTCCATGAGCACCAGGCATGCATGTATATATATATATATACACAGTATTGCTACTACTACTACTACAATAGTAATAATAGTACTACTGCTAAGAGTTGGCGATTTTCCTTGAATATTTCTCTTGTCTGGATGTTCTAGTATTATTCTTGTTGCTGTGACAAACCCTAGAGTAGGAAAAGATGCATTCCACTTACACTTCTAGGTTATGGCTTATCGTTTAGGGAAGTTAGAGTAGTGACTAAAACAGGAACTGAAGAAGAAAATATGGAGAAACACTGCTTATTGATTTATTCTCTTGCTCATCCTTACCTCACTTTCTGTATACCCCAAGCCCACCTGCCTGAGGATGATGTCATGTATAATGGGCTGGGATTTCCCACAATCAAGACAGTCTCTCACAGACATGGGCACAGGCCAATTTGATGGGTTCAGTTCTCCAACTGAGGTTGGCTTTTAACAGATCTTTTGCTCCAGGTGGTGAGGTTTACAATAGAAACTAACCAGCACAGAGGATCATTGTAGAATAACAAAAAGAAAGAAAGAAAGCAACACTGAACAAAAATTTAGTGGTCGTATAATTGCTTTTCTCTCTAAGTGCTCTTCTTTGGAAATATTCATTCCCCTTCTTCCCATTCCTTCTTCACCACTGGTAAATCATATACTTAGAATGGCTCTAACAAACATCCAGTTTCTGGTGAATAGTAGGAACTAGGGCTGCCAGATCACTTCCCAATTTGGATTTGAAACTAAGAGAGAGTTGTGGAGTAAAGTTGCAGAGCTTTTGCAATGCATATGACCATATTTTGTGTCATGCAACCTATAAAAAAACTGTGTTGTCTGATGTGAAGAAATAATAAAGCAATTACCAGAAGGGAGGGCATGACTCAAAGAAAGTCTAAATGTTCTAATGGTCAAACAATTTGTATTTAGTTTCTCATGGTGGGTCTAAAAGAACACACTGTAGTGCTCTCAATGTGAAATTTCCAAGTTTTCTCAAACTACATGTATATTACTTGTAAACCAACAAATGAACTAATACATCAGACTCCTACTTTAGAAAATAATTCTCACAGTGCTTTTATACAACTGTTCACAGAAGCAGGAACTTTAGTTAAGAATGTCAGTTGGAAAAATATACAATGTAGTTAAGGAGAGTGATTATAAGGACCCGAGCAGCAGAAACACTGGGAATGAAAAGTAGAGAATACATATCTAGGATCTTGTGAATAGTCTGTAGATGTGCTGTCTCAATTAAAATAAAATGGAAACTTCAAAGATATTCTAGAAAATATTTCTTTTTGTCTTGCATTATATTGTCTTGTCTCATCTTATCTCCTCTCCTCTCCTTTAGTCTCCTCTTTCCTTCTTCCCTTCCATCCTTATCCATTTTTCTTTCTCCCTTTCTTCCACACTCCTTCCCTTTTCCATCCTTCCTCCCCCTCCCTCCTCCCTTGGTATAGGAGGTCCTTTTATTTATGTGTTGCTTTCATTGGTTAATGAGTAAAATAACTGCCTTGGCCTTTTGATAGGGCAGAACATAGGTGGGGAGGGGGAACAGAACTAAATGCTGGGAGGAAGAAGGGCAGAGAGAGACATGCCATGGATCCTCTGCCTGAGACAGACGCTGGGTAAAATCTTTCCCAGTAAGCCACTTCCTCGTGGTGATATACAGGTTAATATATATAGGTTAAATCAAGATGTGAGGATTAACCAATGAGAGGCTAGAGATAATGGGCCAGGCAGTGATTTAATTAATATAATTTCTGTGTGGTTATTTTAGGGCTAAGCTAGGCAGATGACCATGATGAACAAGTAGACCCTCCTCACTCTGTAACACTCCCTCCCTTCCTTCTTTCCTTCATCCAGCATTCACAAGGAAAAACATTAGTAGTTAGATGGTAAAGACATAATAAAGTATAGAAGTCTGAAGGATACTGGAACAAGAGTGGATCAAGAATGACAAACTTCATATAAGAGAACAAATCTTCAGCTTTTCAGTTTCTCCCTTCAACCATGGTTACACTCATACACACACACACACACACACACACAATAAAAAAGTTGAACAAAAATATATATACACTAATCTGCAAATCACAACAAATTCTTCCCAAAGAAAGCAAAATTCTCTGCCAGTCCCCTGAGGAATTATTTGTATGGTTTAAAAAAATATAAAAGTAGACACTATTAAAATGATCATAGAATATTAGTTTTTGATTATTAAAAACAGTTTACTAGCATATTTCCAAATTGGACACATTAAGGAACTATGATATTATGAGACTAATGAACATTTTTATTTAAGACTCATAAGCATGCATACATTCTGGCATTCATGTTCCATTATTTTACTCTTGCAGAGGAACCAACACAGAGACAGATGACTGATGGAATCAAATAAGCAGCAAAGCTTAGAAACCCCTTCACTTCATTTTCCTCTAGAGTTCTGACAAAAATTAAGACACATTTGAGATAAAATAAGCAAGCCTTGTAAACTTGACCTCCCACAGGGGTGTAAATAGAAAGAAAATAATTGTTTTATACACATTTTGCAATTTCCATGATAATTTAAAATTTTTGTCCTCGTTGTTGTTACTGAGTATAAACTTTAGCAAACCTGAGAGTTTTAACAAAGTCTGGGGCTCTGGAATGGTCTCAGTCAGTAAAGTGTTGTCTTTATTAGAATGAGAACCTGAATTTGATCACAGCACACACATACACACACACACACACACAAAAACTGCTGGGTATAGCAGCCTACATTTATAATCCCAGTTTTGAGCCAGTGGAGACAGAGGGGACCCAGGGAAAGAATAGACAGATAGAAATATGGGGCTCGTTGATAAGGCACTCTAGCTTGGTCAGTGAGACATAGTTCTACTGAGAGACCCTGTTTTGAAAAACAAAGTGGATGACTCTTTGAGAACTATTCCTGAGGCTGTATACACTTCTGTGTATGTGCATATTCACCAACATAGAAATACACAGACACCTGTTGGAGGAAGACCGCTTGTTCTTTTCTGGCTGTTCGGCCCCGAAATAATCACACAGAAACTGTATTATTTAAACCACTGCTTGGCATATTAACTCTAGTTTCTTATATATTAATTTAACCAGTTTTATTAATCTGTGTATTGCCACATGGTAGTGGCTTATCAGCAAAGTTTCGGCATCTCTGTCAGCAGGGGTACATGGCTTCTCCTCTCACTCTGCCTTCTTCCTCCCAGCATTCAGCTTAGTTTTTTCCACCTACCTAAGTTTTGCCCTATCAACATGCCAAGGTAATTTCTTTATTGACCAATGATAGTCACAGAAGACAGAGGGGAATGCCACATCAGACACCAGCATACACACATGTATGCGTGCACACCCCCGCGAGCACACACACACACACACACACACACACACACACACACACACACTGACTTTTAAAAAAGAATAAAAAAGAATAGCTCTAACTTGACCCTCATGGTTGACATTTGAGTTGAGTTGGCAGGATCAATATTACCACAGAATTTTAGAGAAAGCTGAAGGTTGAGATTTGTTTGTAAAGTCTAATTTTATGTATTGAGAAATAATTCAAAATATGAAAACAAAAATGTTCTGGAGTTAAATATAGTCTGCCAAACAAAACATGTCAGACCATTTATAAAATTTAGATAAGGCTATGATGTATTCTGGCCTCTAGTTCCACTGCTTCACTGTGAACCTGCTCTTCAATAGCAGTAATGGCTAGCATATGATTCAGAAGTTAGCAATAATGAATAATCATTAATTAAGCCATGCTTTGTGTCAAATGACTTATTTAATCATCACAAATATACCTACTTTATTAACAAACTTACCTCAGGTGAGAAATTGAATTGGACGTAAGAAATATGCCCCAGCTCACCAAGAGTTAGAAATTGTGAACACCCAGCACGGCACTTATAGCTACTTCTAGATGAGTGGCCCTGGCCAGGGATGATGACTGACTATCCTTAGATTTAGGCAAGTGTCCCATTCTCCAGTTATGCTTTTGTCATCACATCAGATGAATTCTAGGTATGTGACATGTCATTCCTGGATGTAGTTGTTCCCATGAGTTTTACCAAATGCAATCAGGCATCTCTTTTTGCCCTCCATCTTTATTTAATCAACTTGTCAATGGTGCACAGAGCTATTTTCTCAATAAAGCAGATAAGTCAACAGTACATAGAGCCATTTTCTCAATAATACAAATATGTCAACAGTGCATGGAGCCATTTTTTTCAATAGAGCAGACACAAGAATTCCTGGATTTATATGCTTCTTAGTATTTTCCTTTCAAACCATTCCATGAGCACACAATGTGGCTCTGAGGCATTCCCTTCATCTTACGCATATACATCACAAAGAACTTCATCAGACATATTTCTTTCCAGTACTTCATAGACTTAGGAGAAAAATGTTTATTTACTTACGTACTTTGCAAAATACATCACAAATCTTAAAGAGCCTTGAGAACGTATCTCCAGGGCCTCATAAAGGAACATAACTCTTACCAGAAGATGGCTATCCCACTTTTAGTTTCTGGAATAAAATGTCAAAAATCACAATTGTGCTGAAGTAAAAATGTCACTTAACTGTGCTTGTTGGTGCACTCTCAGTCTCTTCTTGCTGTAAAAACTTTTAAGAAAATCAACAAGTCTAAAAACTGCTTTATAACCACCTCTTTCATCTATATCATGGAGGCCATGATAAAGCTTATCCTTATTATCCAGGCACAAGCATTAATCCTCACCTACATGTTCTTGTATTTTGCTTCCTTGCTCATCTCAGGGATCAGACTTGAAAATCAGATAATGAGAGAAAATGAGCTCTTTTGCTATGTTGACATGCTTTGTGTGTTTTGGCTTTATGAGATGCAGTCTCTCAATATGTATGTCACAGAGCTGTCCTGTAGTGTTCTGGGCCTTGGACAGACCTCTGACTCTTCTAGGCTTGCTGTTGTGAACACTGAAAGCTGTTCTGCTCTCTATAATTATAAGTGCTTTGAGTTTTCTCAAAATATCTAATTTTTAGAATGAGGGCATATAATTTTCTTCTGTATAGTCATACTTTATCTGTTGATTTACTGTGTACATTCTTTAAAAGAATTATTTAAAGGCATACATTTAGCTTCTGTCATGGCACATTTATTCATCATTTACATTTTACTTTCAAAACATGAGCTACTCTTGTATAATGATATCTTTGAATAGTTTTATTTCTGAAACACACCATTAAAGAAAATTATACATTCCTATATAAAAGTGGTTCAAAATTACCTAGATAACTATCACAGTAACTCGAACTAACACTTAGTATTAAATAAGAAATAAGTTGGTTGTATTATTTGAAAGACTGTTTTTATGAAATCAAAGTCACAGATTAAAATATGAAGTCAAAAAGTCTAAGTTGCTTTATTTAAGAATTATATATTTTATTTTCAAGGTAGAGTCAAGGGAATCATTATTGAGAAATGAGATTAGTAAGACGAAACAGTTGAAGTGATGACAATCCACTAACATTGACGTCTTCTAGTTGTCCAGCTGTGGGATTTGAGGCCCAGCTCATTTGACCCAGTCAGCTGTTTATTGAACATTAAATGCTGCCCAACCAAGGTCTGCTCAGCACTCTGTGGTCAGATGAGTGCCTCCCTGGGAAGTAGTTTTGATTACTAGATGTTGTGGCCTAATGCTGAAACAATACATATCTCCTAGAATGGTATTACAATCAATTTTTTCAAAGTTCTTACCATTATCTACATAGGGGCCTTAAGATCCCAGGATGTATTTAACATCCTGATCTTCAGTAGATTTCTCTTCCTCTAAATAATTATCTTAATCATTTTGTAAATGATACAGTTCAAAAACCTATTGTCATGCAGGTTGTATTTCCTTAAATATGGTAGTGTTTACCAGTTTATGTAGGTGAAGTTTTCCTGTGTCTCAACAGTCACTCCCAAATAACCACAAGAGACTTAATATAAATTATAAATGCTTGATCGATAGCTCAGGGTTATTGCTAGCTAGCTCTTACAACTTAAAGCAATACATTTCTATTAATCTATGAATTGCCATGTGACTTGTTTTACCTGTCTTCAGCAAGTCTTGCTCACTCTGAGTCACCTGGAAAATCTGCTGACTCCACCCTTCTTCCACCCAGCATTCTCAGGTTGACCATTCCATCTATACTTTCTGCCTGGATACCAGTCAGTCAGTATTTTTATTAACCATTGAGAGTAATATATATACAATTTATATATATTACTAAATATAATAATATTACTAAATAATATATATTATATATATATATATAAAACAGTGTAGAGAAGAATTTTTCCACAGCAGATGTACCTTTTAATAAAACACCAAAAGTGACTGCTTAGTTCTACACAAGCTCTGACTGCTAAGCCTCCTGTGACTAGCACTTCTTGGGAGCTAAACATATGCTTCCATCACTTGATCCTACAGATGAAGCTTTATTAGATAGTAACAAAATTTTATTTCTTCACCTTGTATCCAAGGTCACTGACATCCTTTTCTTATATGATAAAGCTTAATTTCCTGGTCATATCTCTGTGTTTGTGTAATTAGATGGCCAAAAGTTTTAGTTCAATTACAAACACTATGTTTGGCATACATATTGCTCCTCTTGTTTCTTAAAGCACACACACACACACACACACACACACACATACACACACAATGAATGGAAAATAAAAAAATCAAATGAAAAGAAATTAGCTGAGAATGAATAAATTTATGATATATTTCCTACAATGTTTCATAATTGAATTCTAATTCATTCTTTCATCAATTAATTCTATGTGTATACATACAAACCATTCTATTCTCCTTGGTATATTGACATTGCTTTTTCAACTATGTAATGTCCCTTTCTGTCTGTAGTAATATTTTTTTCCAAAGTGTATTTAGTGCTATATTTAGTATTTATTTTATCTGATTAATGCTTATAGGATCTACTTTTTAATCCTTTGGTTATAAATTCATAAATTTTGTTATATTTGTAATGAGCATATTGCTTGTAGATAGCCTGCTGAGTCACAAAACCCCCACTTTTCTGATCACTACCTTTTAATTCATTGATAATTTTCAGTCCACTTGTTGAACTATCTATTTCCCTTCTATCACTCTAAGTTCTAAATTTTCCATTAGATCATATAAATATATGCTTTATATTTCCTTTGGAAATTGCAAACGTTTCTACTTGCTTCAGAGATAATTTTAATTGAACGTTTCTTATCAAAGCTCCATTCAACCATTTTATCTCCTTGGTACTTACACTATTTTCATTTTAAAGAACATTTATTTATTTTTGCTGTAAAATATTTACTAATTTAAATTGATATGTTTTTAGTATAGTACATGTGTATGCAATAGGTGTTTCAATACACGTATTCTTGTAGAATGACTAAGTCAAACTGACTAGCATTTGTTATTTCATGATTTTTTTTAGGTAAAAATGGCATGTTATTAGCTTGTCATGTTTTGCATTAGGTCCTTGAACTTACTCTGCCAAACCTGGGAAACTGACAGCTGACCATTTACTTCTCTGAGCTCTACTTTCTTCCATTCACTACTGGGTACAATCCAGACATGTTTGTCTTGTGCTGACTTACTTTCGTTAGTATACTATCCTCCTGGTTCACCTATGGCACCCCAAACCACTGGATTTCTTTCTGTTTTTAGACTTATGCTCCAATGTGGGTTCATATGTCACATTTTTTCTTTACTTGACTGTCTTAGTCTATTTAGGATATTATAACAAAGTGCCTCATATTAGATAAATTATGAACAATGAAACATATATGCCATATTTCTACAGGTAAAAAAAAATCTGAGATCAAGGCACCATCAGATTTGGTTTATAGTTGGTGCCTGGCATTCATAGGGGATGCCTTGTTGTTGGGCCCATAAAAAGCAAGATCATTGTGTTTCCCTTTCACCTTTTTAATAAGGGAATCTGTTTATTAAAGGT
>JAQHUG010000042.1:3373154-3383972 GCA_028555095.1 Dicrostonyx torquatus | reverse complement strand
TGTTACAGTGTCTTACCAGAAAAGATTCAGCATGTCTGATTCTGGCGGCTCCATGGCAGTTCTCTCACTCTGCTTTCTTCTTCCCAGAATTCAGTTCTGTCTTCTCCACCTACCTAAATTCTTCCCTATCAGGCCAAACAATATCTTTATTAATTAACCAATGAAAGCAACACACAAACAAAAGGACCTCCTTCACCAATTGTAGTCCTAAATTCTAATAAAACCTACAAAACTCAAAGGCTTTTTATACAAGCACTCATTGGTTAAGCTAGTGCAAGAGATTTGTATGCATATTGAAGTAACTGGAAAAAAATCTATGGAAAGGGCAAGATCTGTGCAGGCTTCATAATGGGCAACGAGTTGTAAATGTGCTGTACTACTGTCATACTCCTTTGTAAAGGCAAGATCTCTGTCTTTATAACAAAAATAAGAAGAAAGATTTGTATTTATATTCAGATGGAAAAAGCAAATTTGAAAATCATCATCCTCAATTGACACTCAATTCACCCTTACTTCCAAACCATTTTTGTGTTTTGAGAAAGAGTTCATCAAAATCTTTTTTGAGCTGTTAACTTATTTCAACTACATTTCTGGGCTTTTAAAAAGAAGGAAATAACATTTATGTAATTATTGCTTTTGGAAATGAGAAAGAGGCAGTTACTTTTATTAATATTAGTAATTAAAACAGTTGTGATGCAAAAACTAAAATCAGTAGAGATAGCAGAAGGATCACATTTTATTTATTTATTGTGCTTATGAAAATATATTCATTACAACAGCTTGTAGGCACATAAAAATATGAAAACCAATTATAAGTTAAAACACAAATGACAGTAAGCATAAACACCAAGCAAAAAATAGGGCAAGAATATGTATGATTTGCTCAACAGATCAGAAACTAAGACCGAGCTGGGTGCTGGCTGATGTTTTATGATTTCAAAACAACTTTTTTCACCTTTTCACCATGAATACAAAGGAAGAAAAGCTATACAAGTCACCTTTCTCTCTCTTTTAAAATTTATATCTTTATTTATTGAAAAAATATTGTATTTTATATAAAAAATATATTTTATATAATGTTGTCTAATCATGACCTCCCCTCCCCCAGCTTTTTCCAGATCCTCCCCACCTCTCATTGGGAAACAAGTTGCAGGCAAAACAAACCAACCAACCAACCAAATAAACAAACCAAAATAGGACAAAATTGATAATTTTAAAAGATTGAAACATGTAAGAAATACATACAGATGCAGAGACACACAATTGGGCACATAGAAATTCCATAAAAACTCAAAATTAGAAACCATAATATTTAAGTAAAAGACCAGTAAGGTAACAAAGTGCCAAGACAAAGAATTCTGAGACAAAACCCCTTCACAAATACCGCTTAGTTTGTTTTCTGTTGGCATCTACTACAGGGCATGGAGGCTACTCTTAAGTATGGTTTGTATACCCAGTGAGACTCCTTTGGAGAAAAATAATATTTCCTTTGTGAATGATGTTTGTCAACTCTAAGATCCCTATCTTACTTAAACCCATGTAGGCTCTATGTGTGCTCTTCTCTTTTTATAAGTAATTCTTTTAAGTTTCTAAAAATAATTTTATTTTATGGGTATGCAGATTTTCCTGCATGTATGTCTATATACTATCATGTGCCTTCTGCCTGTGTAGACTAAAATAGTACTAAAAGGTTCTGTACTGAAAGGTTTTAGAAATCCATACAATGTCATTCTTTTATTATTTCTAAAATATTTATTAGCTTATTCATATCCATAAGACTTTGGATTGGAACTAACTGAAATTCAGTCCATTCTGTCAGAGGAATTCTTGCCCTCTGAAACAGGAAATGAACAATTACAGGGATAAATGATAACAGGTGGAAAATGTGGTAGAGATTGCAAGTCAACAGCGCATCTGCAGAAGAATCAATTCTTGTGCTAAATCTAAAGTGATAAATAATACTTTTCTGACTAAACAATTGTTAGAATGGCATAGTATTCAAGCAAATAAGCATCAGGAAGTCATAATAGGACTTGTAAGGATACATGGAACAGTTAAGATAACTTATAAAGTCAAGGTAGAAATAGCACACAAGGCCTACTTAATTCAGTACCTAAAGATTGGATGAAGAATAGACTGAGGCCAAAATTTTGCACGATTAATGATGAAAGATTTCTAAAGTTGACCTTAACATAGACCAAAAGATATCAACACTTCAGCTGAATTTGTAATATTTCATAATTTAAATGAAAGGTCAAAATGACTACCAAGAACAAGATTTTTAAACATACAGACTCTCAGTAGGAATGTGAGAAATATAGACCATTCTGGTTTCAAGGCCGAGCCATCTAAAAGGAAAGAAATGATGCATAGAACATCATCACAAGCAAAGGGGTCCTGGAGAAATGAGATGATCACAGACTTGTGGACAAAGCTGCATTGTGTAGTCTGTTTTTGGTAATCTGTGCTTCATTTAGAATCTAAATATTACTATATCACTGCAAGTTTGCTACCCTTATTTATCATGATAAACATCTAATATGTGAGATATCTAATATGCAACCTCAAAGAGGTCACAACCCATAGATTGAGAACTACTGTTAGGTATTCTCACTTTTTTTAATGCATTTTGTCTCAAGGTTCTGTACTGAAAGAAAGCAGCAGCATTTGTCAGACATCAGCTCAGTGGTGAAATCACCATGTTTGTAAGAGAGCTACTGGGGTGGGGATGTATGAAAAGAACTGCTGAAGTCTGTGGCTGTGTGGCATGTTCCAGCCTTCCTCCAGAAGCAAGGCTTTCAGTTGGCCCAGGGGAGGTCCTCTAGGCTCTTCATGCTTTGTTTCTTTGGTCATGCATTTTCTTTGAAGAAACTTTTTCAGGACAATGGGAAGTTGGAAGGAAATGTTGACATCTTCATATACTGTTTTCTTAAATTCAGAATATATACATTCACTCTAGAGTCAAGGCTAATAAAGATATTGGCATGAAATTCACTTACTTGGCTGTGAGCTTTGTTTTAATGTTTCACAGCCTAGTGATTTACATGCAGCACATTGTGACTCCAAGCGAAGCCTGGTCATCCCATATGCTTCAATATAATTTGAGACTTCACGAATTTTGCCTCTTGTAGCTATATTCTCCCTAAAGTTCAAAACCTAGTCCTATCAGTTGGCCTTGGGCAAGTTAATGGACCTCTTATGCCTCTGATTTCTCACCTATGAAATAGGTACATCACCACTTGGTGTGGAGATCCTTCTGTATATGTGTTGCTTTTATTAGTCAATGAATAAAGAAACTGCCTTGGCCTGTTGATAGGGCACAGTAGAACTTGGAGGGGAAAACTAAACTGACTGCTGGGAGAAAGAAGGCAGAGTCAGGGAGAAGCTATATAACCTGACTAGAGACAGACAACAGATGGAACTTTACCCAGTAAGCCACAGACTCCTTGCAATATACAAATTAATGGATATAATCTAATTTAAGGTATGAGTTAGTGAGAAATACACTTAAGATATTGGCTAAACAGTGCTGCAAATAATATGGTTTCTGTGTGATTATTTTGGGGCTGAGCAGCCGGGAACAAAAAAGGGGCCTCCTACAACACCTACTAATAGTTTTGTTTGTCTTACAGAATTGCTGTGAAGGGGAGAATACCAGTGGAAATGAGATAGATACTAACTGTAGATAATGTTCTACATTTAAAAGTTTGCCTCATCAGGATCAGGAGGATTGCTCAGTTGAAAATGTATTTGTCTCCTAAGCAACAAGGGCAGGAGGTTGATTCATAAATCCTATGCAAAAATGAGATTCATGGTTGTGAACACCCATGAGGGACTAGTGATGGACAGAAAGACACTGTGGGATCCCAGAGGCTCTCTAGGGAGCCAATATAATATAATAGGTGAGTTCCAGGCTAATGTGAGACCTTGTCTCAAAGAAGGGAAGCTGTGTTCCTGAGAATGATTTGTGAGGCTGATCTTTGCCGAGATCTTCACTAGAGTCTTACTAAATAGGTTCACTGAACTTTAACTCCCAAACTCATAAACCAGGTAAATATCTTCCCAAGCACAAAATACCCCAGATATTTGGTACTGTCAATAACAGTAGGTCATTCTTCATTGACAGGGTCCTGAGAGGCAAGACAAGGGAATTAGAACATAAAGAAATAGGCAAACTTGGGATAAGAAAAATTTCTACAAACCAGGCTTACTGTCAATTTAGCTTATTAAGAAATAAAATTTAGATCCTATTTCTGGGGAGAAATGGAACAAAGTCAGTAGAAAACTAACCAAACTATTTTGTACAAGGAAACAAAGGGTATCTGAAGAATATCACAGGCCAAGAACACGGTGTTTTTTACTGATAACCATAGCCCTGCCTGTGTGGTGGGAATATTTGCGTTCTCAGGATTGAAAGCCACAACTCCGTCAAGGCCATGGGCCCCAACAATTACTGTATTTGGCAAGCATTTTCCTAGCTGTAGAGGCGGAAATGCATTATTCTCTATATATTAGGAACTCAGGCAACACCTTGAATCAGACCAGCCTTCAACAATAAAATATTGATTTAAAAATCCATGCTTGCTACAACAGTGGATACATGTATGAAATGTCACATTGGACAAAGTACTAGAAAAGTGTGCATATTATGTACAAAACATTAACAATTAGAAAAAACAAAGAAAAAATTAATTGATTCTTTGAAAAATTCATTGAAATTTTCAAATTTTTGATGGGATAATGGGAGAGAGAGAAGAATTAATGGAAGGAAGAGAAAAGAGATATTAAGACAGACAGAGACAGAGAGAAGGAGGAAGGAAGGGAGAGAGAAATAAGTCAATCAATAACTAAAATAATAAGAAGGAAAATGAAATTTAGCTAATAATACTGAAATTAAAAGGATAGTAAGTCTATTTTTGGACAACTTGTATGCCAACCAATTAGTTTGTTTAGGGGAGATTAAGACATTTCAAGGAAAATACATCTCTCTGAAATTAGAACAAGAAGACATTGAAAATATGCCTCAATTAGGCAAAAGTTTCACAAAAAGACAGGAGAAAGACAGGAACTTATTTTCAACCACTTCTGCTAAACATGTTTTTCCCCTATGGAAGATGACTCCTAACCATGTCTGTTGCTTACATAATGTTGGTGTCCTGTGAGCTAGACACTACTTATGAGTAGATAGGACTTCTGACCTCATATGGGACTCTTCAATGCTTTAGTATTATATTAAAAATATGTAAATAATATACTTCTCCCACTTATATACAAGGCTAAATAATATAGAGACTGGTAAAATTACACTCCACAAGAGCAAACTTATCACAGGAGTAAATGATTTATATAAATCGTCATCTAAAATAAAATTTAAGCAACTTGTTTTATTTAATATATATGAGCATTTTATTTGCATGCATCTATGTCTGTGTGCCACCCATGAGCTGGCAGAGATCAGAAGAGTGTTGCCCGAACGAGAGTTATAGATGGTTGAGAATCAACATGTATGTACTGTGAATTGTATCTAGATCCTGAAAGAGCAGCCAGTTACCACTGAGCCATTTCTCAAGTCTAGGAAGTTGAAATTTAATATTTTATATGTGATTTCCTGCAACAAGTTTGAAATGGAAAGAGTATAGAACTTTGTTTATGAGAATGTAGCCTGATAGTCTCTTTTCTTTTAAGCACCCCTCTCAGAACTATCTATTTGTTCTCAGGACTGGTTATATAATGTACTTAGTACTGGCTTTAAAGTGAGGTACTTTCAGTTTCAATGTGTTTTAAAACCACCAGGAAATTGTTTATATCTTTCTAAGAATTCTGTGTAACAACCACAAGAGAAAAAGGCACTTGAATGTCAACTCCAAAAAGCAGACAAGTGTCCTTAAGTGAAGTTATGGCAGCCTTTTTTCTCATAACCCCTGTTTCTCCAAGGCTCTTCAGTATGAATAGCCAACTGTAAATGCCACTTCACTGCTTGGTCACAGAGATGTTATATCCATCAATCAAACAAATAAATGGGGCAGTTAATTAATATTTTTGTTGAAACCAATTTAAGGGAATTATAGCAAAGCAATTTTGATTTTCAACCGTCCTACTCACCATCTGTATTTGATGAGAGTCTTTACATCAATCTAGGTTGCTAAGCAATAAATACTTCTCCCTTGACTCCTGAGTCCCTGGTATCATTTTATTATTGTGTCATTCAAGCTTGTCACACTGTGATATGTGGGACTCCAATTCCTGCATAGTCAGCCATGCACACCTGCTGCTCCTACAGTAGAAAGGGAGAAATATGAGATTTTGTGGAAAGCAAGATGATTAAAAGATTAG
This sequence comes from Dicrostonyx torquatus, assembly GCA_028555095.1. NCBI lineage: Eukaryota > Metazoa > Chordata > Mammalia > Rodentia > Cricetidae > Dicrostonyx > Dicrostonyx torquatus. The sequence continues at coordinate 3,377,639 of JAQHUG010000042.1, read as the reverse complement.
AAAGGAAGGCCACATAAACCCCAGAGTTTAAGGTATGTGTCTTTGAAAGGAAATATAAGTCATCATTAGTTCAGGCAGTTGATCATTTTAAAACACAGGTAAATTTCTCACCCAGCAGAAATACGTGGCCTTTGGCATATTTAAACTAACTTCACCATTTTAGCAAAAGTTCCTGGATGAAATATGACATGATTTCTAACAGCTTCATTTCAAACATGTTCAGTTTATCAAAGGCTTGTGCTCATCTTTTATCACCTATGTATTAAAGTTCTGACACCCATAAAGAGAGAAAAGGCTGGGGAGCACCTTGAGCTTATCTGAAGGATTTTCACAGTCAGAAACCTCAAAAGGCCAAATGACTAAAATGGCATGCAATCACTTACACTTATTTAAAAGTACCTTGATATAATGTTTTAAATTTTATTTTCGTGTTATGAGAATGCTTACTGATTTCATTGTATGACAAAGATATATGTATTTACTGGAATTTTGATTCCATGTAATGGGGGGGAGGGGATAAAGAGGCTTGCCTATTGACACTCAAGGTCAAAGGATAGGATTCAGGTGTCTTCCCTTACTGTCAGGTTGGAGTCCTCCCATTACCTGCTCTTCACTATGCAGAAGAAATACTCCAGTACCCTTACTGGTTAGCTACCGAAGATTTACTGAGATGTAAAATGACTAACCTCGAAGACTATAGAAGGGAAACTAGAACTTACAAATCCTATGCTGTTTCTTCTCACAACACGTAGACTTTCAGGGATTCTTCATTCTCCCTCCATACACTTCGTTTTGAAAAATAAATGTCATAGAGGAAAGCAAATGAAGGTGTTAGATTATTACAATATTTTAGTATGAAAGATTCAGACAGTAAGAGTCAGCCAAATCCCATCTGCCACCTTGCAGTGTGGACAGGGTGGGTGCCACTAAGATGCACAGTTATATGGTGGAAAGACAGATGGAACAGTTTTCACCTGTCTGTAAAGTTGAATAGTACTCAATAGTGTACATGGACCATGTTTTCATTATCTCTCTTCTGTTGACAGGCACTAAATCATTTTTATTCCCTGGCTATTGTGAATAGGATAGCAACGGACATTGCTGAGCAGGCATCTGTAGGATCAGATGTCGAGCCCTTTGAACACTTGCCAAGGAGTGGTATAGCTGGATCATATGGTAGATTTACTTTTAATTTCCTAAGTATTCTGTATACTGATTTCCAGAATAGTCAAGCCAATTAGCATTCCCACCAACAGGGAATGAGGCTTTTCCCTTCCCTAGAACCTCAGGGGCATTTGTTGTCAGTTGTTTAGTTGGTTTTAGCCATTCTGATTATCCTAAGATGAAATGTGAAAGATTTTTCCTTTTTATTTCCTAATGGATAAGGATTATGAACACTTCTTGAGGTGTTTCTTAAGAGTTTTTTATTTCTTCTCTTGAGAACTCTTCGTTTAGATCCACAACCGAGTTTTTAATTAGTCCTTAGTTTACTTGGCTCTTTTGAAAAAATTCTTTGTATATTCTAGATATCAATCCTCTGTCAGATACAGTTTGAAAAGGTTTTCTCCCATTTTCTCACTTTCCTGACTGTTTCTTTGTCTGTACAGAGCTTTTTAATTTCATGAGATCAATTGTTGACCTAAATTCCAGGGTTAATCATGTGTTATTCAGAAATTTCATTCTAGACAATTTTTGTATGATACTACATGTTGTCCTCTAAGAGTTTTAATATTCAGCTTACAAATTGAGGTCTTTGATCAACTTAAGTCTAATACTTGTTCAAATTGGTAAATTTTATTCTTTCACACACGAACATCCAGTCTTTCCATCACTGTCAAAGATGCTATCTTTTCTACACTCTGTATTTTATTGCCTCTTCATTACATACTAGAAAGTTGTAGATACAAGTGTTCATGTTTGGGTTTCCTATTTCATTCTGCTCATTGAAGTATCTATTGCCTTTCCAGTACCATGCTGTGTTATTATTATAGCTCTATAAGATAACTTTAAATTTTGAATGTCAACCTTCCCAGGATTCTGTTAACTCAGAATATTCTTTGGTGTCTGTGGTCTTTTAGAGCTTCAAGTACATTGTGCCAGGCTCTTACAGTTAGCATTTTAAAAACCAACTATTAATCTAATGGATTTTATTTTGTGTATATGTGACTTGTGGTTTTTCTCTTGCAGCATTCTATGTCCAACTTCTGTTCTCTGTACTGAGTGTTTTAACTATAATATGTCCTGGGCCCTTTCTTTTCTGGTCCTGTGTTTTTGGTTTTCTGTGTGCTTCTTGTATGTGTTATGCCTTTCTTATTTTGAGAAAAATTTTTTAGCTTTGATCCTGTTGAAAATTTGGTCTGAGGTCTGCAACATTGACCTGGAATTCTCCTATGCCTATAATTGGAAAATTTAGTCTTTTACTGTATCCTGAAATTTCTGTAAATTCCTTTAGTGTATTTATTTTTAATTTTTTTCTTTTCTTTGCTTTGATGGTTCAATTCCTCTATATTTTAGCCTTGATATTTTATCTTCTACTTATTTTACACAACTACTAAGGCATTTGCCTATTTTAATTGGGTTATTGAGTTTTTCATTTTTATTTTTCATTTCAGTTTGAGTTCTGTTCAATATTTCTATGTCTATAATAAATTCGGTTTTTAAATCTTGAATGAACTGCTTCCGTTTTCTCATTAAGCCATATATTTTTGTTTTCTTAGACATCACTCATGAGTTCATTACTGTATTGTTTAAGTTCACCGAGGAGTTAGCAAGTCCTTAAGTTTTTTATTATGGTTATGGTTGTTATTTAAATTGTGCACTTGGGGCTTATCTAGGTAATTTACATGGAGAATACGTCTATAGGACTGGTGCATTTGGGGAGCAGGCAACATTATGTCTGCCTTTTGGGGTGTGTGTGTGTGTGTGTGTGTGTGTGTGTGTGATGTAGGCATGTGAATTTCTTTCATTATTTGAATTTCTGATGTCAGATTCTGTGCTGACTCTTGTGCTGGACAGGGGTAGGAGTTGTTGAATCAGAGTGTAGGAATGGTTTAAGAAGGCAAGACTCTGTCAGAACTCAACAGGAAATATTTTTGTGTGAGATGCATGACTACAGCTAGGTCTTCAAATATGGGTATTGTTCAGGTGAGTGTGGTTCTTGGCATTGTTATCCATTTATTTTAATACAGAATGGTTTATTTTCATAATAAATATATTTTCTTGATACAATGATCTATTCTCTTTCCTTTTAAAAATTACTCCTATGTTTTCTTTAAGGAGATCAAATTTTCCTTTGAAATTATCAAGTTTGTAGGCATTATTAGCACATATTTTACATATTGGGTTTTATATAGCTGTCCATGGATAAAGTGAGTGACTATCATTGACTCACAAAGGGTGTACACTCAACTAAGTCATGGAAGTCTCTCTATCCTAAATCTTAAACTAACTTTTTCTTTTTATCATTCTGCCCACATAGTGCATGTGCATTTTCTTGTTCAGGAGGTAATATGCAGCTTTTTGTTGGCCTCTAGTTTTCAATTTTGAAAAGATAGGCTATCTAGCAAATATCTGCCATTTGTTGTGTTGAAACACAGGGGCTCTAACAGTGCATTCACAAAGCTGAACTAAACTCCAAAAGGCAAGAAGAAATACAATGACTAGCAAATTGGTTTGATGGTGGAGATTAAACATATGTTCATCCTTCCTCTATTTTGTTGAACAGACAATTTATTAAAAATGGAGTTTTCAGTTTCCAGATAGCATAAATATGGGTCAATTACAATAGTCGAGCTTGATGCCTGAATTGGGGACTAGTAAAACATGATATTGAAATAATATCTGGTAATGATTATTAAAAGGATATTTTAATTTGACTATTATTATATCAGGGTGCTACTCTAGACATTTGATCTTATTCAGTGAATGAGGAAGTGAGCTATAGCAAGAGATGGTCAGAGAATGAACATCACAGCCTTGGAATAGGTTAGTGTACCTTGAAAACAAACCTGGGTTTTGTGAAGTTTAGAGAAAATTATAATTATATGAAGATGACTTGGAAATGGGTATCAGTGGGTTTGATGAGATAATTTAATGCCTTTGAGAATAAACGTAGGTAAAACATTAATAAATTCTAATTTCATGGCCCTTTTTGTAGATAGCATATCCAAGAGGAGTTTTGGTGAGGGTCCAATGTTGATGGTGTGCCTGGGGCTAGAGGCCTTGAACCTGACCATCAACACACTACACAATGAATATTCACAACTAAAGCTGTTTGGACAGAAGAGTCTTCTGCGTGATACACAGCAACTACCATGCCACCAACATGAATGACAAGACAATGGAGAGGCTGGAAAGATATAGAAAGGAGGTTTCTTTCTTTTCTTTTGTTTGTAATCAATATTCTTACCTGCATTCCAAAATTTTTATTTAATTTTTAAATTTTTATGTCTTATTTTTATACTTTTTGTTATTTATTTATTTATT
>JAQHUG010000042.1:3356629-3369171 GCA_028555095.1 Dicrostonyx torquatus | reverse complement strand
GGAACTTATTCTATATGGATGCACACCTTCTTAGACCAAGATGGAGGGGGGAGGGCCTTGGGCTTCCCACAGGGCTGGTTTCCTGCCCCATCTTAAGGAAGCAGGGGAGGGCAGTGGGGTATTGGAGGAGCGAAAGGGCTGGGAACAAGGGGAGTAAATGTAAATTTTTCTTTTAACAATGAAAAATAAAAAAAGAAAAGAGCAGGTTTCTAAGAGATAAGAACCAAATATGACAAAATAAAATATAAAAACATGAAGCTAAAACTATCTTATCGAAAGTAGACATGGCAACTCAACAGGGGTTGAGCCATCACAAAAATCATATCTATTCACTGTCATGGTCAGAACTTCTATTAAAATTGTAAGTTAATAGCGTTAATAGATATGCAGTGGACATGTAGGTCCTGTGCTTGCTGCTTCAGTGCCTGTGAGCTTATGTGCACCTTGCTTAGTTTATTCAGAGAGTCTTTTTTCTCATGTTGTCCTCCATCCCTTCTGGCTCTTACAATCTTTCCACCTCCTCTTCTGTGGAATTTCCTGAGCTCAGAGGAGAGAGATTTGCTGGAGACCTCACATTTAGACTCTCTTTCTGCATACTGTCTATTATGGGTCTCTGTATCTGCTGCTGGAGGAAGGCTCTCTAATTATCTAAAGATTTCTGAAAAAGGCAGTGATCTATGAGCATAACAGAATATCGTTAGGAGTCATTTTTGATAGTTTTTTGTCTTTGTTTTTTAAACCAGCTGTGTTTGTTTTTACCCTACATTTTTGGGCTATCTAGTCTCTGGTTCTTGGTCACCCTAACAGTATCAGGTATGGGTTCCATCTCATTGAATGGGCCTTAAGTCCAATCAGACTTTGGTTGGCTATTCCCACAAATGCTGTTCCACCATTGCCCTAGCATATTTTACGTGCAGGACAGATTGTAGGTAAAAGGGGTTGTGGCTGAGTTGGTGTCTCCGTTTCTCTGTTGGTAGCTTACAGAGTATCTTCCCACACTAAAGGCTCCATTTAGGCACCAGATCTACTTCTCCATGTTCAATGAATTGTGTTGGTGTCGTCCTTGACAATGGGGCCCTTCTTTTAGTTTGTGGAGAGCAACCCATTGTCTTAGCAACAGCCTGGGTTATTTGAGGAATTACATGGGACCACTTGGCCAACAACTCAACCGAATGCACCTCAGTCCCACCATTGGAAGCTTCACCTGGAAACATAGATGACCAGTTGAGACTCCATATACCAGAAGTCCTCACTGGGATCATCTTCAGATAGTCCAGAGATTTTAGACTGTGCTTGGTTTCCTCCCCCTCCAAATGAATCTCACCTTCAGCTGTCTCTCCCTACACTTCTCACTCCACACCATCTTCCCCCATAGCCTGATCCCCTGCTTTTGTCTCCCCCCACTTCAATCTGTCTGTAAAATTTGTTCTATTTTCCCCTCTTAGGTATATCCATGCATGCTGCCCAGACCCTTTCTGTTCCTAACATCTCTGGGTCTATGAGTTGTAGCTTAGTTATCATTTATTTATATCATTTATTTATTACCTAATATCCACTTATAAGTGAGTACATACCATATTATCTTCAATCTCTTTTCTCAGTATTTTGCCATTTTCATTACATAAGTCCTTTACTTCCTTAGTTAGGTTTACTCCAAGCTATTTTGAATGTTATTATGAACATAATTATTTCTTTCTCAGTATATTTTTTGATTTTGTAGTTTTTCATGTTTCCTCAGCTCTCTGCAATTAACAACTGTCTTAGCTTGTTTACTGTTTCCCTGTAGTCAATTGAGTGAGCTTATTTTCCTCTGCAAGCAGAAATATTCCATCCAGTGTCCTCTGTGGGGTTGGTGTGGTACTTCTAAATTCCTTTTACTTGTATTTGTCCTAGAAATGTTTCCTTTCACCACTGACTATGAGAAGTAGTTTATCAGATTATAGTGGCAGAGTTGGCAGCTGTGATCTTTCACCATTTGATACACATTTTTTCTGGTTTTAAGTTCAACTTCGAAAGTTATTCTGATAATTCTACCTTTATATATGATTTGAACCTACTACTCTCTTGCAACTTTAAGTGCACTTTCTTTGTATATTTCATGTTTTAACTATAATATGATGTGGAGAGTTCCTTTTTGGTCCTGTCTACTTGCTTCTCTATGAGCCTTCTTTGTATGGGTGAGCATTGATTTCTCAAGGTTTGGGAAATTCCCCACTATAATTTTGTTGAAAATATTTACTATCCTTTTTGCATGGAATTCTTCTGTTTCTACTATGCCTGTAATAGGGAAATGGTGGTCCTTCCACCTACCTACTCTCTGTTTTTTTTTTTGTTGTTGTTTGTTTGTTTTTGAGACAGGGTTTCTCTGTAGCTTTGGAGCCCATTTGCTGTGTAGACAGGATTGGTCTCAAATCCAGAGAGATCTGTCTATCTCTGCCTCCTGAATACTGGGATTAAAGATGTGTGCCACTACCACCCAGCTATAATGGTGCTTTTATGTAATGTTTCAGATACATAAATATTCTGATTAGAAGTTTTTTTTTTTAATTTATCATTTACCTTGACCAACTGATTCTATCTTTCTACCTTAATTTCAGGAATTTTGAAATTTTATTCTTCTTACGATCCTTTCTTTTGGTAAGGCTGTCCTTTGAACATTTATTTGATCTATTATAGTTTTCATTTTAATCATCACTTCAGCTTGATTTTTAATTTGATATTTCTCTTTCGTGCATACTGTTTTCATATCCTAAACTGACTTCTCTATTTCATCTAGCAGTTTGTTTGTGTTCTCTTTGAGCATACATTTCTTCTTTGGTGTTTTGGAAATATTTATAATCATCCCTTTGTGTTGTGCAAAATGTCTATGTCATTTTAATTGGGGAACATTATCAAGGGACTTTGTTTTTTGCATATTCTTCGTGATTTTATACTAAGACTTACCTGTCTGAGTTTCTGGGGTAAAATTGTTGGTTAAGATTGTAAACTAGGGGTTTGTGACAGCAGTGAAGGGGAGGGAATGGGAGATGAGACCATTAGGTCATTGGATGGTTGAGCGGGAAGAGACACAAAGTAGGTGAGCAATGAGAGAGAGATATTCATAGAGAGAGTCACTATGGGGTTAGAGAGAAAACTGGTACTAGGGAAGCTCCCAAAAATCCACAAGGATAGCCCCAGCTAAGATTCCTTCCTAGCAATAGTGAGGAGAGAGCCAGAACTGGCCTTCCCCTGTAATCAGATTGGTGAATACCCCAACTATCATCTTAGAACTTTTATCCAGCAATTGATGGAACCAGATGGAGAAATCCACAACCAAGCACCAGGCTGAGCTCTGGGAATCCAATCGAAGAGAGGGAGGAGGCAATATATGAGCAAGGGAAGTCAAGATTATGATTTAGAAATCTACAGAGACAGCTGAACCAAGCTCGTGGAAATTCATGAACTCTAGATAGACAGCTGTGTAGCCTCCATGTGATCAAGCTAGGCTCTCCATATGTGGGAGACAGTGGTGAAACTTGGATTATCTGAGAAACACCTGGCATTAGGACCAGAATATATCCCTGGTACATGACCTAGCTTATTTGTGTTCATTCCCTATGATGGGATGCTATATTCAGCCATAATGCAGGGTAGGAGAGGTTTAGTCTTGCCACAACTTAAAGTTTCAGACTTTGTTGAATTCCCATGGGAGCCCTTGTCCATTGGGAGGAGTTGATGAGGGAGACAAGAGGAGTGGGTGGGGGGATGGCGAGGAGAACTATGGATGGAATGTAAAATGAAATTTAAAAAAATACAATTAAAATAATGATCCATTGTTGTTATTTTTAAATTAAAGTTGCTTTTCTTTTAGTAGAGGTGTTGGTAGTGTTTAGTGTAGACAAGCTTATAGTACTTTTGAGCTTTCTTTTTGACAGTTGTTCTGACCTTTGGTGACAATAGAGTATTCTGTAACTCTATTTGTCCATCAAACAATTACCATGAAAACAGCGTCAGTGGACTAGAGTATTGTCATTTCTTAAGTATAAATTGTTTGGGGAACTAAATGGCCCCAAATGGTACTACACATCCTAATGTATTAGTTATTGTAGGTATAAGCAGGGAAAATAAAGGGAAAGAACAAAGGTCAGTGTTTAGTATTAAGATGGTAGAAAGGAATTAGTGGAAACTGGCATGTGGTAGAGGAAGCAACTGGAGAAGCCAAGACAAACATCAATGGATGGGAGAAAGCGATGTGGGAGTTTTGTGAAGACTGGAAAAGGAAGTGTAAAGACAAACTCAGATAACATGGATAATGTAGAACAGTCTTTGCCCCTTCAAGGTTGATTCCCAAAAAATAAAGTAGAACAACCTGTGCTCTGTAGAATGGGTAAGAGAAAGACAATACGGCACACAGGAAAGAAAAATCAAAGTGGGTAGTGAAGGACAGTTGGGCATGTTTCTAGCTGAGCCCAAACAGTTGTGCTGTCTGGTGTCAGCTCTTTTGTTTAACAAGGCTCCTTTTGTGTGATCTGTTGGGCTTGATGGTTTCCATGTTTCTGCTGCCAGTGGTTTTACCACTTAAACTGTAAATGAATGTAAGTGTGTATGTGGAAGTATTGTACCACTCCAAATGATATGAGGGCTCCGTGGCGCCCTGGAGAAAGGCAGTATGTTTGTCAGCGTTGTTCAGACAGTCCTTGCTGTAGTTGGCCATAAGGTAAAAGTTACCTAGTTAGTGATGCACATCATCCAAGGCATCTGTAAATGGGAAATGACAGACAAATGTAAGGTCAGTGAGAAGCTTTGAACAAAGGTTTTCTCATCATTCATTGTTTAATTGGTGGTTTCTGATTTTTATAGAATAAAGTTACCTTGAAAAATATCATCCTATATAGTGAGCATCAGAAGCACACTGATTGGAAGTGGTTGGAGGTGTAATATAAACTAGTCAAGTTGAAGGAAAACAAAATATAGTAATTGTAATCATCAAACTACTTTGGTAGCATAAAGGTTTTTGTTCCTCTTTTTTTCTTTTCTGCTTGTGTCACCTCAGGACAGATAATGGCAGATTCTTTTCTATAACTCTGACTCCAGAAAGGCTTCTATTACCTATAGAATTTAGTAAGGGGTAAATACTGTGTTTTGGTAGGGTTTAGATCATCATTATTTTGTATTTCTCTCTTGATTCTATAGTGACTAATTAAATAACATTTAATACTCAAACTAGATGATGAGATCTTTTTCTTTTTTTTTCTGGAGACTAGGTTCATGATATGGGTTTCTTTGTATAGCTTTGACTGTCCTAACTCTAACTTTGTAGACCAAGCTAGCCTTCAGTTCACAGAGATCCACCTGCATCTGTCTTCTGAGTGCTGGGATAGATTAAATATGTCCACCACCCCAGCCCAGCAAGATCATTTTTTTAAGAAGAAAAAAATCATTAAATGACAAGTACAGAAAAAATGCAATACAAACTTCCTAACTTAAAGAACACAGTAGACGATACATAGGGCATAATAATAAACAGAAACGTAAAGCTAAGAGGGAGCAAATTCATAACCTCAGAAATAAGTGAGGAAATTGCAACCTGTATAAATAAAAAAAGGCATACAATTCACACAAAATGGGACAGAAATGAAAACTGGAAACTTCCAAATTTATTTATAGCCAGAAAATTGGAATAGAAAATCGTACGTTTTATTTTGAACACTGTAAAATCAGCAGATTTGTGTGTTTGTCTAAAAAGGATAGTAATCAGCATTGGCAAGCAGGATCATGCATTAAAAGCATGTTCACCTCTGCCACAGGTCAGTTTGATTTTGAAATGGTTGACTTTTCAAAAAGTATATGTCCTAGAGGAAGAAAACTGCTCTACGGTGTTCTTTAAGCACTCTTACTACATTTTAAGAGTCAAGAATAAATTATATTCTAGCAAATAAGACTGATTTAAGGATCATACATTTGGTAGAAAATTGTGTGTCTATTAAAAATACTTTTTATTAGTTGTGGGTAGCACATAAGAAATGCCTGTGTTAGCCTCTGTTGTCTGGGGCGATGTGAGAGGAATGACAAGCAGCTTTGGAACTCATGGAAAATGGCTCATAGGTCAGCATAACCATAGTGGGTTTATCTTGGAGAGACAGAGTCCCAAGGGCTGTTTCCTGAGGACCTCATGTTGTTATTGAGCATAGCTCTGCTTATATTGCCCTTGCAGTCACCATATCCCTAATAATCTCAGTTGTATGAAAACTCTACTGGGTTAAGCCTCCACTGGGCAGTTACACTGGTACTTACAGAAATAGTGTTTGGCATTTTCCAAGCATCCCTACTGGATCAGATTAATGGTTTACCACCACTCTTAAAAAGAATCTAGAGATATAAGTTGTTAGTAAATTTAAAATTATTTTTGTTAATGTTTTTCATGTAAAAACTATTAGTGAATTATTTAAAGCTAAGTAAGGCATACTTTTAATAGTTGAATAAAAGACTTGTTAAGGTCAAGGGACCAGAATAATGCAGCTGGTTATCACTAGCTGAGGTACTTTTCTTGCTTTGATTAGTGATCAATAATAATGATTAATTTCTTGTATCCATTTTTGCACTGACTTCCTGGTATGGTTTAATATAACATTGTTCATGAGTGGGTGTGCAATCTTAGAACTTAAAGTGGGATTGACTGATTTTTTTAATCTATAAAAGTTTAGATTTGTAATTATTTTATGATTTTTTTTGTAAGATTACCTTTTTAGATAGATAATTAAATGATTGATATCTTCTTTGTAACCACAAACACCTGTCTGCCAGTACAAAGAAACTGGCTGGAATATACTTGGCTTGTTTAAAATTTGTCAATAAATTATAAAAAAATCATTGCTTGGGGGGTGAAGGAGTTATGTTGGGGAAATTAATACAAAGGAGAATTTTTAGCTGCTTGTGGGCTTCTAGGAAAACAATATAATTTGTGATAATAATGTGATTTCTTTCTGTCTAAATATTTTGATTTGCTTTTTGGAAAATATGTAACTATGGTTGTGAGGTAGACTTTTTTGTATAGAAATTTTTGTCTTAGGAGGCTTAAAAGGGATAAGAGTAAAATAAGAGAAAAAGAAGGAAAACATCAGGAAAGAAGTAGAATGAAAACATCAGGACAGAAGTAGAAGGGAAAACACCAGGGCAGAAGTGGAAGGGAAACATCAGAGAAGTAGAAGGAAAACATTGGGGAAGAAGCAGCTGGAAAACAACAGGAAAGAGACAGAAGAAGAACAACCATGAAGAAGAAGGAGGAACAGGAGGAGAAGGAGAACAGGATAGAAGAACGGAACACAGAAAGACCAACCAAAGACCAGGCAAAGAAAAATAAAATGAAGAATTATGTTTTGCCCCTCAGATAAAGTTCGCCTGTGTGTCTGTGCCTCTGTTCAGTGGTTCACTGACTCCACACCTCCTCTTCAGCACCTAACTGGCTGAGGGAGGACCCCTTAGTCTTCTGCCTTCCAGGGAATATCAAAACTTGGGAAAGAGACCAACACTGTATAAGAAAAGTTTCCATTGTAAGATAATGAGAAAACTTTAGATTAATTTCTAGTACTTTCAAATGCTCCAGGTTTCTTTATCTTGGTTGTTTCTCAAAACTATTTATATGCTATGTCCATGTTTTATTAGTCAACCTGCTTGCACCAGTATTTTTCTGGCTAGTTTTGTGAAAATTTGACATAAACTAGAGTCATTTGTGAAGAGAGAATTGCAGTTGAGGAAATATACCCATAAAATTGGACTGTGAACTGGCTTGCAGTGCATTTTCTTAACTAGCAGTTAATGTGGGAGGCTCAGCCCATGGTAGGAGGTTCTTCCTCTGGGCTGGTGCTTCTGGATGATTTAAGAAAGAAGGTTGAACAAGCTCAAGAAGCAACCTAGTAAGCAGCAATTCCCTCTGGCCTTTGTTTTAGTTTCTGTTTACAGGTTTTTGCCTTGCCTTTCTTCAATGATGAACTGTGATGTGTAAGCCAAAAAGAACCCCTTATTTGCCAAGTTATTTTTGCTCATGTTGATTTATTACAAGAAAAAAATCTTATAACTAAGAAAAGTAACAATGAATATTTTCTCAAAGAAAATAAATTTACAAAAGGTACAAACACTCCATAGTAGTTATTATGGAAGAATTACTTTACAGTTTGCAAAGTATTTTTCCCACCAACAGCCTTACTTGCTTTGTGTGATGATTCATTTTAGAGCATTGATTCTTTGGATAGACATCATAAGTTTAAATGTCTATTCTGACACTTACCTTTTATATTTTGATACATTATCATTCTGGAGTTATATTTCTTTATCTGTCAACAGAAGATGATAATTGTGACTCATGCGTTAAAAAAAAAACAGGACAGTATAAGCTTTTATCAGAGAGTAATCTGTAACTATTAGCGGTCATTATCTCCAATTATCAATAAGGATGAGAATTAATTGAAGATCCCAAGGAACTTGACCAATGAGTAGAGCCAAAATCCATCCTGAAGACTCTTGGATTTTGTTCTTGGGACCCTTGTGCATATGGCTGTGGAGAATTCTACAGCCAAACCCGTGTCCTCAAGGAAGCACAATCAAGTGGCACTGATTATTTTCTTCAATATTTGCTTTGTTAAGTGTCACGTTCCTGCTACTCTCGACTCATGTCCACTTTCCCAGGTCACTTCTGTTCTTCTCTACCCTCAGTGCTTGTTTGGGAACACCAATAACCAGAGGACGAGTTGTAGTTCACTGAGTTAACCAAGACACAGCACTTGAGTTCTCTCATGAGGTGTCACTTTTCTCAGCATAAAAATTGTTTCTTAATATTTTGAGAAGAATCTAGAAGTCTCTCATGTGCCTCTACAGTTAATCTGTGGTGTGATCACAGGTTTTATAGCCTGTGCAAAGCCACCCAGTAGAGGTGTGAGAAAATGTGAGTAAAAAGAAAACGGTTTTGTAGTATTATTATGGAAAGAGTTTTTGCTCAAGGATTCTCAGCAAACACCGAGGACCACTGATTTTAAATGTATTGGAGGATGGTATAGGATACAGAAAAATTATAGTAAATAAAACATCCAGGTTGATTCAATTGCTATAAAGTACATTTTTAAAATTTAGCATATAGTAGCTGCTATTCTGGAAACCATATATAAAAGATTAATTCTGTAGGTTATTTTAAGGAGCTTAAAGTAATCTACATTTTAAGGGGCTTTCTGGTAAAAGAAATAAATCACAAATATTTGCCAACTCCTGAGAAACGTAAGAGAACATATTAAATGACACCAGTACATTATTAGAGAGGGTCAAAAGAGAAACATTCACATTTGTCTGAGGAGTTTAAGGAGATTTGCTTTCCTGCGCATTTAGTAGAATTTCCATATCCAATAAAGTATTTCATTTAGGTGCTGTTCTAAGGGAGTGGCTCCTAATGAAATTTAATCTTCATAGTTAATCTATGAGTCATATTATATAATTTTTCTTCCTTAAAGGACACACCTAAACTTTCTTTAGTAAGTATTCAAGAATGTGTATGTATGTGTATAAGAAGGTTGTTATAGGATAGTTAGAAGAGACAAGGGCACTGTAGGTAAAGTTGGCTGGATAATCAAAAACTCTAAGTAAAATGGCAACACGGTAGCAAAAAAACGACTGCAGATTAAGTTTTAGAGACTGCTGGCCCACAGCATGAAGTGCATACACATTTGAGAGAAGTGGAAAGACATGAAAGACACCTGGAAAGACAATGGAAGTGTATAAAACCAGCAATTGAACAGTGTAAGATGATTTGTAATGACTAGAGAAATTATTTTTATTCAGACCAAGTATAAGATAAAATGTTTTCAATTTTGTTGGTGCTAGTGAGAAAGGAAAGAAGTCCACGGGGGAAGGGAGATGTATTCATGAGATGAGCAATGACTTAGTGTGTGTTGGGAATGATGACTGGGGATGGAAGTGATGAATAATGTCAATGATAGTACCAGCGAACTAGTCTGAGTTATGATTGGACGAGTGTTGTTCTGGGACTATGTTGCTATAGTTTATTGTGTGATAAATATGTCTTAGGGTCAACAAGAAGGCTCAGTGAGTAAGATTTTCTCTGTACAAGTTTGATCCCTAGAGAGAACCCACTCCACAATGTTTTCTTCTGGCTTCTACATGTCATGGAATGTCCATACCCACCTCTGAAGGCCAAGATTATATAAACACACCCATGGTTATAAATAAATAAAAAGGCCGGGTGGTGGTGGCACATGCCTTTAATCCCAGCACTCAGGAGGCAGAGGCAGGCGGATCTCTGTGAGTTCGAGACCAGCCTGGTCTATAAGAGCTAGTTCCAGGACAGGCTCCAAAGCTACAGAGAAACCCTGCCTCAAAAAAACCAAATAAATAAATAAATAAAAATTACAAGAGTCTTATTTTTGGTAAAAACAAGTATAAAAATCACCATCAATATGATCATTTTATCTGTATGGCCAATCAATTTAAATGCATTTACAGAATTGTTTTGTCATTTATCACCTTCTACTTCCATTCTTCCACATCATGCCCTTTTGCTGACGAACTAGATTCTTTCACTTAGTAGGATGCCCTCCAGCTTCTTGATGCTATAATATGTTAGAAATTATTTCCTTTGTGTTATCAGTATGCAATGTTTTTATAATCTGTTCGTCTGTTCATCGGCACACTGGTAACATATACAGTTTACTTTTGAGAATCATGCTGCTGTCATTATGGGATCATTGGTACAAATATCTCTTTGAAGCTCTGCCGTCAATTCTTTGTGTATGTATTCTAAAGCAGTATGGCATTTTTCTTATATTATTTTGAAGACTTACTATTTAATTTCCACAGTGACTATAGCATTATATCCTCATTAACAACATAACAAGGCTCCAATTTCTCTATTCTTCACAAAACGTTTTATTTTTTCTTAGCGTCCCTCTTTTCTCCTCCTTTTCTTTAAAAGAAGACATGTCCACAAATATGATGAAATTCATTGTAGTTTTTAAAATTTGTATACTCTGCTTTAATTTTTTAAATTTATTCATCTCTCATGTATTACATCCCAACCACACTTCCTCCTCCCACCTTTCCTCCAAGTTCTGCCTCCACCTTCTCTCTCCCCCACATTCACCCTTCTTCCACTTCCCTTCAGAAAAAGGCAAGCTTTCCAGGGATATCAACCAAACATGACACAAGTTCAATAAGATTAGGCGCATTCCCTGATATTAAGGTTGGAAGAGGCAACCCAGGATGAGGAAAAGAGTTTTAAAAGCAGACAAAAGAGTCAGAGATAGTACCCACTCTCACTGTTAGGTGTCCCACAAGCTAAACTATCATAACATATATTCAGAGTACCTAGGTCAGACCCATATAGGCTCCCTGATTATCAATTCAGTCTTTGTGAGACCCTAGGAGCCCTGGTTAATTGATTTTGGATCATTTTATTGTGTTATGTTTGACCCCTGTGTCTCCTATAATCTTTCCTCCCCCACTTTCACAGGATTCCTCAAGCTCCACTTAATTTTTGGCTGTGGGTCTATGCATCTGCTCTCATTAGTTGCTGGATGGAACCCTTTTGATGATGATTATGTTGGTTTCCAATCTGCAAGTGTAAGAGTATCATTAAAAATCGTTTTATCTGTTGTTTTGTTTGTTTGGTAGTGTTTGTGGGGTTTTTTGCAGTCGTGTTTGGTTTTTCTCCTAGGACTCTTGGCTATCCAGCTTTTGGTTCCTGAACCTCCAGAAAGTGTCAGGTCTGGGCTCCCTCTCATGGTATGGGTCTCAAGTTGGACCAGACATCGGTTAGCTACTTACACACTTTCTGGTCTACCTTTACTCCAGTGCTTCTTGCATGCTGGACAAATTTTAGGTTGAGGGTTTTACGGCTGAGCTGGCATCCTAGTCTATGGAGTTCGAGGCCAGCCTGGTCTAGAACAGCAAGTTTTCAGGAAAGGCTCCAAAGCTACAGAGAAACTGTCTCAAAATAACAAAAAATCACTCAGAAACTGTATTAATTAAGACACTACTTGGCCTATTAGCTCAGTCTTCTCATTAACTAACTCTTGCATCTCAAATTAACCCATTCCTATTATTTGATATTTTACTGAGAGGCTCATGGTTTACTGGTAAGGTTTGGAGTCGTCTATCTCCTTTTGGCAGCTACATGATGTTTCTGTGACTCTACCTTCTTTTCTCTATCTCTGCTTGGAATTCCATCCTCATTCTATTCTGTGCTGCCATAGACCCATATTAAGCATGCAGAAGGGAAGAGCACATCACATAATGATAACTCTAGAAGTTCTTTATTATATAGGATTGTTTTAGTTCTCCTAGTTTTTTCTTTTTCTTTTCTTATTACTTTATAAATAATATCAATCAAAATTTCCACTTCCTCTTCTCCTCCCACTTCCCACCCACTCACTCAGAACCCCTCTAGTCCTAAGAAAGTTCAAGGTATCCACTTTGGAAATCAGTATGGCAGTTTCTCAGAAAATTGGGAGTCAACCTACCTCAGGATCCAGCAATACTATTCTAGGCAATATACCCAAGAGATG
>JAQHUG010000042.1:3310624-3353719 GCA_028555095.1 Dicrostonyx torquatus | reverse complement strand
TTTTTTTATTAATTTCAGCCATCAATTTGATTATTTCCTGTCATCTACTCCTCCTATGTATGTTTGATTACTTTTGTTCTAGAGCTTTCAGGTGTGCTGATAAGTTGTTTCCAATTTCTTTATGAAGGCCCTTAGTGCCATGAAATTATCTTTTAGCACTGCTCTCAATGTGTTCTATAAGTTTGAGTTGCTTTTCATTAATTTTTGTTGAATCCTAAGAAATCCATAATTTTTTTTTAATTTCTGACTTGACTATTTATCATTCAGTATAGAGTTGTTCATTTTCCACGAATTTGTCAGCTTTCTGTTGTTTTTGTTCTTGTTGAAATCCAGCTTTAAACCATGGTGGTCTGATCAGATATAGTTCTTATATATGTTGAGATTTGTTTAGTGACTATGTGGTTAATTTAGGGGACAGTTCCATGATATGCTGAGAAGAAAGTATGTTCCTTTACATTTGTTTGTGTGTAATGGTCTGTAGATATCTGTCAGGTCCATTTTAGTGATAGTATCTGATAGCTCCAGTATGTCTCTGTTTATTTTGTCTGGATGACCTGTTCTTTGGTGATATAGGGTACTAAAGTCTCCCACTGTTACTGTGTGAGAAGTTTGGTGTGTTATTTAAGATTTTGCTATACTTCTTTTAACTATGTGTGTTTCTTTGTGTTTATGGCATAGATGTCAAAAATGGGACATCAACTTGGTAGATTTTTTTTTCTTTTATTACTTTTAATTGTTCTTCTCCATTTCCTTTGATTAATTTTAATTGGAAGATGATTTTATTATATATTAGAATAATGACACCAGCTTGCTTCTTGAGTCTATTTGTTTGTAAATCTTTTTCCAACCTTTCTCTAAGATAATGTCTATCTTTGATGCTGAGGCATATTTCTTGTATGCAGCGGGAGGATGGATCCTGTTTGCACATCTGTTATGCTAGCTTTTGTCTTTTTACTAGAGAATTGAGTCCATTGATATTGAGAAATATTAATGACAAATGGTTGTTAATTTATATTATTTTGTTGGAGGTAGTGATGTCACATATGTGCATGTGTGTGTATGGTTATACTGGTGTGAGATTATTTATTTCTGTAATTTTTATTGATATAGTTAACCTCCTTGAGTTGTAGTTTTCCTTTGAGTACCTTCTATAACACTGGAATTGTGAATGGATATAGTTCTTACATAATGGTCAGTCTTAGATATTTATTGTCATAGATTTATTGAGAAGACTGTCCTTTCCAATTGAGGCAATTAGCAGTGTCTTGACCTAATATCATGTCACTTGATTATTGCAGAATGAAGATCTCTGGTGTGGCTATCTATGAAGCCTCTAATATATTTCTAAAATTAGTGCACAACCCAGTAGAAAAAATATTTTTTCACAGTAGTTTTCAAAGGAGTCACAAATTAAGTTTAAAAATTTCAATGATTTCTTCAACTGTGTACATAAAGTATTGCTATTTTTATAATATAGAGTTACATGTGACAAGACAATATTATTATATAAAATATAACAGGCAGAGTCTTGTGGTAGAGATAAAAGGAGAATCTATTAAAAAGAGGTCAAGAAAAATATCTCTGAGAGGGTCTGGTGGATATATAGGAGGTAAAGTTGAATTGAAGAACATGACATGATCATCAGATTGTGGGAAACTTGTTCTCCTTTAGGGGTAGTAGTTAACCCATATATTCAGAGCAGCATAAACTAGGTAAGAATTTCCAGTAAGCAGTTAGAGACACAGGAAACTCAGCTTATAATATATTATAGGTTAGCATAAAGGGTTTTAGAAACAGAATAGAGCCTCAGAAATCATTTAGTTATGTTGGGGGAGCAGGCCGCTTATTCATCCCAGCCTCCCAGAACCAAAATAACAACACAGAAATTATATTAATTAAAACACTGCTTAGCCCATTAGCTCTAGCTTCTTATTGGCTAACTTTTACATCTTAATTTAACCCATTTCTATTAATTTGTGTATCACCACAAGGTCGTGGCCTACCAGCCAAATCAGTATGTCTATCTCCAGTGGCTCTTCTTTCTCTCAGCCTACAATTCTGTCTTCCCTGCCTACCTAAGTTCTACTCTGCCATAGGTCCAAAGCAGTTTCTTAATTAACCAATGAAAGCAACACATAGACAAAAGAACCTTCTACTCCATAGTTAAAGCAACATTCAGAAACGATGGAGTAATTTAGCACTGTCTTTAGCTGAAAACAGAAAATCATAGTCATACTTTGACTTATTTGAAAAATGAAAATGAACTCAGCTTAATTGATAGAAAATGTTTGGGTTATTTACAAATTTAAAAACAAATGCAGTTCTACTGAGTCAATTAGTGGAGTCAGAGGAGCAAACGGTGGAAGGCATTAGTGAAAGCCTGCATCTTAGTCAAGAAGCTCTCATGCTCAGAGATCATCATCACAATGCATATTCTACTGGTCTTTGAAGTGTTTAAGATTATCTACTTATGCATAGTACATTTCTATGCATTTAAAGAGCCTGACTAACATGACTAAATGTATGACAAACATAGTTACGACTAATAACCTGTAATTTTAAAATAACTTGTACATATAAGGAAGCAGGGGGAGGGCAGTGGGGTAGTGGGGGAGCGGGAGGGCTGGGAACAAGGGGAGTAAATGTAAATTTTTCTTTTAACAATAAAAATTAAAAAAAAAGAATGTGAACAATCTTTAAGCAGATGTGCAGCCATAATGACAATGACCTTGAATTGTAATAATATATATAAATATCTTGATCAGAGGTAGAGGTGTATAATACAATATGATAAAATATTCTAACATTGCATCAGTATTCAAAATATCTTGAGCAGAGGTAGAAACATACATACATGCAATAGGACAAAACACTTTACATTTGTATACAAATACTGTAAACAGAAATAGGAGTATATATATATATATCAAATATAATTTGAATTTGTGTCAACATATCAATTATTTTAGATAGGAATACAAAGGTCACTTTACATATGAACTACTATAACTAATATATCACAAGTAGATACGCCAATCTACTATTATGCTATCCTATATACTCCCCCTTTATTTCTTTTCCAAAGGAGATTCTGGAGCCTACTTCATATTCCATCCCAACCATATGCAACTTATAACAGATGACAATTATTCATAACCATGAGAAGACAAAGACTTTGGGAGAGAGGGAGTCACTGTTTAGAATTACTCCCAGTTGTCATAGGAGTGACAGTGTTTATATAAAATCGTGTAAAAACTGAAAAGGTGGTTAAGTCTCAAGAGTACTATCTGTAACAATTGTAGACACTCTCTGAGTAATGGGTAGGGATTTTGAAGTTTTTATTTGAAGTTTTGGTCAGAGTGTTGTAAGAAGGTATACCATCTCAGCTAGCCAATTTGGAATCATTTTGAGCAATTTGTGGCCCAAAATCAACCTTTGAGTGGTATTTATCAAAAAATGTAGGCATAAGTAAGGAAATCCATGAGACCCTGAAATAAAAGATAGCAAATATTTATGTAAGGAACACTCACACAATAGAGGTAAAGAGTCACCGAGGTTCTCTGCTCTGTGGGCACTGGGAGCTATGAACAGAACTCTGATCACCAGCCAAATGAGCAAGAAAGCCCCCTCTTCTCCCTTAAAGGTGATCTCATGTCTCCTTGGAAGAGGGTTCAAGGGGAGGGAAGAGGCAGGGAGGGGAGCAGAGAAAAATGTAGAGCTCAATAAAAATCAATTTTAAAAAATTGATTATGTCCACAAACAGAAGACCACACCCTAAGTTTGGTTCCCCCCCAAACTATTGGTTGAATGAATTTCACTACACTCACATATACTTACTATGACAGCCTCTATTATATTCTTATATATTTTTTAATTTATTCAATTAATTCCTTAAAAACAGAAGATATGTCTCTTGATCCATTAAGCTGATATATTGGCTCATAAGCTAGTAAGCTAGAACTTGACTATGCCATAGTGGTCCAAAGAAGATACAAGAATGAACAAAAATGGAAGAAACTAAATGGTAGGTATATAATTAAAGAGATTTGTGCAATTTTGAATATGTGAGTTCATTGGGTGCTTATTCTGAGATTTGAGAACACTGTGGTGAAGAGGAAACTAGATCATCAACATAGGAGACTAGATCAGTTCTCATGAAGATCTTCACTAAAGCAAAAGCTACTGAAGAAATATAAGTTGAGAATCTCTTTCTAAACGTGAAAGAACAATGAATGCTTGTTTAAGGAAGAACTTAAATAATTATTTGTATCTTCTGATATCTTTGATCTGAAATATATTTCTGGAAACAAAGGATCTATTGAATAATTTTTTTTTCTATCTAAGAAAATGTAGTAGAAAAGAGCCCATAGTTAAGAATGATATTCTTAGGTTTCCTAACTATGGTCCCCATGGAATATTTACTATCTAAATTTAGTCTACCTCATAATGTTTGCTAGAGTATTATACAGTAATTTCCATAATTGAGGCACTTTATATGATTTTGTGACAAGTTTGCTTGCTGAGTGAAGTACTGAAAGAGTAGTCTGCTTTCAGTCTAACTATTCCACCAAACTAGTCAAGATGAGTTTTCTGAGCTCATCATCAAAGTTTGCATGGATTTTTATGCTATATTAGGTCTCATTTGGGTTACTTTTCTGATCGTCTTCCTTGCTGTTGTCTTATCCCAGCATTCATTGACAACCTCAAAGTAATCTTGCAGAAGTGAGTGCAGAGCAGTGTTAGGATAATTATCCAACATGGCTTTTTAGGTACTTGAAGTAGTGGAAAGAATGTGAATCCCCTTGAGACATGATTGATCTTGGGATACCCTTGGATTAGGAGTGAATGAACATTGAGAATACATCACCAGCCATGTTGTGCCCTCCAAGAGGACAGCTACTACAGGGGCTAGTGTAACCTAGTCCCTTTTAAGGAATCCTTAAAAAAGGATAAATAAATGTCTTCTAAAGGTTCCCCAGCAATACATAGTTTAGCTTTGGGCTTCAGAGAATCTCTGTCTCAAATTCTCAACACTGCCAATGATGACAGATGTTACTGATAAACAAATAGAAATCATTTTGTTCAAATAAAACATTTTTTACCTGAACTGGTAATAGGCATTGTTCTGTGGGGTGTAGTGGATTGGTTCATGCCCTAAAGAGATACTTGACCTATAATACTCCTGTAGGAAATGATTTCATTTGTATGATTTAGAAGGTGTTTTGCTTAGTATTATATATCCCAATACAACTGCAGAATTTGAAGAGAGTGAAGCAAGAGTAGTCACAGGAGAGGGAATCTCTTGAGAAGTTCCACTTTTTTATTATTAATTAAATATATTCATTTATTTTACATCCTGACCACAGTCTCCCCTCCTTCCTTTCTCTTCCCTTTCCCTTCCCTCTTCTGTGACCTCTCAAATTCTTACTCTTAACTGCTTGGGGTATTGTTACAGCTGAGTCAAAGGGGCAGGGTCTGGGAAACCTTCAAAATATTCCTCACCTCTTCCGAGTGTTTATCAACTTGCTTCAGATTCTGGCTCAATTCTAATCCTCCCCACAGCCATTGGGTCTCTAGAAGATTATAAAAATCTATAATTTTATGTTTGAGCAATTTAAATGACACTAAATAGCTCAGAATCCCAAGCCAGCCTCTTTTCAGGATTCTACACCTTGCTTCTAAGAGGTTGTTTTCATAAAAAATATCCTTACTCACAAACCTGTTGCAATTTGCTTGTCAAAAACATTGGGCAAACATTGGGCATGATCTGATTCCATGCTGTCGTTTGGAATGTATATATATAGTGTTTAGATATCACAGCAGGAAGAATATTACCCAACACATCAATATACTGTCTTTAAATTCTTTGGGAGACCAGGATCTTCAGACCCTCTCCTAGCTTCCAGGTGAGAGCTGCCCAAGGACTTGGAAAGGGCTTTCTCTTTCCTTTCAGATTCAAAACTGTATTTGTGCATTTCATAGAAAAAAAATCAAGGCCTAATGTCATGGTGGTTTATGGTTCCTGTGCTTTCCTGACTATTTCAATAAGGGTAGGTATATAAGGCTTATGATTCTGCTGTCATATTTCTGTTATTGTGACTAAATACTGGAGAAACCAACTGAAAGGAGACAATATTTATTTCATCTCAGGTTTTCAGAGTGTTCATACTCAGTCACAGGGCTCCATTGGTTCTGGGCCATGATAAAGCCCATATCATGGTTGGAAGAATGTTGAGAGACAGGAAGCATAAAAAGGGAAGGAGGACTGGAGACACTCAGACCTATTTTCTCCAACAAGACACCACTTCCTAAAATTTCTAGAAACTTGCCATATTTATGTAAACTATAACTCAATGCACAAGATAAACTGTTGATGAAGTCAGAGCCATTATGATCCAATTACCTACTGAAGTCTTCCCTTCCCCTCTTTCCACTGTAATATTGGGGATCAAGTTATCAACAGGTAATCAATAGCAACTCTGCATCTTCTGTGATAAGTTGAGTGTAGGGCCACAAAATTATGCTGGAATGGTACTATTGTTAACTGCTTAGTGCCTCTATGGCTTTATTGTTATCATCTGTAAGAAGCTTGTAAGAATACTTAATTGCCTTGTTTTATGCATCCCAAGTCAAATACTTAGAACAATGTGTAAAATAAAAGCATTGAGTGATTGCACAAAATCCCGAGTTTATTGTGTGTATAAATGAAGCAAGAAAACTAGGAAAGACTGCATATGCTTTCTTGTTGTAAGACTTTGCCAGTTCCCCCTGTAGATTCATGAAAATTAAAGAGTTCACAACTGTCACTTATCCCTGCCTTGAATATTTTCCTCCAGCATATGAAAAAGAATCTTTGATTTCTTTGCTGTCAAAAATAAAATCAGAACAAGTTATAGAACTTCAAAAATTTTTTTTATATGTACAAAGTAGTTTGTGAACCAGGAGGTGCCAAACCACAGTAGTAGAGAGCTCTGCTCACAGCAGTTAGAGCATCACTTATAAAGCAGAAAGGAAGGTGGATTTTGATCTTTTTTTGTGTGTGATTAACTGCTAAACATTAACAATTTTTTTTTGGGACAAGTATTGCTGTTTAGGCAGATAAGTCTGTAGTAGATTGGTTTGATTTTGGAATCATGCTGACTAGGGTATAAAACTCACACTTTGCATTCATTTAAGATTAAAATTAGCATTTTAGGAAAAATCTGGATCACTTCCCGTCTGATTGTGTAAGGATGCATATTGGTCTTGGGGGTAATTCTAAGTGGTGGCTTCCATTTTAATTTATTTCTTCAACAACAAGATTCATGTAACTTCAGCAACGCAACTCCTGGTGCACCGAGTCTTTGAAGGTGTCCGTGTTAGAATTGTGACTGTGAATTGTTCATGTAATGAAATACAAAGTGGTTTCATGGCCAGAAACAGTTCTATTCTCTGGATATGTTTTCTAAAGTGCAAATAGTTTTTCAAAACATACCTTGAAAAGGGGCATATACAAACAGTACTAAAAAGGAAAAAGCCCTGGATGTTACTCAGGAGACATGGCCTTCATGATTATCACATTATACTTCTGTGCCCTGGTGAGTCATG
Organism: Dicrostonyx torquatus; assembly: GCA_028555095.1. Taxonomy (NCBI): domain Eukaryota; kingdom Metazoa; phylum Chordata; class Mammalia; order Rodentia; family Cricetidae; genus Dicrostonyx; species Dicrostonyx torquatus. Next base: position 3,346,132 of record JAQHUG010000042.1, on the reverse strand, counting down.
CTTTTCGCAGGAACCATAACAAAAGTGAGATAGGCAGCTTAAACAAGTGGCTTCATTGTGGTTTCTGCAGAGAGGAATAGGTGAGTCAATGCAAATGGGCCCAGTATAACCTAATTTGAATATTTAAGCAAGATCTGAATAGAAGATATCTCCTTAGTTAACTGGTACATAGCCCTGTTTTATAAGGACAGGTGACCATGACCTACAGTTGAGAGCACAGATAAGAGAAGATGTCATAGTTAAGATGTGATCCAAGCTGTTCAAAAAGGACCACCTGGCTTCACCCAGGACACAAAAGTGGGTCAGAATTTCACACATAAGTGGGTAACAAAATAGAGGCCAGATGATTTGAACTCAGGGGATTTCTAGGTTTACTCTCAGGGTTGAGGAGTGGTGAGTTCCTTATTGCTGGTAGTTAAGCCAAGTATACTAGCCACACAATTCAGCAGGAAGACCATGGGATGCCACACTTGGACAGATCTTCCAGAAAGACTAAAACTTACCTCTCTAATCATGTCTACGGGACATTGAAGAGCCTTTCACTGGGGTAGTGTTGGGTCAGGAGAACTAGCCTTTAGACAATAGCTGTTTTCTGAACCTATTGAGGTCAAGTTTCTTAGATTGTCTGGAGCCTTATTGAACTGTATTCCGTACAAACTAACCATTGACTTTCTAAGCAAATTGTATGTGACCTCAATCACTCACAGTGTTTATTCAGCATTACAAAGCCATTTGTAACACTTTATGGTGTAAGGTATTAAACAGTAAATAGCACAGACTAGCATCACCCTGGTTCATGAAATAAAGACTCCCTGAGTCAATTTAAAGGTTGGCAGGAAGAGATTCCTGACATTTGAATTCAGCATAGGGTAAAAGTGCAAAATTAGCAGTAGCATCAGTAATTTACAAGGTTTTATAAGACCTTGCTGTTTTTGTCTTTAGCATGTTACATGACATTTCTTAATCTATAGTATGTGAAATATGAACAGAAGTGATTTCTTTTTCATTGAAAATTATTATTTTTGTATTTTAAAATGAAATGAGATCAAGTAAAAGCATTTATTTATCTATCTTATAAAAAACTTTTGTTAGCTCCTTACTACAATAAATCTGAAAGACAAGATGACATGCATTATACTAATTTCTATATTATGCTTCAGCCACTCTTTTGAATTTTTCTTTATAAATACATATGATAATCACCTTAGCATGATAAAGTGAATCTATAAGAGAAAACCCATGAGACCTTAACCCAAAACAAAGAACTACAGACAACTAAGGAATGCTAAAAATAAGAAAAAGGCTTTCCCAGGGAAAAGCATCTCAATTTGTTTTCTAATGTCAAATGGTCAAACTTGAATGTGTATATACACGTAACATTATAAAGTCTGAGCATGTTGTTATACATACACACACACACACACACACACACACTCATATATACATACATATAAGAAAAGGTAATGATAGACCAGGTCATGAATTTGAAAGGAAGGAAAGAGGGATATATTGGAGAGAAGAAAAGGAAGGGAGAAATGATTATAATAATGTTATAATCTCAAAAATAAAGGAAAATGAAAACTATATGATATTTTATTTGAAGATTTATTGACTCTTCAAACCAGATTGTGAAGAAGGATTTTAACTGTGTTACTTGCTCTGACACCTTTACTGAATAGCAGGTAATGGACATTTTAAAAGATGTGTTTGATCTTCAAATGTTTATATATTTCAGCTATTATCAATAACTATAGATTTCTTTATTTTCAAAAATAAAATGTTATAGTTTTTGCATATTTATTAACACATTTTGCTGTGGCAGAGATCATACAACCAAACACCAAAGCAGAGGCCCAATGAGCTGCTCTCATGTGGCCTCCCTAAGAGTCTTATGGTTCTCAAGCAGAAAGCAACGAAATTCAGACATTCTCCTCACAGATACTTTCTTTTGGCAGTTCATTTGCTTTATATCAGAGAAATAGTCAGTCAGTTAATATGTTTTTTATCTTTTGTCTGAAAAAATAAAAGATGTTCTAGAGACGTGAGGATGGATTTCTGAAGCAAAGGTGTTGTGGAGTATGTGCAGTTAGTGACTACCAACCTTAATTATATATAGATGAACATCACATTATCACTGAGTCAGGAGCACAGCTATGGGTGCCTATTTACAGCTACAGAAGTAACTGAAATTGAAGATGATATGGGAAATTTGGATCTATGGTTATTGGTTCTGTATCAATCTGGACCCTATACCTGTTATGTGAATTTCATGTCTCATTTCCTTTTTCTCCTGGTGATTGAAGGCATCTCAATTCCTGCAAATTCACTTATAATTCAAAGGTAGGATGCTTCTACATTTTCTTATTTCCTTACACAGTTACTTATTTCCTATTGTTATATATAGCATAAATCTTACATCTTAAGCTACATTTCATGAAGAAACAATTGCTGATCATTTCTACTGTATTCCAGACATGGTGATTGGTGAAGGGGTTAAAATAACATAGTTTTGCATATATTGTAATGTTATTAATACTATATATTTTTTCAAAAAGTTATTAATACTATATATTTTTTTCAAAAATTGAGTGCTTAATTTTTAAAAATAATTCATTCATCTTACTATATTTTTATTTAAATCAATATTTAGGTCTCTGTCTCAAGATGAACAAATTCACAGAAACAATGAAGGTAGTAGATCATTCACTGAGTTTGCGATGCTAGGAAATTACAGATTAAAGAAAGAAGAAAATGTACAAAAGAAAAGTTTGGTTGGCAGCATGGATAATCTGTGTCTTTTTCTATTATGTCCCTATAATTAGATAAACTTATCATCTACAGTTCTTACTGGGAGCAAGGAATTGTGATTTTCTTTGTCATGAAGATTGAGTCATTAAAAGCTTCTACATATCTTGAGAAAGGATAAGAGGCAGGTTTAAAATGTGGTGATTTCCAGAAAAAAAACAAGTCATTTAATTCAAGAATACAAAATTTATGAAACAGAGGAGGTGCTGAGAATATGCTGTGAGATTTCTAAGAGTGTTGGGAATTTGTCTACCAGAGACTTACCATATCATAACGCAAGGGTTTGTAGAGAAAAATTACAGGGAAGAACAGTAGGAAGCAGTGATTGTTGTTAGTGAAACAAAACCCCAATGCTGCAATAGTCCAAACTTAAAAATGTAACAAAATGGTTAGGAGAAAGAGTGGAAGGGTCACATCTCATATTGACAAGCATAGAAGTAGAACAGTGGGGATGCTGAGAACTGTTGCAAAGACATGGACTTGAATATAAGTATTTTAGTTAGTACTCTCTAATGACTGAAAAAAGGAACAGTTCATGATGAGTGTTGTAGGAAGCTGCTTGTTGGTTTCCCTGCTGCTCAGATTACCAGAATAATCATACAGAAGCTGTATTAATTAAATCACTGCATGGCCAATCACTACAGCATATTCCTAGCAAGCTCTTACAATTAAATTAACCTATTTCTATTATTTTATATTTTACCATGGAGCTCATGGCCTATCGGCAAGGTTCCAGCTTATATGTTTCCAGAGGCAGCTACATGGTGCCTCCTTATTCTGCCTTCTTTCTCCCAGCTTTCAGTTTAGTTTTCCCAGCCAACCTTTCTACAGCCCTGTGCAGGCCCAAGACAGTTTCTTTATTAACCACTGGTATTCACAGCATACAGAGGGGAATCCCACATCAGATGAAGTAATGCGTTTACCAAGTTTTGAAATACCTAAGAACTACAAAACAAAAGCCTGTCTTTTTTGTTTGTATTTCAAGTTGGGAACTTGTTCATTAGTTCTTCATGAAGATAGACACAAAACCTTTCATGGAAGTTAACTCAATATGCTTGATATCAATATTTTGATATCATTCAGAGAGGGTCTATATTCAATCATGTCATTTTTAACTCTTGGGGGGGGTGAAAGGGTTTCAGTACCTCTATTCATATTTAATTTACTATTGAACACTTGGGTTGTCATTGGGTGGCAATTTTCTTTTCAATCTCAAGCCCTTGTCATATAATGAGGAAGCAAATGATACCTAACAAAAGGGGAATTCTACATGTTATAATAAAAGTGTGAGACCATCAGCTATTACCATACCATTTCTTCTACATAGTCATTCTGTCTTAAACAAAGGAGAACTAAGGACACAAAACTAGAGCCTGGTTCTACACAAACTCTAGGCCTTATTGGTAGCAACTAATTGATCTAGTTTATCTGAGGGGGAGTGATGTTGTTCCTGTGGACCTGATATTGACAAGGCTAGCCTGCTACTTTGCTCCCATAAAATATCTCTTTAGTAGGAAGAATGTGTCAGAAAGAATAGTGAAGCCAACCACTTTCTCAATTTCAGAAGGCAAAGAAACTCAGGGGAAGAGGCTGCCATTAGCTACCAGGTTTCAGGAGTTCCTGAAGAGAGACAATTCTTGTATCTTTGCAGAATCTGAATAGTCTTGCCTTGGAACAACACTGCACACAGAGGCATTATTTCGTTCACTCAAATCCAAACTGCACAACGACAATTTGCAATAAGGATTTATGTCTACATTATGATTCTAGTTTTGCTTTACTTTTGTTTCACATTATTTCATCCATTTGTTGCTGCAGAATATTTGTTTAATTATGCAAAGATGTGTTGTATTTGCTCAATTATGTAAAGATGTCTTACTGTTTTACCTTGCCTGCCTAAGGCACTTGGCTGGTCTAATAAAAAGCTGAATTGCCAGTGGTGAGTGAGGACGCATAGGTGCAACTTCTGGGCAGGGAAAGTAGAACAGGGAATATAGGCTCAGGGAAGAAAGAAACAGAGACTCCAGGGAAATGACTGGCCAGCTAGATAGACACAGAGGAAGCGGGAAAGTAGGACACACAGAATAAAAGAAATGTAAAAAGCCCCAAAGGAAAATATAAATGAATAGAAACAGGTTAAACTAAGTTAAAAGTTAGTGGGACAAGCCTAAGTTAAGGTCATAGTTAATTAATAATGTATCCATGTCTTTATTTGGGAGTGTAGGGTCCAATACGATAAGGTCCATATTTCTACTTTGTATGGCAGTCAGAATTTCAGGCCAGTTTGCACCTGCCACACAGGAGGTAGTCACCTAGCTTTCCACCTTAAACAAAGGATCAGGATATGCTAATGTTGTTCTTCTGCTTCTTTGTAATTTGGAAGATGCCTGGGATAGAGATGTTAATTCTGTGACCAAGCTGGTATACAGATCTGGAAGATAGGAAGACATGGCAGAGCAGACAGAGGTAAGTGTGGACATGACCTTAGTCCCCTGGTTACCTAGGAAACAGAATGCTAATGAGTTTCCCTCTCGGTTTATGTTTTGGTATAAAAGCTGTTTGGAGAATAAAAGCAGGTGAATTTTCAGAATGTGAACTCAGGATTTCATGAGGGATTGCTGAAAAACTCCCTCCCAATAAAGCCGTGTGAGTTGTGTCTTTAGTCCTATGCCTCCCCTCTGGTCCGGAGAAATAATTCATGGTTCAGAGAAATAACTTATGGTTCAGGCTGGCACTGGACCATGACAGGGAGCTCTTGGCAAACTCCAAAAATCCAAACTACAAATGGTTGCCAATGTGGGACCCAAATTTCCACATAGTGACTGAGAAAGCAGAAAAATAGAAAAGAAAAATAAAAAGGATACAGCTCCTTTCAGAGACACTGTTGTGCAGCAGAGCACTTGTGCAGCAGCCTGCAAGCTTGGGAGAAACAGAAAGCTAAGTAAAAACACCAGCCAACGTGCGGGCACCAACTTCCTAGAACTGGGGTGGTTACATGCAGCTCTCAGTTAAATGCAGCTCCCAGGTGTGCAGGCTTACGGCTTGGTTCTCACAGATCCAAGGAGGGGTGGAACTAATTTCCAGAGCTGCATAGCAGAGGGCCTAACTACTACTTATCAGCTTAGGGTTTGGCTCACATGGTTAGAGAAGGCTATAGGTGCACAGCAAAACACGTGCAGACTGAAACAAACCTTTATTCAGGCTACAGTGTGTATAGGTGCTTAAGAAGAAAAAGGTAATGGATATAAACAGCCACAGGAACAAATAAATAGTTTTGAAAAATTAAGTAAAGAGTAAAGTAATATAAAAAGAATAAGTCACATAAAGATGGGAAATACAAGAGGTTCTGGATCCCGTGTGTTGCTTTATTGACTTTTAATTCTTTGAAAGCTGATGAGCAAACAATAGCTGCCAAAATACATGGAATTGTAAAAGGAACTGATGAATTAAATCAGCCTAGATACTTTACGATGTTTTAATTTTAAAATGCAATTCAGAATGTGTATTGCATTGGGGGAGAGTGCTTTTGTTTCCATAAGAAATAAAAGGCTACAGATTCCTTCAAAATAATTAGAGACTTAATATAATTGGGAGAGAATCCCTGAAAATCTTGGCTATAGACATAACCTTAGAAAACTTACAAGACAGGTTATGTATATGCTGATTCCTTGACATGGGAACAGTTCTGAGACTAGATGATACTTTATGTTTCTTGTTGCTTGTAACCAGACACTGCTCATTCATTTCCCTACCACCTTCACCCAAATAATCATATAGAAACTATATTAATTACAACACTGATTGGCTAATAGCTTAGGAATATTCCTAGCTAGCTCTTACATCTTAAATTAAACAATTTCTATCATTTTTTTGTATTGCCATGAGACTGTGGCTTACTGGGCCAATTTCTGGTGTCTTTCTCCTTCAGAAGCTACATAGTGTCTCTGATGTTGGATTCCCCTTTGTATACTATGAATATGTTTTATTACCATAGGTTAATAAAGAAGCTGCTTCAGCCAATAGTAGGACAAAATATAGCCAGGCTGTAAGAAATATATATAGAGAGTCGGTGGAATCAGAGAGATACCATATATCTACCAAAGAAGGACAATCCAGAACCTTACTGGTAGGCCACAACTTTATGTTGATACACAGATTAATAGTAATGAGTTCATTTAAGATGTAAGCATTAAATATTAAAAAAAAACCCAATAGGCCAAGCAGAGCTGTAATTAATATAGTTAATTATATTATTATAGTAAATAATAAATAGTCATTATTTGGGTCTGGTCAGCCAGGAAATGAATGAGCAGTTTCCATCTGCAAAATTGTGACCACCATCTGGGACAGAGATCCACATAAAACCAAAATAAATAAATAAAAAGGTGGCTTTTAGAGCCACAGAAATGGGAGACAAGCACAGTTTCTTGGTAGCCACATTTTTTCAAATAGGCTCTGTTTGCGGGTTGTGAGCAGAGACATGACTCCTTCAAGACATTGCTTCCAGCTCTGCGAAAGTCTCTTTTGGGAGGCCTGCACTTAAGTGGGGTTTGTGAGCAGGGTGCTACTAGTTGCTTAATGGTAACATAAACCTGCTGTGTTGCTGGAGCTAGGACAGTGAGCATGCCACGGGCACAGAGTTGGTCCTAGCCTTGCCTGCTCAGCATCTAAAAAAAAAAAGGTGCTCCTGGTCAGAAAATGATTACAAATATGCAATAAAGACAGATTCAGACAAAAATAAACCTCTGAATGTGTCATAGTGTATAAAAATGTATGTAGGCATGGGAAGAGAGGAAAAAGAGTATAGACAAGAGTACAGACGGTCATAGATTAAAGGAGTAAAGATAATAAAATAAATACTAAAAAGTAATAGAGTTAAAAATCAATATGCCACATAAAGATGGAAAACACACAGAGAGTTTGTATTATGTATATCATTGCATGTTCTTTGAAACTTTTGACCATGAATGAACTAACTACCGAGAGACATTTCATTGTACAGGCTGCTGAGCTAATCCAACATATATATTTTAAAGGTATCTTGGCTTCAAAATTTGGGTCTAAGGATATGTTGCTTTGGAAAAGAGGTTCTGCTTTTGTTTTCATAGAGGAGGAGAACATGTGGATCCCTTCCAGACTAATGTGATTTGATGGACTGAGACCTCCTAGAAGGTCTCCATGAATCCTAAAAATACTTTGCCCAACAAACACCAGGAAGCAGTTTGGAGGAAACAATGTCCAATTTCCCAAAATTATTGTTTATAAATGTCTATTTTTATTAAAGAGGCTTGATTATAAGTGATTAATGTTCACAGTCTATTTCTAAAATAATAAATAAATTTGGGGGCTCTGATATAAAAGTGAATGCTTGCATTGATATAGATCTTGACCTATTGATGCAAATTTAAATTTGATTTATTACATTGTATATATGTATTTCTGTTCTTATTTAAGGTATTATGTTCAGACAGCTCATTTAAAATGCAATGTATAATTAAAATTACATATTAATAGGTAGTCATTTATGGTAGTCAAACTTGTAGTCATGTTAGTTAGGTATCCTAGATATTAGCAATATATTTCAGTTAAATAGATAATCTTTAACAGTTCGAAGACCTACAGAATATGGCATTTAAAATGTTTTAAGAACTTCAGCTTTTCTCAACCATAAGACACATCTTCTCCTGACAGCACCAATTACTTCAAGAGGAAGATGGGCATAGAAGAATCTCCTTATGGAGTTTTCTAGCCATTTGGGCAAGAAACTGCTTTTCCTTGGACTGTTTGATGGTATGCTTTATGAACTGGACATTCAGGACCCACAGAAAAGTGACTGCTGAACTTTCCAAAAGACTGGATGGTCCTTCAGGTTCCTGCTTCACAGAAGAAATTCCAAAATTCTGCATGACACTGAAGAAAACATCAGATGAAAACATCTGACAATACGAGGCAGAGCAGATCTTCAAATTTCCTACTTGACTGTAAAGTCTGCCAAATAATATGGGCCTGGAGGCCAAAGATGGATGCCCACAAATTACAGAAGAACTTTGGGTGACCGTCCAGGCTTCAAGATGTTACTGTCAATTCTAGAACTTTGGAAGTTGCTTACAATGTACTCCTTTTTTACTTAGGTAACATTATATCTTTCTGGGGTCTTTGAAGAGGCAAAGACAGATAGTTATAGTTTTCCTTAGCTAGGTAAAGAATAAATTTGATGTAAAATTTTAGACTCACAAAGATAAGATAGATGATAGAGTATTTAATTTGCCAAATGTAAATTTACTAAATATTGTAACTATAATTCTTACTCTAAAATATCTGGAACTGGAGGCCAGTGATGAGAGTGATGTATTTTGTATTTTGAAGATTACTAACAAAAGACCAATGTAACTCTGTCGAACTTCAACCTAAAGATCCAGAATTTGGATCCAGTATTTTTTTCTATATAAAATGATATACCATATACATCCAGGGTGAATATGTATGCCATTTTTTCCTACTTTAGTTCGTGGACTAAACAATTGATGGTGATATATTTAACTTTACTAGGCATAATAATATGTCTAGTTCTCTAAAGATTAAGATTTTCACAGCTTTATAAGTGGCAAATTATATCAGAGTTAGAATAAAAATCCTTAATATGACTGACCATTATTCTGATTATATTCACCTACCCTGAGAAATAAAACTGTTCTTCATGCCACCTGCCAGGAACTGTCCCTCCATCCACCCACCCAGTCCTTTTCCAGTTCCAGCTCTTTTCCAATGATGATCTACATTCTTTGTTGTGCTGAGATGTTTTAGGGAAAGGGAAGAAAATTAAAACCATGAATCAGTAGCTCATCTGAAAGCACACATTGGTTAAGTGATGAAGTGAAATTAGCTCTTTTTTGGCAATAACAAAATAATGTTAAAACAACCCAATAAATGCACCAATAAAGCCAGTCCCTGAATTATGCAAATATATATATATATATATATATGATATGTTTTGTTCGTAAAGAAATATGGACAGAGGAGATATTAGATCCAATCAACCCATAAATAAGTTTAACTTAATCTGTACTACTATCATGTTATTCAAATGCATCTAGTGACTTTAGAAATAGTGTGCAAAGAAAGAGAGAAGCAAAGTGCACCAGCAGCATTTGTACTTACATTTGTAAGTACACCAGTGTAGTTACAAGAGTGTGGAGTCATTGCTAAAAAGCAAAAAGTAAGCAATTGCAAGGTATTTTTTTAAAGAAAATTATTAAGAAGAATTGTACTGTGTGGCAACTCCTCAAGACCTTTTTACTCTCTGTTATTGTTTTAATGGCATCTTGATATGTATCCTAGACTGCCCTTAAACTCGGCAATCATCCCATCTCAGCCTGCCAATTTGCCTGGCTTTTATTATTTTGTTATATTTTGTTTCCCAAATTCCTAGAGAGAAATAGAGTACAGAGAATATAACCAATATTGTAAGTTTAATAACAACCAATTGAGAAAGAACTTTTTTCCTTTTAGTAGTTATGTTAATGCATATGATCTGAAAATTAAATAATATATCCACATTATCCTAGGTATCCTGTATCTTTTAATTCAGCCACATGTATATCGCTAATACTAAACTACTATTTCTAGGTTTTATTCCTCTGTAGGAAATGATGTTGAGGTCCTATTTGACACTGACAGTCTCTCATGTGCCATCTCCAAAAATTATTTTAAATATTTTTAATATAACCCAGTTTTTCTGATTCTTTCTGTTACATCATTCAAGACATTTTAAAAAACTTGTATTAAAAAGATGTTTGGGACTCCTGGAGTGACTTGTGCTTCTGTAGCAGGATCTCAGGGGGAACTCTGCAATGCTCTAAAGTTTGGAGATAGCTAAAGCTTTTTCTAAAGTCATTTTACTATATATTTTATTATCTTTACAAAAATACTATTCATTGGATTAATAAACAAGATATAATTTGAAGTGCTAATGCCTTTATCATAGCTGTATATTTAGATAAACAGTATACAGGATTCAGAAACTCTCTTAAGTTGATAATGTGTTTCCCCAAGAAGATAGTAAAATACGAACATTGTGTACGTGTTGATATGTGTTTATGTGTCTGTGTTTCTTTGTATATTTGTGTGTTTCTGTTTGTCACTGTTTATCTCTCTCTTTCTTTCTATATATTTATATCTATATGTTTACACACACATATGTATTTATTCAAGTCACAAAATTTATGTATATCTAAATCACAAAAATTCTGAATGGGAATAGATGAGGTTTTACAAGAATTGAATAAAACTTGAAGATATTATTACTGTCAGGCCACTAATAAACTAAGGAACAAAATTACAAATCCACAAGGACTGACTATTCCAGTGAGGACAAGTTGTTACATATTTATATAAAAATCTTTCTACTATAATTCACTTTTCACCAGATTGGCTGACTGGTCCCCTAAGGCTGCTTATTTATTTGAGCATCAGCATTCGGTGAATATAGAATCAGGACAGCTTTGAGGAGGGGAATTGGTGTCACTGAGCCAACACATAGCATATATTCCTATCCATTTGGATGCCTTGGTCTTTGGACTAAAGCTCTATGACCAAGTAGGCTGCACAACAATGCAAATTAGCATTTAGAATTCCTTCACTATAATGTCATATGTATTTGATTATTGTAAGCATTGTTTGGATAGGCAATTGTTTTAAAGCATGTATTTAATATACAAGTATGCTTACTTACATTTCAGACCTATTGTCTCTTCAAAATCTGTTGTCAGAGCATCTTGTCTCCAGGTGTTCAATCTTGCTCTTGTAAGCTCTGACTAAATCACAAGTGACCTAAGAGTCAATGAACCATGGGAACAGCAAGGGGGAACTTCTGCTTCCCATTATTATTTCCCACCTTCAGAGTTCTGAAGCCACAGGAGTGGAGCTGTTTCTCCATAGAAACCTACTCTGACCAAGAATCCCTATTCCCTGGTGAACAATCTGCCCTACTGGTTCACCTGTTTTCTTCTCATTCTTCAGGTCTAGGGAACTCCATGATATCCAAGATGAGGGTCAAGGCAGGCCTACTAGTAGAGAATTATGTATAGCATTCTCAGGAAAAAAAAGCACATATAATAGTCACATATGAATTTGTCACCTACGTATACTTAGTCTCATACATAAGAGATTCTCTTGTTAGGCTATAGTTGATACTGTATTTGAGTGACTTGCTCAGGTAATACCCAGACCACAAAAGATACTCCGAGTTCTTGGCTATTTACTTAAGTTAGGTATTCCATGTTTTATTGGAATGCAAATGCCTGTCAAGAGGAGAATATTTACTTTCAAACTTCAGGGACATCTGCTATACATTTTCCACCAAGACTGCAAACGTCATTATTCAGCATCACAATCTGGCAGAGATATTTCAAGAACATGGCATCTGTGGTCTAGTCATACCAGTCACAGCAAAGAGCCTTCTTTTGTGTAGGACCCATTAAAAATTGCCAGCCCTTGGGTCATTCAATAAATGGGTTGAAATAGCACATCTAAATGTGTTATTTATCTTGAAAACCCAAGGAATTTTAACAAGTATTTGATCTCCTACTTTTGAGTAAGAGTTTGCAAAAAAGATTTTTTCAGAAGTTTCATCTAAAGGTTCAGCAAACCGTTTCACTCTTTCAATACACCCTTTATTCCCAAGGGTGTTCTGCAGCCAACTGAAGCAAATGTTCTCTTGTCTATGGTACAGTGCTCAGACCTCAGCACTTGCCCCCAAACCAGTGATTCTCAACCTGTGGGTCACGACCCCCTTGAGTACACATATCAGATATTTACAGTTTAGTTCTTAACTATTGCAAAATTGCAATTATGAAGTAGCAATTAAATAATTTTATGGTTGGGGGTTGTTACAATATGAGGAACTATATTAGCAGGTTGTAGAAATAGGAAAGTTGAATACCACTGCCCTAAGCTCTTTTGATGCCACAGTGTGGGGAAGCTACACCATACACAGTTTATACACATGAAATCCAGGAGAACTAATGCACTTGCTACTCTGGGTGATGTTAGACATATGCTCGCATGAACAATTTTGAGTTATACTGATAGAGATCCACAAAAGCCCAATTGTACTACATGCTTCTTACTTTAGACGACTGATGCTGTAAGATAGAACCTTATGGAAATCTACTGAGATCTCATGTTTTACAATTTACAATCACAAACTTTGGCCAATGGGAAACTGAGCTGAAGAAGGAACTGTCTTACCTGTCCCTAGCTGGGCAATACTTCACAACTCAGAAGGCCCAGATGCTGTTGCTTGATCAAACTTTTCATTTACTCTCCTTCACATTTTACTTTGTCAGTTCTTCCCTGCTGTTTTTTTGGGGTCACTTCCTAAATTAACTTGATTTATGAATGAGGCTCTGCCTTACACGGTAGCATGGGCTAAGAAAAGTGGACTCTCTCCGCATGTCTTGAACTTCTGAAGTGTCAACGTTATGTAAGTGGCAGCTTCCCTTTGTCTGTGGTTTTCTAACATTCGTCTTCCAAGGCCATCCACACCCGTTTTCCCTTTTATCATATTCTCTGAGCAGGTTTCTGTCTGTAAAATAGACCAGGATGAGGCTTTTGTGACTATAGGATGGTTAGGGTTCCTATGGACTCACTGATAGATTTTGTGGCCCAGTTATGAAGAGTTGTCAGAAGCCCACTGCAGGATGCTGGATGTGTGCAGCTGTTGCTGTCAGATGGAAGCAAATAACTTCTGGGGTTTTCAGATAATTGGAAAAGAAATGGAAAAAAATAGACCAAAAATGCATACCAGGTGCCTGGAGCTGTAGTGATTTGCTCCAGGAAAGAGCTCCCATCTGGAGCACAGCTTGGATGAGACTCACCACCTTATTAAGGTTATGCTAATCCTGTATTATTTCTGAGAGTCTTTCAGCTACAAAGGCCACTCATGCTAATCTATGATTTTAAGAAGTATCACATTTGCTTTTTTCCACTTTACGAGGCTATTTCACGGCAGAAATGATTTTATATGATAAAATGATTATGATGATGTCATCAGTAGAGAAAGGGTGGTCTTTGGATGTAGGATTTTTGCATTCCACTTTACATAGGAAATAAGAAAATTTGTGCCTTGACAACACACTCAAACTTGAACATGCACCACTTCAACTAATAAGAATCTAGAGAACTCTGGAGAGGACTTTTACTTTCTGAAGATACCTGGCACTCTTGTGATGAAAACACATGACCTTGCCTGTTGCTGTACTAGCTCTTGAATAAAGAAGGTGCTTCATCCAGTCATACAAAATACCGATCTGCCTCCTCCTAAGAGCTTATCATGTAACATCTGAAAAGTTGCTGCTCCAGGCTAGCGAATGTTCTTATACTTGTGATCCATGAATATAACGAATAGGTAGACCACTCCAACTCTTTTTTTTTCTTTCGTGGTTCTTGTTTTGATTTTGGTTTTATTTTTGAGACGGGTTCTTGTTATGTATCAATAGTTGTCCTGTAATTCACTGCACCAACTATCCAGTCCTTTAATTAACAAAGATCTGCTTGTCTTTGCCTATGAAATATTAGGGTTAAAGGTGTGTCACTTTGCCTGACTCATAGGAGTCATGTCAGTTTATCATCAGTGGTTCAATAGAGGGCAAGCATTCTGAAGTACTAAAGATATTTCCTTTTACCCATGCCATAGTTACACACACACACACACACACACACACACACTCACACACACACACACACACACATATACGGTTCAAATATTTACCATAGAGACTACAACATTATTACAAAACATACTTCATATAATAAAGAATTATCTTCCTGGTTACTATTTATACAAATGTCAATAAAAATAATTAGGATTCTAGTTTCAATATGTCAGTAGTAATGTTAACATAATAAGTTCATGCATATATTATGTCCAATGTTTCTCTAGCTTTTTATTTATTTCATGCATTAGCTTTTATTACTATTTTATTAGTCAGTATACAAAAATGGATTAGATTATGACATTTTAATACATCTATCATTGTACTTTACTACTATTCATACCCCACTCCCCTCCTTTATTCCTTTCCCACATGTCTCCTTCTATCTCCCAGAGTCCTTCTTCCTCTTCCACATTATATGTAGATATGTAAATATGAATAATACAAGTAAAATGCAAAGTTTTGGATCATAGTCCCAATAGAAAAATCTACAATACAACTCCCACATTCAATGATTAAGTATCACTATGGAAGATGGGAGTTTGCAGTGAGATTATGTCTCCTGGAAAAACTAGAAGGCTACATCTGTGAAGGTTTAGCCACATGACTGATGAAATGGGATTTATATAAATATGACAACTCTAGACATGATAACTTGAACTAGAGAAAGTCCAGGAAGCCTCAACCCTACTCTAATGACTCTAGGCAACTAAGGAATACTGATAGTGTGACAAGTAGCTCTTCCCAGTGATGAGCCTTCCCATTGGTAGTCCAATACCAAATAGTTAGCCTAGAAAACATACAAGTAGCAGTATACAGGTGGAACAGGCTCTGCTTACGTGTTTAGGAATACACACACACACACACACACACACACACACACACGTATATAACAGCAATTAATGAAAATAATGCCTTGAGTTTGAGAAGGAGCAAGAAGGAGTATATGGGAGGGTTTAGAAAGACCAAGGAAAGAGAGAATGCTGTAATTATACTATAATCTCAAAAATATATCAATAATTTAAAAAAGTATGTGATATTTGTCTTTTCTCCCTATTGCTTTTCTTCCTAAAAGAAAATTCTTGCATATCATACTTAGTGTAGTCCATGTGTGTGAATGTGTGTGTGTATGTGTGTGTGTATGTTTGTGTTCATGTCCAAGCACATGAAGTTTAGCTTATATGTATTGACCAGAGGTCAACGCCAGGTATCTTCTTTTATTACTTTCGAATTTACTTTTTGTGACAGAGCCTCTCACTAAATCTAAGGCTTGCTATTTCAGGCAGACTCCAGGCCAACAGGACCCCAAGATCTGCCTGCCTCTGTACCTGACATTTTATAGACTGTATGCCCTATAGGAGCCTTTGTATGATTAAGTTTGCTATATGCCACCCTTGCCAGTGAGAAGACTTTAGAAATTGTATACTGTTTCCCAAAAGAACTCAAAGACAGGAACAGAGCTATTTACATCTTTCTATCTTTCTTTTTCTTCTTCTTTCCAGTATTAAAAATAGGATTGAAGCTTAAATCACCACTTTGGACAGTATAATCCTTCTGAAAAGAGCAGGATTAGTAAGATCACTGGAGTCAGGAATGGTAGCGACCCTAAGGAATCCAATTCAAATACAAGTTCACCTCTTTTTGGTCAATTCACAGCTAACTTCATTTTTCTGATAATGTAGCTAGATGTACTTCTGTTCTAGTTTACAAGATCACTGCTAGGACAAAGTTGTGCAGGGTCTTCAGACAAGACTATAGCAGCCCCATCTGCCTAATGTCCTGAGAATGGAAGAAGATGATCTTCAATTATTTCTCACAGCCAGCATTTTTTGTAAGAGTGGTCCTTCTTTCTGCAGGAATCCCATCACTTTTCATGAGCACTAAAATGTTCAAAGCCAGGAGCTCACAAGTACAAACATGTCAACATAGGGAGGAAGCCACCAAGCCATTGCCACCTCTGGTTCCAAACCTCTACATTAAGCAACACCCATCTGCCCACAAGTCTGGCCTCCAGCCAGCTCTTGGGGCACTCAATTCCAATATTCACATGAGATATGGCAAAGTAGCAATGTAATTGATGCTATCAATTGCCACCTATGATATTATACTACAACTAGCACTGACATGTTCATCTCTGTTGGTTGAAAACCATAAGAAATTAATTTAACCCAACACAGAAAACCTTTGATTTTATGAATCTGCTTTGAAAAAGTAATGCAACTCTGAACTGACATATTCTTTGTCTGTTACTCCTGTGTAGGTAGAAGCCATTGCTCTAGCTCAGTGGTTCTCAACCTGTGAGTCACGAAACCTTTGGGCAAAACAACCCTTTCACTGGGGTCACATATCATATATCCTGAATGCCATATATTTACACTACAATTCATAACAGGAAGAAAAGGATAGTTATGAAATACCAACAAAAATAATTTTGTGGTTAGGGTTACACAACATGAGGAATCGTATTAAACAACAAGGGTCACTGAATTAGGAAGACTGAGAACAACTACTCTGGCTAAACTTCCTGACATTGCTTTACAGAAGTAGACCTTAAATCTTGGAAGCCTTGTCATTAAAGGTCATTTAATGACAGAAGACTATCTGCTAATAGGGAAGCTTGTTGGACCAGAATATTGCATGACTATCTCAGTTTTTTTCTTTTAGTGGAAGTTGAAGTCCAGACCAAAAAAGTTTTAAGAACAATTCCCATATTTGTTTAAGGTCAGCTTTCTGCAAGTTGTCCAGGCGTAGATCTCTGGGTTAGAACTGACAACTACTGCAAAAAGAAGCTACTCTCAGAAGACTGAGAAAGCTAATTAATCAAGAGGTCTAAAACTATTTCTTTAAGAATCTTGGGTAGTCTCCATTCTCAGAAGTTGTTGACCAATACAAATTTGACTCCATATTTTTGTGATGTTTTATTTTGTTTGTGTTTGTGTGTGTGTGTGTTGTAGGGCTGTTTTGTTTTTAATTTTGGTATTCTTATTTTCTAAGAGGGAAAAATATGGAGTTGGGTGGATGGCAAAGGAAGAATCTGGGAGGAGTTAGAAGAGGAAAAGAATATAATCAGAGTATACTACATGTAACTCTCAAAGAATAAATAAAAATATTTTATAACAAAGAGTTAGACTGAAAAGGAGACCAATTTTAGAAAATGTAAAAAGAAAAAAAAATGTTTCTCAATTATGCGATGGTTGGCCCCTCAAAGTTCAGCCCAGAAATGGCTTTTAGCTTACAGTGATATAAGACTAGGAAGTTGGCACTCCGCAGTTACCATTCCAGGAAGTGGATTTCACCCGGTATTTATTTCTAAATGATGGATTCTGGACATGGGCATGTTTGATAAAACATCGCCAACTCTATGTTCACAAGCTTTTTGGAGTCCAGTAGGCCTTATAAGTATGTGCTCTCTGGGTTGGTTTAGACATCCTTGACCACTGATATATGTCACTCTCTGTTCATCATCTGTACAGTCCTCACCAGCCTGACAGTGCTTATGCCTTTAATCATAGTATAACAATTTTATTAATTCATTTTTTCTTAAATCATATCTATTTATTATGAAGCTGACTTTTTAGAAAAATTGATACCAAATGGCATTAATAAGAGGATTCTTATGCAGATATTAATTGGAACTGAGAGCTAGTGTTTCACTATGTACCTTTATATTAAAATACTTTTCAAGTTTAAATGTATTATAATTCCATTTTATAAGATTCTTGATAAAATCAACAATCAATACTAATTTTAATTGCTTTCTTACATATATTGTCATTATTTGTTATCTAATTTTGAAAATTCTTAATCCATTGATACAATGAATGAAAATAATAGTTTTTTAGTATATTTGCATTTCTCTAGCAAGGCCAGTACTGTTGCTGTGTAGGACACATTTAATAGTCTTCATTCTTCTCTCCATTTTTTAGAATTTTATTTTATGTGTGTGGGTGTTTGTCTGCATGTATGTCTATGTAGCACACTTGTGTATGCCTGATGTCTGAGGAGGCAGGAAGAGGGGAATGGATCCCCTGGAGCTGAAGTTGCAGATAGTTGTAAACCTTCACATTGGTACTGGGAATCAAACCTGGGTCATCTAGAAGGCAATCTGTGCTTTTAACTACTGAGTCGTCTGTCCAACCCCTTTGAACTTACCTCTTAATACTGTATTTAAGATTACCGTGCTACAGTTTTAATTGAACTCAGTCCACTTGTCAGCTGCCTTTTCTGGTTTGGGGGATCAAAGCTGTTTCTTTGTAAGGTGTCAGTTACTTCTTCTTATTTGTCATGGTCTGTAGCACTTATTTAATTATTGAACATTTTATATCTCATTCTAAGGATGTTTGCTTAATTTTTGGTACATTTTGACATTATCAAGTTGATGGTAGTAATGAAATTTTAATAAACAAATGGGCAATTAAACATTTGCAAGTGTATAAAATGCATCCATTGGTGAGAAATCTAAAAGCCGATGTAAAGAAGCTCTACAGCTTTAGAATAGATATTCAACCTGCATATAACGTCATTGAGATATATATACTTGGAATCTGCTTGAGTTTGGTGCATGTTGTTTTATTTGCGATATGAATATAAATTAGTAAGATTTAATGAATAAATAAATATTTGTTAATAAAATGTCATAAATCTCAAAGGTCACTCTGAATAATATTTGCTTGATAAAAATGTAGAGTACTTTCTCTTTCTACAAACATTTGGATCAAGTAAGTCTGTTATATCTAAACATTCATGTCTTAAACTAACATTGCAAGTATGTCTTAGAAAGGTTGAGACTGATGTTTGTAAACACACTTGCATTCATGGGCTATTAGAGTATTTTTAATTACTATTTCCATACCTAGATGATTGCATCTTTTGTTTCATTCTCTGGTGGCTTGAATTAGAATGACCCTCATTGGCTTATATATTTAAATATTTGCTTCCCAGTTGGTGGAACTATTTGGGAAAGATTAGGAGGTGTTTCTCTGGATTTTTAAAATTCCAAACCATTCCCAGTTAGTTCTCTCTCTCTCTCTCTCTCTCTCTCTCTCTCTCTCTCTCTCTCTCTCTCTCTCTCTCTCTCTGTCTGTCTCTGGATCAGATGTTAACTCTCAATCACTTCTCCAATGCCATCCATCTCTGTTTCCATGATTCCCACCATGATGATCATGGACTCTAACCCTCTGGAATTCTGAACCTCCAAAATTAAATGCTTTCTTTTATAAGTTGACTTGGTTATGCTGTCTTTTCAAACAATAGAAAAAGTAACTAAGGCTATTCCTAATTGTGTTTATGTGTGTCGCTTTTATTTAGACTTGCAAAGATTATATCTCTAAAATTTTATTAGTGTTGTTTTATATGTGCATATGTGTGATATAGTAGTATACATATATATGCTTATATAAATATTTATATACATACATAAAATTTTACTGACACCATTTACATTTTATAGCCTTGTGAATATTTATCCTCTTCATTACAAATTCTCTTGTTTTTCTCACTTTTTATATTCCTGCTTAATAACTGATATGTACAAGCTTTCATTTTCCATAAGAATTAATGTGGTGCTCAAAACTTAGCTATTTCTTTGAAAGTCTGAAATCTTAATTTTGAGTTTTGTTTAATGGAGTACCACTTAATACTGTATTGCTATGTTTCAAACCTTTAATCCCGAGCCTTTTGCTCCTCATGTTTAGTTTATGGTATTGTGTGCAGATATCACTTGTGTGGTTCTCAGGAAGAAATGGACAGTTGTGGCTAGAATGGCAGCCGCTCCATTCAGGCTGTGCCTACCTCAGAAAACAAGCTTTAGCTTTGCAAGGCACACATTTTTCCATTATATCATATCTGCATTATGTAATGCCAAAGACTTTTTGTGTGTGTGATGAATTTACTGCAACTAAATGCATCGCAAAGATGTAGCCCTTCAATATGCATGTTTTCCGGAGTGATTGCTTACATGTGCCCTTTCAAACCCAGCTCTGTTGATCTGCTAGTCAAACTGACCAAGAAAATATTTTCCTGTCAGGACTAGAGAATCTTCAAAAGCTTTTCAGTGAGTTGAAGAACATCAAACTACGCTGTTGGTTGAAATCATGCATATTTAAACCCACTGTATGAGGAGCATAAATGTTTAAAAGGCACATTCTACATTCTGTTAACAGGCACAGTTAACAGACACTAGTGGCACAGACACTTTGGTTAAATGCAGGCTTTTTGGTCTGTTGTATGAAATTCACTGAATAATTTTTACACGATTTTAAGAAATATTGATTAGCAAAGTCTTGTCATCGCTTGGGTTTTTCCTTTAGTTTCTGTCCCTTCTAGTGTACATGAAAGATAATTTTACAGGTAACATTTTTGCCTGAAGCCATCATGTGTATTCTTTCTGCTGTGGAAACATTTATTTTGTTTCCTCAGATATTTGCATTAGCTTATATTATTGTCCAGCTCCCATTCTCCATTAATAATGAGACAGAATATATGTACTATAATCATTCCTTCATTAAATTTTCTCAAAATCGTTCAGTTTGTTATTGTTTTATTTATTTAAAAGCTGATGGCTCAAATAAAATTCAATTCATATTGACCTGAAAACATATTTGGCAAATGGATTCAGTGAGGAAAAGTCTCTTCTACCTTAATTGTACCAAAAAGAGTTCTGAGAGGCAGTGACAGCATCTCTAACCTTACTGAAGACTTCCCAGAAATTCCACAGTACTTTTACTTGAAATGTGACCTTTTCAAAAGGTGACCCATTGTAGTTCATCACCCTCTGACTTAAATGATGCGATGTCACTAATTAGTGAAAAGTGTAACATGTGTCATTTAAGTTTTTAAAAGTGCCGTAGTTTAAAAGTCTTGAAGCCCTGATTGACACAGACTTGAATTCTATAATTAACTGCTTGTACCCCAGCAATAGCTCATTAAGGAAGAGAATAAAGGAAAGCTGAGCCTATATCATCATAATGAAATGAGGTTTCCTTCTCCAAGTTTCATAGGTCACAATTGAGTCATTTTGGCAACTTCAATAATTACTTTCCAACATTATATAGCATTTCATGGCTGTGTGTCTAATATATATTAATTAGAAAGTTTTATAAAACTAGTATTATAAGTTTTGGATAATTTACTCTAATTTGTAAAAAGGCTAATATATATGACCACTATATATTTTAAGATTCAGTAAAGGACTGGTTTAAATATCAAGTTTGGCACAAAAATATTTTAAGGATACAATCAAATATGGAAAGTGATTTGTATCATTTACACATCAAATGTGAAAACCTATAAATGAGAACACACTTGAAATAGTCAACATGCAAGTGATTTCTCAGGCTGTAGGTACAATGATAAGTCATCTATGTTAGAACAGAAAAGACAGACTGAGGCAACACTAGATTTTCTTGCCAGCAACATTATACAATTTCTGCGCATTCTTCTTTCTATGGAAATTCCTATTAATCTGTAATCATAAATGTTTCATACAATGAACTGGTTTTGATGGAATATGTTTTGAAACAATACCTCTGAGTCTCATCATGTCTTCTTGCCAGTCTATTCCATTTTACACTGCAATTGTCTTTCTTCATATAGTCTTCATAACTTATTATATAACTAAAATCTTGTTTCTGATTCAGTTTAAATGAAATCTATCCTGTATTGAGTGATGAAGTCCTAGCTATTTCTTAGGTCTTTTAGCAGTTTGACTATGTGGATAAAAGGTTTCGACTTCAGAGATAATTGTAGACTTTTTTGTTAAGTTGGGAGCATAGACCCCCAACCCCTTGCATCTATCCTAGCCCCCAGGCCTGAGAATTGCATTGGTCTGGACTACAAATCCCAGCATGCCAGGTCCTGACCCCACCCTGGGGGTGTCAGGACCACTCCCACAGGGTGCTTATGTGAACTCCCAAAAGAGGAACTCTTGGTCTCTTTTCCTTCCTCCTGCTGGTCACTTTCGTGACCTCCCGGTTCCCCCTCGAGGTCACTCGAGAGTGCAGGAATCCCATTAAACCTGGATATTTATTAATTTGGCTTTTTTTATTTTGATTTTGCTTGATTGGGATTTTGCGTTTGCAGAGAGCTCGCATTAAGAAAAATTCCTAACATTTATATTATGGTTGTTTTCTGGGCAGCCCAATTGGTCTTGATGGATTTAAATATAAAGACACAAAGTTGAGAGTGATTGGGAAAAGGAGTGGATCTAGGAGGAATTAAGGCAGGGGATTGGATATGATCAAAATATAGCATGTGAAAATCTCAAAGAACTAATACTCTTTTGTTTTTCAAATCATAAGGAGCTACAGAGCAGTATAATCCAAAATCAAGAAAGTAGACATCAAATTACCAAATAATTTAATCAAAAAAATGGGGTACAGATCTAAACAGAGAATTCTCAACAGAAGAATTGCAAATGGTTGAAAGACACTTAAGGAATTGCTCAACATCAGTATCCATCAGGGAAATGCAAATCAAAACAGCTATGAGATACCATCTTACACCAGAAGTCAGAATGGCCAAGACCAAAAACACCAAAGATGCTGGAGAGGATGAAAAGTAATGGGAACACCACTCCATTGCTGGTGGGAATACAAATTTGAAAAACAGTGAGGCAGTTTCTCAGAAAATTTGGAATCAATGTACCTCATAACCAGCAATTCCACTCTTGGTCATATACCCAAGGGATGCTCAAACAAACCACAAGGACATTTGCTCAACTGTGTTCATAGCAGCATTATTTGTAATAGCTAGAACCTGGAAACAACCTAGATGACACTCAACTGAAGAATGGATAAAGAAAATGTGTTATATTAGAGTACTATTCAGCTGTAAAAAACAATAACATCTCTAAATTTGCGTGCAAATGGATGGAACTAGAAAAAATATCATGAGTGAGGTAACCCAGACCCAGAAAGAAAAACATGGTTTGTACTCACTCATAAATGAATATAATGTAAAGTAAAGGATAACCAGCCTATAGTCCACGACCCCAGAAAAGCTAGGTAACAAGGAGAACTCTAAGAGAGACATACATGGATTGCCCTAGGAAGGGTAAACAGACAAGATCTCCGAAGAAGTGTGAGTATACAGGGAGGAAGAAGGGGCAGGAGAGGGGGAGGGGAGAGGAGAAGGGGAGAGAGGAGGAGGTTATGAGGGAACAGGGTGCTCAAGAAGGGGGAAAGACAGAGAGGGAGAAAAAAGGGAGGAGATATCTTGATTGAGGGAGCCATCAAAGGGCTAGCCAAAAAACATGGCACTAGAGAAATTCCCAGAAATGCACAAGGATGATCCCAGCTAAGACCCTAAGCAACAGTGGAGAGGATACCTAAACTGGACTTTCCCTGTAATCATATTGATGACTGTTATGACCAGAATTTGTGAAGTCCTTCAAAAAACTAACAAGGAGACTGAGTCCTGTATGAAATCAAAGAGCCTTTATTTTATACAAGTTTTCAAACTAGTTCTCTCAATGTGCCCAACGTATTGGAATAACCAGAGAGCCCCGAGCTCAGTTAAAGTTGGGTTTTTATAATAGGAAAGTTGGGGGTGAGTGGTTTCTAAGATTCAGGACCCATGATTGGCTGACATTTGGGTAGGGAAGTCCTAGTGAATGTGTGCTGGCAGGTGATCCTATCTACAATGGTTGATGGAACTTTAGGAATTTCCTTTGGATGGTCTGTTCCTGGATGGTGCCTGGACAATCTAAGTTTATGGGAATTCCTGCATTGCCTCAGGGAAAACTATGAGACTCAGGCCTCCATTAAGCTTATCATGGCTTGGTCCCACTGTTCCTATTAAGCTTATCATGGCTGGGTCCTACAATGACCACCTGAATTGTCATCACAGAACCTTCATCCAGCAACTGATGGAAGCAAATACAGAGATCTACAGTGAATCTCTGGGCTAACCTACTGGGGATCAGTTCAAGAGAGAGAGACGTGATAATATGACCACAGAGGTCAAGACCATGATGATGATACCCACAGAAACAGTTGATCTGAGCTAGTGAAAGCTTACTGACTCTGGACTGATAGTGGGGAACCTGCATAGGACCAAACTAGGCCCACTAAATGTGGGGGACATTTGTGAGGCTTGGGTAGTCTGTGAGGCCACTGGCAGTGTGACTAGGACTGGTATCTAGGAGTACATTCTCTTTGGTGGATACCTTGCTCAGCCCAGATACAGTGGGGGAGAGCCTTGATCTTGCCTGGAAGTGAAGTGCCAGACTTTGTTGATTCCCTAAGGTTAGCCTTACCCTTTCTGAGGAGTGGGATGAGGGGGTGGTGGGGGTGGGCAAAGGGGGTATGGGAGGAGGGGAGAAAGTGGAGCTCTGGGATAGTTCTGCAAAATGAGAAAAGATTGTATTAAAAACAATTCAATAAAAAAAAGCAAAAGAAAAAATCCATAAAACAAAACCTGTCTTCTGAAGGTTACTGAAGAAATGTGCTTTTCAGTGACATAAGTTATAAAGCATTTGTTCTTCTGCTTGTTTTTCAGACAAAAGAAGTCAGAGAAATTAGATCATATCCCCAAATAGAATGAATCTAAAACAAATGACCACAGGCAAATATGGCTCAAAGTATTTATACAAGATCAAATAATAGCTTTACTCTAAAATAAAACTTCATGTTTACTTTGAAAATTTGACAAACAAGTATAGAAAATATAAAAAGAATGCCATAAAATTCCACAACAACAATTTGTGTTTAAGATGTTTTTAGTAAAATCTTTAATTTCATTTAAAGTTAAAGATAAGGTCTTACATAAATAAAACTCATCTAGGGCATACAAATGGTAGAACTATATACAAAATATTTTCTGATATTAATAAAAACAACTTTCAGAGCTTTCAACAAACACAAATTAGACTGTAGATCAATATTTATAAAATTCAATGAATTATAAATGTCTATAAAATTAATTCTAGATGAATAGTAAAAGTAATTATAATGCAAACCCTTAATATTTCATTAGAAATATACCCAGGCATTCATAGGCTACTAATTCTCAAGGATAGCACCCAAAACTCCATTGAGGACAGTGTTCAATAAATATCCAAGAATACTGGAAATCCAGTAGAAAAATGAAATTGAGATACATATAGCCTGGTTGAATGAGTAATTTTAAATGAGCGAAGGATCTAGATTTGAGACCCAAAACTCTGAAAGTATTACAAGAAATCAGGAGAAACACTTTAAAGCAATAGCACATTTTTAAATTGGATCCCAAGACTAAAGCCAAAGAAAGAAAATTAAAAAATAACCATATAATTGTATCAAACTAAGTATCTTCTGCATAGCAAAGGTAATAATTAAGCAGACTGATGGTGTTACCTACAAAATGAAAGAAAAAATAATTGCCAAATGATTATTTGACAAAAGACTTTGTATTTAGAGGTTATTAAGAATTATAAAACTCAAAGCAAAATGAAACAAAGAACTGAACAATAAAATTCAGAGGAGATAGTTTTCAATAATATGAACATGAATTTCTCAAAAGTTGAGATACAGAAGGCCAACAAATATAAGGAAATATGTAACACAAGTCATCAGATATTGTATGAGGTTGCTTGTTCTTTTCCCGCAGCCCAGATTCTCAAAATAATCACATAGAAACGATGCTATATTATATGAAACGCTGCTCGACCAATGACTTTAGTGTATTCTTAGCAAACTCTTACATACTAAATTAACCCTTATCTATTATTTTATATTTTACCACAAGGCTTGTGGCCTACCTTTCTCCTCTGGCAGCTCCACGGCTTCTCTCTGACTCCACCTTTCTAGCAGCATTCAGTTTAGTTTTTCTGCCTAGTTATATTTCTGTTAAGCCACTGGCTGAAACAGATTTATTCATTAACCAATAAAAGCAACATATGGACAGAAGGACTTCCTACACCAGTCAGAGAATTGTACATAAATCCTTTACCTACAGCGAAATTATAGGACAAGTTAGAGTGGCCACATTAAGGCAAAAACTAATCTAATATCCCCTTCCCCAAATCTCATAGACCAATTTAGAAACAAACAGATGATGTAGAGGAGAAAGAACCTTTCCGTAGTAATGGAGGGAGTAAAAATACACAA
This sequence comes from Dicrostonyx torquatus, assembly GCA_028555095.1. Taxonomy (NCBI): domain Eukaryota; kingdom Metazoa; phylum Chordata; class Mammalia; order Rodentia; family Cricetidae; genus Dicrostonyx; species Dicrostonyx torquatus. Next base: position 3,319,527 of record JAQHUG010000042.1, on the reverse strand, counting down.
CTACTGTGGAAAACTCCCCAACTATTATGGAGATTTCTCAAACTATGAAAACTGGATCTCTCATATGATCAAGGTACCTATTGTACTTCTGGGCCAATAATCAAAAGGATAAAATCAGTAGACCAAAGCAATACCTGCTTGCAATGCAAGGCACTATTTATGACAAGATTTAAAGTCAGCCTAATTTCAACTACAGATGAAAAGACAGTATGTCTTTATGCAGACTTGAGTCTTACTCAGGCATGAAGGGAATCTTGACATTTGTTGCAAACAGAACTAGACAGTGCAATATTAAGTAAAATAAACCAGACATGAATGGCAAGCACCACATACTCTCTATTACATGTAACAGATAAAAATGGATATGAGTATAAAAGAGTAAATCCTGGAAGCCGGGAGGGGGAAGGATGCATGAAGATCAATGTATGCTGTACCTTGTATAGACATATGATAATAAAACCCATGCATATGTAATGCGTATAGTTCAAAATGTTACTAACATTCAAAAATACAATTTTAGAAGATTTTCCATCTCAGAAATTAAAGTATAAAACAAATTATAATTTTAGCATGGTTGTAATGAGTCTGGAACTATAATGCACTGTTATTATACATATAAATGACTAGGAGCTTGCTGATAAGACATAAAAACTACTTTGAAAAATGTTGATGTCCTGGGTTGGAGACATGGCTTAGCATTTAAGAGAACTGGCTGCTCTTAGAAATAACCTGTGTTTTTTTTTTTTTCTAAAACCCACATGGTTGTTCACAACTGACTGTATTAGTTAGTTAGACTGAATTCATTATTAGTTAGTTATTAGACTGAATTAGAGTGTACTCCAATACCTGGGGATCTGACACCTTCTTCTTGCATCCCTGGGAAACAGGACATATACATATGTGCTGGCCAAACATTCATACGTATAAATAAAATTAAAATTGAAAAAATGTAGATATTTCTACCTTTTACTAGTTTATGAATTTTATTCCAACATAATAACAATAATCATAAAATTTTAACATAATCCTCATCCTAAGATTATTTGTTGCAATGTAGATAAGCAGTAAAATGTTGGATTACGATGCATGGGTGAGTCTCAGTGAACATACTTAATTGAGTGAGTGCTAATAATGATACCCAGCAGAATGCCAAAATTTATACATGTGTACATGTCTAGTCACCTTTGTAAATATTCCTTCATGATGTAAATGTGCATATTTATTTAATTTTATATGCATAGAACAAAAAGTCAATATTTTTGCAATGTTACCAATATACCAGGAGTAGTCTATGTGTGCATATTCTTTCTTTTTAAAACATATCCCCATTCTGCAAATTTGTTTATTAACTTTTTATTATTTGTTTATTGTTTGTTTTGTGTGGGGGTTTTATTTACTTATCTATTTATTTTTGGTTTTCGAGACAGGGTTTCTCTGTAGCTTTGGAGCCTGTCCTGGGCTGGCCTCAACCTCAAAGAGATCTGTCTGCCTCTGCCTTCTGAGTGCTGGGATTAAAGGCATGCACCACCACTGCCTGGTGGTTTTAATGTCTTAATCAAGGAGGTGGCCTACTACATACTGTATGATAATGAAGGACTTTTTTAACCACTTGATTAATGTTTAATTATTTATCCAAGAGCCAATGATTCTCTAACGTTTTGATAGGGAGTCAAAGCATTCAGCAACCTATATGAATAGAAGAAAATAGAAATTTCCCAATTGCAAGATTCAGATTAAATGACTAAACATTCTTTCTTAATATAGTCCAAGGAGATTGTCCATTTTCCAATCTTCCTGAGAATAAGAATATTGTGAATTAAAATTTTATTGAAGGAAAAGTATGATTTAGAGGCAGAACTAGATCAGTGATCAGTGAAATCAGAGAGAATGTAAGTGGGGCCCTTCATATATAATTTAAAAAGTCTGTTATTTCTTCATTATGACACTTGTGTGTAATAAATTCCAGTGTTACCAAATACGATTATGAGCATAATTTAAAAATTTCCAGGCATGTATTTTCCCATGAGCAGCACTGATATTTTTATCTAGACTGAGACGTGGCTGTGTGCTTTCTGTTTTTCTTTATCAGAATGTTGGCACTGCTGTGCTTGTGGCGTCCTTGAGCGAATATGTTGACTCTCTTTATGCATCTATGAGCGTTTATGTGCAGGTTTGATATATACTTTAAACCTTAGCTTAAAGTATATAATGATTTTTTATTACTTTGAAAACATCAAGTCATTCTAAAAATGAACAAGCAATGTTATGTAAAAAGAATATAGGTCCATTGGGAGAGCTTAACAGGTAAAAATCATTGTTGCGCTATCCCGATGAGTTACGTTTTATCCAAGCAATTCATGGTGGAGAGAAATAATTGATCTCTCCTGTCCTATAGATTCCCACTGTGACACATATACACTTATACACACAAACACACGCACACATTCATTCTTTTCTATTCTTAATCACACATAAAATAAAACTTTAAAACTTAGAATTTATATTGAAGAGAGTTCTTAAAATTGAGTACAGTAAAAGAATTGTATAGTTCTCACCAGGTGTCTATAATAGCCACAGAACAGGATCTTCATAAAAGATAGCATTTATATTTTTGTGTTAGATCACATGCCTGCCTATTGTGTTGGGAGGCAAGGCACAGCAAGGCAAAATGATGCCATGGGACAAGGCCACTAGTCTGCATGCAAAGTTGCTGGAGCCTTGGTTCCTCATCATTCCCTACTCTGCTGGTGACTAGATCAGACTTGTTATCTGAGCCCTTTGCTCTGTTCAGCACCAAAACCTCTGAGTGCCTAATTAGTGCATTGAATACCCATCATGCACCTGAACTGCAAGATTCCCTGTAGCCTACTTCAGTAAGTAGGTTTCTAGGCTCTTCCTTGGGGAAATGAAAATCTAATAGAGAAAATACCCAAATAAGAGAGAATCTTCAAAATCTTTGTGGAAATATGATTGAAGCATTTACTAGAGTCAATTCTTTAGCTGTCCCAGTTCAAGGAATTCTCTCTTCCAAGCTTCAACACTCTAACAATTAACAACACTCACAAAACACCCTAATTTAATAATGCAATTGACAATTATATTGGTAAAACTTTTTGCCTCTAAATGTGTGCAATGAAAATGTATCAGCTAATGTGACCTGCTTAAACTCTAGCATGCATAGTAATTTTATGCCTCTTTTGCTCAAAAGAAGCAGATTCATATTCTATAAAGTAGTATCACTGAAACTGACTTCCAATAAAATAGCCTATGAATAAAAAGGAAAGACAGAGAAAGCAGAGGGGATAATCTAAAATCAGGTTGTCTATGCAGGACATTGCTCAAGAAAGCATCTGAGTAGATAGATTCCTCAGGTGCTGCAAAGCGGGTGCTCTATGGTCTTCCTGAATTTCTAGCCTCCAGGGTGTGCCTGATTCCAGAGGATGTTGGCACAAGACCCAAAGTGACTCCATCACTTCTACTATACTTGGTTTCAGCCTCTCCAGGATCAAGAACTGGACTTTTCACAGGTGCCATTTTGTTTTATGCGGTGCTGGAGACAAAATGTGTGTATCCCAGTTAAGGCTAAATTATCCTAAGTTATCCTCTTGGCTATTTAAACAACCTGGCTAACACACCTGGAAAACCAGGAGAGGCAGGGGAAGGAAGTCTATCTACCTGGCTGGTTACCATTGATTATGGAGCATTAAGGAATGGTAAGGGTTCCAGTACACTCAATGCTTCTACTCTCTGCCTATAGTGGTTTATTCCTGTAACTGTCAGTTTCATACAGCATCCTGCAAATTCCTTTTGTTCCCTTAGGAAACTATGGGAGCATGAAGCTTCACCAGCTTGCATTTGTTTTCCTTGCCATTTGTTTCTGTCTCCATTTTAATATTGACTCCCTGGAATTTGAAATTAACCCTGAAACATTAACATATGTGTGCTGCTTTAAACTGCATTTTCTAAATTCAGGTGTGGTACAAGAGTATGATCCCCTGTTTTCCACACACAGGTCTGGTTGAAAGACTTCTGTAAGGTCAAATGACGAATCATTGTTGGATACATAGTAAGGTCTTAACATGTGGAATCTGGGGGCTATTGCCTGCATTTGTGCATGCTACTCTTTGCTTAGAAATTTAGTTATCAATAGGGTGCTGACTAAGGCAATGGGTGGAGATGCTAGAAGAATCCTGTCAAGAAAAGAGGGAAAAACTGCATCAAGAGTAAATGCCAGTGTGGTTTGGATAAACTATCATCTCATCAAGATGGAAATCAGTTGCTCCCTGGAAGTCCAGGTGTGAGGATTCAGCACTCTCCAGATGGAAGTAGTCCAGCATTTTAAAATGCGATTATAAAGCTTGCTTGGGCCATAGAGAATAATAGATGTAGGTTCAGTATGTTTCACTGGGGCTGAGAATGTGTGTATGCAGCAGAAACAGAAGCCAGTGAGTTGCAGAATGTGAAAAGTGTTGTTGCTGCATGCCCATTGGAGAAAGGAGGCTTGGCAAGAGGCCATGGTAATGGTGCCAGAGACTAGAGTGACCCTCTGCAGTGGGAAGTTTTTGGTGAGCATTTTCATCTTGATTAATACTTTCACACTCTAAATCAATCCAAAAGTTACATGTACAGTCTTCTTTTTAAAGAAAGCTTGTAAACCAACATACCCAGGTTATCTGTTCAGTCCTTTACTGCTCACTACTTAAATAGTTCTTTATTCTTGTCTCTTCCTGCTTCCTCTTTTGCCAAGCTGGTCAGACACTACAACAAATTGCAAGTGTAGCTGACATATACCACTCTTTTATTCCTGTTTCCAGCATTTTACAAAAGGCATTCAACTAATCATGTTGAGGGAGGGTTGGAAGCAATAAACACAGTAGAAACAAGAGGTAGTTTATAGCCCCTACTCACATTTTCCTTTCATTAATTAGATCTGAGGAGAAAGTTTGACCTCTTTTGCTCACCAAAGATGCTAACATCTCATTTGTGTTGAACAGTTCAATGCACTTGGTCATCAAATTCTATAATATGGCCTTCAGTCACCATTAGGACCTAAAAATAAGGCAATAATTATTTTTCAAAAGAGAATAGTTAATTTTCAAGGATCCCCTTGGTTAAAAACAAAGCAAAATAAAAACAAAGGAACACGCCCAAAGAAAGCAGAAACAGGATTAGTGCGATGAGTCTCTGTGCAAGAATTCATCAAAATACTATATATTCTCTGGCCTACAACATACACTTTCAGTAATATTGGATTCCCTTGTTCTCACTCTGTGAGAAAGATCCTGGCAGACATTCCAATCAATCAGCCAATCTTCTAGTTATTCTCTCAATACTGGTAGAAATTGGGGTTTTTCAGCAAATGACTCAGAAGATCTGACTTGTTTTTAACATTTATCCATTCATATATTTTATGTATATGAGTGCTCTGTCTTCATGCACACTAGAAGAAGAAATCTGATCCCATTACAGATAGCTGTGACTCACTGTGTAGTTGTCAAGAATTTAACTCAGGACCGCTAGAAGAGCAATCAAGTGCTCTTAGACATTGAGCTCTCTCTCCGACTCAAATACTGACTTTTCAATAAAATCCAAAAGAATACACAATGTCTTATGTTCCATCCTTTGTGCTAAAGACTACAAGGCAAAGCAAACTATTTTACATTTTCAAAGGAATGTCCTGAAATTCCAAATCTTCTGAATTCTCTAGAGCTTCAATGAGTTATCAGGGCACTGAATTGTAATGATTTATTTTTCTCCTTCCTTGGCAGTAATGTCTTCTCAGTTATCTGACATACCTGCTGCTTGCTATGCAACAGGTCCTGTGAGCCTAATATAGTCAACGTAGCAGGACAGTCATGGCCTTGTTGAGATGTAAATGTCATAAGTGATACAGAACACTGGATAGAATTAATAAAGCTATGATGTTACCCTTATTAAAGTAAAACAGACAAATTTTTATTGGTTTTATTTTGAAGATCCATACACTTCTAAGTTGCTATATTTTCTGACAAGCCTAGAAAGACACTAACTGAAATAACAATGACAGTAGGAATTTCTGGGTTTATAATATTCAACTTATTCCCCAGGATCCACCTACCTTTCTCAGGGGACCATGAGTATAGTAAGTCCCAATGTCATTGAACTCATCTCTACAAGTCTTGCCTTTGATTTAAGCACTGATCTCCAGGACTTATCCAGTAATAGAACATTACAAGTGTCTTACTTAGCTTTACAAGGCTTAGGGCAATGACAAGATCCTATTGGTCTTCTTCACATACTATCTTTTAGACTAGAGGACACAGGTTTGCTAAGGATTTTCTTTCAGTTGTTTATTATTTTTAATATACCTTAATTTATGAACCATGGTAACCACTGCTTATTTGGTTCAAAGAACCACTAGGCCACAGAACATATTTAAGAAGAGTTCCCATAGACTAGCTGATTCTAAAAAAGCTACCTCATGGATATGTGAGTGAAGTTCCAGTCTGGATTTCTAAGCATTATAATTAGCATGAAAACAGTGTTAACAAAAATAGTCTGGAATTTCCCATTTCCTGGTATATTAGTTTTCTCCCAAATGATGAAACTCTTCGGGAGTTTTACAGCATGTGCTTATGACCTCACAAATTCTAATTCAGTTCTGTTCACTGTTTCAGGTCATGTTTTGCTGCTCTTCATGCTATACTAAGAATTCAGAGACAAAGTCTTAATAACCATGGACAATACCAATAATAGTGACCATTTTCCTTCTAAAACCTCCTGTTTGAACCCCAAGGAGCAAGTGAAAGGTCATTGCCATGGAAGTCTTTTATAAATGCCACTGTCCTAATTAAGGAAATATGGTTTTAAATTAGATTAAGCTAATTCAAAAATTTTTGACAGTAAAAATATTCAAAATGACATTAAGCCACCATCTTGCCAACTTATTGACAAGTGAACAAACAGGTCAAGTACCCACACCTCTAAAACTCTTTATTTCTTGCTCATAGGGAACATACTCGCCTCATGGCTGCTTTTCATCCATGGTTATTTTTGGAATAGAGTTACATCCATGATCTTAATTGAAATAAAAGATAAAATGTATATGCTATGCATAAAACACTATAAGCATCTGTTTATCACGTTGATAAAAAGCTTGAAAGAAGACAGTACTAGTTTTTTTTATTGATAAAAGAAAAATTTACATTTACTCCCCTTGTTCCTGGCCCTCCCGCTTCCCCACTACCCCACCGCCCTCCCCCTGCTTCCTTGAGATGGGGCAGGATACCCTGTCCTATGGGAAGCCCAAGGCCCTCCCCCCTCCATCTCGGTCTAGGAAGATGTGCATCCATATAGAATAAGTTCCCAAAAAGCTAATACATTCTAGACTTTAAATGCATTCGACCTAGATTAGAGGGTTTGCTGATGATTAAAGGTGACAGGGCATGAAGCTAAAACTCATCTGCACAAGACAAAGTGTCACAAGGACAGAATGCATCGTTTTTGCATCTGAAATATCAGAACGTTCACAGAGGAGATACGATGCTGACAAGGTTCTTGAGTTTAGGTTTGAAATTAAAGTCTCAAGAACTCTGTCTGCAACTGGAAGTAGAAGTGAAAGTCCTATCTTGCTGATTTAACAAGTAGAAAGCATATGCACAGTTTGTGGCAGAGCCATTTAAGGATTCAATGTGAAAGTTGTATATGTGTCAAATACATAAATATGAGTGAAGATCTTTTGGAGGAGAAAGAATGGGTCATGTTCATGTGGATCTGTACCAAGATGTGTGGGTACTTCAGTGGCCCCAATACCACAGCTCTTCACTAATGAGTGTGTGCACCGGGGCCTAACACATGTTGACCCTGAGAATGTTGGGTGCCATTGACTTGTATGTTGATTATATAGTAAAATAAAACAATTAAGAAACTTTATACATCAGCATTTAGATTTGGATATTTACCTGGTGGGTTCACTCTATTCAGAATCATTGTTCTGTGATCTTAAAAAAGACTCCACTTTTCAAGCATGTTACCGTCACTCTTTTACAGGGTTCATATAGAAGTGTTTCTCGTTAGCTTTATAACTGGTCTGACCTCAAGGGTAAGATATCTGGTGTCCAAGGAAATTTTTCTAGTTATATGTTTCTCTCTCCCCAAATTCTGGAATTGGAATACTTCTTCATAATGAGGAGAATAGGAACTACTGCATGCATGGCTTGGGTTTCATTAAGAACTTCATGATGAACAGAATTCTTTGAATCAACACTTTCCTGAAGGTATTTTGTTTATGTGTCTGGGTGTTGTGGTGTAAACTGGAGATCTATAGTGCCCTTCGACACACTTTTCCTGAAGAGTCAAAATCCTCTCTGATCTGTATGCTTTCTATCCTACATGGTAGCTGAAGCCTGATGAAGTTTTCTTTCTATGACATTTGCTGTACTCACCATGAAAAACACTATCATCCAAAGAAATTTAACACTGAGAGCAAATATCGAAAATCTTTCATTCCAATGGATTTTAATCATATAGTTTTAAATAAAGCTAGGTAAATGTTGTCTTTTAATTGAAATCTACAATCTGTAATTTATGTTGGCAACTTATCAGATTAAAGTGTGATATATATTATGTATAATATAGGTCTATATAATTTTTATAGGGATATATAGTATAATATATAGTATATATATAATAGTATATATATAATATAAATATCTCAAGAGAAAATTCTTGATTATTTTTAAAGCCATAAGTTGTAAGCTATAGGGGTGCAATGGGGGAATACATTCAAAATAAAATATACACTTGTTCAAAATTTGGAAAAATACCTGAAGACGCTATAATAACAGAAAAGTTAGTTTTCATATTCTTATTATAACAACCATAGGAAAATAAAGCAACAAACCTAATTTCTATTTTAGTGGAAG
>JAQHUG010000042.1:3281882-3297894 GCA_028555095.1 Dicrostonyx torquatus | reverse complement strand
AAATGAGAAACCATTCTTTTAAAATACAAATAACCACAGTCACATCAGAACAAGGGATCGAGCTACCAAAAAAAAAAAAAAAAAAAAAAAAAAATACAAATAACAAAATGAATTTTGAACATGGCAGATATTATATAGTCACTAGCTTTTTTTTACATAGATATATTTAAAAGGCTTACTGATGGAGCATAATCTCTTGTTAACTACATGCCAGGAGAAAGTTTTAATTCATCAAGAGACATTGAAAATTACTACTAAAACATATTTAAAGCTTCCTGCTTTCTACAATATCTTAAAGTTTACACAAGTGGTGGCTATTTGTAACCATTTGAATGGTCCTTGAAGCACAGTTTAACAAACTTGCTTTACCTATGTAAAAAGTATGTATGATTTTGTAAATTATAGATGAGGCAAAGTTGAGTCACTCATTAAATCTTTCCCACATATTCTCCCTAATACATTCGTAAAGTTTGAATTGTTTGTTCTTGGGATTAAGGAGACTCTCATCTATTAGAAACATCAAGCTTTGCAATGGCCTTAGGAAGGTCATAGGACCTCCTCAAAGCTGCCATCAGACATTCTCATTTGTGACAATGCTCTTAAATGCTCACCATTTTTTTCTCCCCCAGACAAATAGTTTTACTATATTAAAATGTGGCTTCTGAAGTTAATTGTCTCTCCTTGTAAATATAATCAAAAATTATTATTATCAATACATGATACTTGCTAAACAGTGGTGACACATGCCTTTAATCCCAGAACTTGGGAGGCGGAGGCAGGTAGATCTCTATGAGTTCTAGGCCAGCCTGGTCTACAAGAGCTGATTACAAGACTGGCTCCAAAGCTCCAGAGAAACCCTGTCTCAGAAAACAAAAACAAAAAACAAAACAAAGCAAAATAATACACGATAGTTGTTCTATAGAATAATTAACAAAAATATTCCCTTTGCATTTAAAGTGTACAATTTCAATCTTATTAAAACTGTATTTGCATATCTGAGAAGTATATATATACATATATATATATATATACATAGCTTTATTTTATTTATTTACTTTTTGGTTTTTCGAGACAGGGTTTCTCTGTGGCTTTGGAGCCTGTCCTGGAACTAGATCTTCTAGACCAGGTTGGTCTCGAACACACAGAGATCCGCCTGCCTCCGCCTCCTGAAGTGCTGGAATTAAAGGCGTGCGCCACCACCGCCCGGCTCTATAGCTTTATTTTAAAGAGATACCTTTTAAATTCTTTTTTTCCATTGTAGGTCAAATGGTGAACAAATTCGAGCATATCTCTGTAATAAATAGAGCTCTTATGCCATTATTATAGAAGAGTTTTCAATTTGTCCAATTCAATAGATTTGCTAGTGTGCATGCATTTATTATATAAAATGATGAGAACTTACAGCTTTTCTGTCACATAGTATCAATTGATTGCGTTAAAATGAGAATTATCAAAACAATATTTTCTTCACATTTCTAAGATCACACCAACCAGATAAGTTACAAGACATGCTTACAGCTTAAAGAGACAGGGTAGGGAGATAAACACCCACCTTTAGTGTTTGAAAGTTATTTTTTACTGGCACAGTATCTGTACCATGATGTGGTGTTTGGTACACTGGCTTATTGATCAACTCAGGAACATATCAAATCAATCACCCTAGACTTTTTCCATGCACAAATCTGCTCTTATGAGTCTCTGTTTTTAACTATGGTACCCCTGTTGTTCCATCAAACACCAGATTCCAAGTCTCCTATCTTGCATTGAGCTAGTCGATCCACACAGCTTAATAAGCAGAACCTCAGACATTTCACTGATGGGCACTGTGTTTTTATGGAGAACAGAATATGAAACAATTGCAGACACTGTAACTCAGGTGGTCAAGAAATACATTGTTTGATTTTTTTGTTTGATTTTTTTCCAACATCATATACCCCTATCACATTTTTTTCCTAATCCTATTCTGTTCTCCATTAAAACCCAGTTTTTTTCATTTATTTTATATACCTGTCACAGTTTTCCCTCACCTCTTTCCTCCTGTTTTTCACTTCCCATCTACCTTCTCCCCATATACTCCTCTTCCTACTCCATTCAGAAAGGGTCAGGCCTCCCATAGGCATCAACAAAGTATAGAAAATCAAGATCAGGTAGGACCAAGCTCCTCATTTCGCTTCAGTGGCTTTCTGTTTAGTTTGTTACTATTTGGCATGAGTGTGTGTGTGTGTGTGTGTGTGTGTGTGTGTGTGTGTGTGTGTGTTGGATGGAGGAAGGTGTTGTCACAGAAGTCTTCCATGTTCATCTTTCTCAACTGTGCATCTGTAGTCACCGATAACACTGCCAAAGTAACTTATTTACTCTCATGATCCGTGGGAACATAGATTATGAACTTCCACATGCTTTCTGGCATCAACATCAACTGCAAAGAGGGATCCCAGTAGGAGGAGGGCCACGGATCCAGACAAGTCCCTCTGATGTAGCTGAGATCATGGATTCCAACACGGCTTAGGCTACAAAATAGGCCATGGAACTCTACCTGGCCTTTGGTGACATCATGGACCTTGGACATCAACACAGACTAGATCACAGTAAGACCATGAACCCAGACATGCTACTCATGATATCATAGTCCAGTATATCACCATGGCCCCAGGTGGCATCACAAACCAACCATATCTATGTGGCCCCCATCAGGAACATTGTCTATGAACATCAGCAAGGCTTCAGGCTGCAGCACAGACCACAGGCATCTGAGTGGTCTTCAGTGGTAGCATTGGCAGGGGTGTTTCTCAAGAAATAAAATTTGTTCTCTTTTTCTCTGCTAAATCTTATGTGAAATAAGGAGGCCATAATATAACTCTCTAGGTAAGAAAGAAAATTCTAAACAATGAAACTACTAATTTTAAAAGACCTGGTTAATCCTGGCAAGGGTTAAATTATCTAGATTTGGTAGTCATTAAATAAGGAACCAATAAGGTAAATGTGTGTAGATAAGATGAAAAGAAATTTTAACTTGTTCAGATACCTTATCATGAGTTCCCAGTTTCTGAAATGTGCTTAGAACAAAACTTTCTGTTTTATGAATAAAAAGTAAGAACAAGGTGAGGGAAACAGCTTAACATGGGCGAACACAAGGACTTGATTTCAAATTCTTAGTGCTCAAACATTTTTAGTTGAATATATTCTGTTGAAGTTATGGATGTAAAAATTAACCATCCTAATAGCAATACTTAAATACTTAAAGAACAGGATAGAAGGAATGGCAGAATAATTAAGGTGAATGAATATCATTTTAGTTGTTCATCGACTTCATAAACCAAAATCCTTTGGGACAGCCATTACAATGCACAGTGTATCACGGAAAATAGCTAAGACAAAAATAAGTGTTTCACTCCCTCTACTAAAATGATTCCATAGCAGAAGCATCTTACATTATTGTACTAGAAAAAATATTTTAAGAGAAAAGGCTTATTTAAGGGAGATAATAGGATAAGATACAAAGCCACTTTACTTTTGTTCCAATGAAAGTTAATTAAGAATTAATTAACTTTAAGAAAATCCTTATATTCAGCAATTAATAAACAGAACCTCATGAAACTGAAAAGCTTTGATAGGCAAAGGACACTGTCATTAGAACAAAACTGCAGCGTACAGAATGGGAAATGGTTTGCGCTAATCCCACATTTGAAAAAGGACTAATTTCCAAAATATATGAAAAACTTAAGAAAGTAGATATCAATAAAACAAGTAATACAGACAAAAAATGAGGTACAGAGCTAAATAGGTTAATTCTCAACAGAGGAATTTCAAATGGCCTAGAAATAGTTAAAAAAAATGGTCAATATCTTTGGCCATCAGGGAAATACAAAAATAAATGACTTTGAGATTCCATCTTTCACCTGTCAGAATGACTAAGATCAAAAACACAAGTGACAGTTTCTGCTGGCAATGATGTGGAGCAAGGGAAACACTCCTCCTTTGCTGGAAGGAGTGGAAACTTATACAGCTACTTTGGAAATCAATATAGCAGTTTCTCAGAAAATTGGGAATCTATCTGCCTTAAGACTATCTACACCACTCCTTGGCATATACCCAAAGGATGCCCCATCCTACAAAAAGGACACTTGCTCAACTCTGTTCATAGCCGCTTTATTTGTAATATCCAGAAACTGATAATAACTTAGATTCCTGTCAGCTAAAGAATGGAAAAAGAAAATGTGGTCCATTTACAAAATGCAGTATCACTCAGTTGTTAAAAAATTAACATCATAAAATTTGCAGGCAAATTGATGGAAATAGAAAATAAAACATCCTGAGTGTAGTAATAACCCAGACCCAGAAAGACAAACATGATATCTATTTTCTTAAGAGTAGATGTTTACTGTAAAATAAAGGATAATCATGCTACGATCCCCAGACTCAGAGGTAAGTAACAATGGGTACTCAAGGAGGGGACGTATGGATCTCCCTGGAAAGGGTAAATAGAATAGATTTTGTGGGAGGACTGGAGCTGGAGGGGGACAGGCATAAGAGGGATCATGTTGGGAGAAGATGAAAAAAGAGTACTGGGAAAGATAATTATATTCGGGTCATTATAAGGTGAGATGAAAAGCTAGTATAATGGAAACTCCCAAATTCTATGAGGGTGACCGTAGCTAAGATTTCCAGTAAGGGGGAATACAGAGCCGTGACTGGCCAACTCCTGCAACCAGACATTTTCCAGTAGAGGGATTGGGACATCAACTATCTTAGTTAAGGTTTCTGTTGCTGTGACGAGATACCATGACATGGCAACTCTTATGAAGGGAAACATTTAATCAGGGCTGGCTTATACTTCCAAATGTTTGGTACAGTATTATCACTGTGGGATATGGTGGTGTATAAGCAGACATGTGCTGGAGAAGAAGCTGAGAGTTCCACATCTTGATCCAAAGGCAGCAAAAGAAGACTTTGTCATACTGGGCATATCTTGAGTATATAAGATCTTAAAGCCCACCTTCACAATGATACATTTCCTCCAATAAAGCCATACATACTCCAACAAAGCCATAGTGCCTACCACTGGCGCTATGGGTCAAGCACTTAATCACATAAATCTGTTCAAACTAGCTATTCAAACTACTACACCAATCCAGCCTCAAAACCTTCGACCTAAAATTTGTCCTGCCTGCAAGATGTGCTGGGGTTGATGTGGCAGAGAAATTAGGGGAGTGACCAACCAATGTCATGAAATGGAGCCTACCTTTGACACAGCCTGGAAGGCCAGGAACTCGAGGCTGGGTAGCCCAGATACCTAGAACAGAACAACTAGCAAAAAAGTCAATAAAATGATTTCTAATGATATCTGTTCTACATGTAGACAGGAACCTCGCATGATTCTCATCAGAGAGGCTTCATCCAGCAACTCATGGAAACAGATGGAGATCCGGAGCCAAACATTAGGCAGAGTTTGGGAAATCCTGTGGAAGATGTGGAGAATAGATTGTGAGAGTCAGAGGGGAGAAGACTGCACAGGAAACTCACAGAATCAACTAACCTGGGCTTACAGGGGCTCACAGATACTGAACCAACAACCAGGGAGCCTGCATAGGTCTGATCTAGAACTTCTGCTTAAATGTTACAGTTATGTAGCTTGGTCCTTTTGTGGGATTCCTAACAGTGGGAACAGTGGCTATCTCTGACTTTCTGATTTGCTTTTGGAATCCTTTCCCTCTTACTGGGTTGACTTGTCCAGCCTTAACTGGAGGGGAGATGCCTAGTCATATTGCAATTTGATGTGCCATGTTTGTTTTATATTCCTGCAAGGCTTGCCCTTTCATGAAGGAAAATGGATGAGGTGTGGATGAGGAGAAGAGTTGGGGAGGAGGGGCACTAGGCAGAGAGTAGGAAGGGAAACTGCAATTAAGATATAATATATGAGAGAAAAAAAGAAGAAGAAAACCCTTATGACATTCATTATCATTCCATGAAACAAGCTTGATGATACAGGGTTGAGGTACAAACTGGGAGGCTAGACACTCAGGTTACTTCATACACTAATATTTGACAAGCTTTGCACAAACCTGCATCTCATTTGCTTATCTATACTGTGAGGAAGATGATGAATGAAAAAAACCATTGGCCTTTTGCAAATCAGACACATGCCTTGACTAGCATAGAATGAAATCTTGTTTTCTAGAAGTCTCAAGTGCATATTGTCAAAGTAGTTTTAGTAGGTGTGTGTGTGCGTGTGTGTGTGTGTGTGTGTGTGGTATCTGTCTTTATGATATTATAACTCCTAATTCAAAAATAAAAATATAAGTAGTTATATTTATATAAGTAGTGGCTCTTTTGACAAGCACATATTTTCTTTAGATATAAACTATAGGGTATAAAATGGGTGTGCAAGCTTAATGCGACCTACACTAATAAATACATAAGCTATCTCTTGCTATTGACATCAGCTACAACTCATCTTCTAGTTCATTCTGGGTAATAAACTAGTAAGTCAGTCAAAAGATAAATAAATCAAAACCAAACAATTCACAGAAAAATAATCTCTAGAAACTTGTTAATCGCAGGAGTCTTTAACTTGCAACTATACTTTTATTTTACTGTTAAGAACTATTACAAATCTGACGTCAGCAGTATGAGCAAGTTATAATTTTACTGGGAATGTTTTCAGTGTGGTTCGATGGAAATAGTCTTTGTACCTAAATGCAAAAGCTGTGGCAAGTGAGGGTGGCAGTTTCTAAATATGCAACTTCCACTTATTTTTTATGGTTAATGACATGGAAATGTTCTCCTTGCAAAAGATTTTTAAAAATCTCCAAATGGTTGGAGAGATGGCTCATGTATTGCTGCAGCAATGGATTATAAATTATAATTATCAGCCAGCTCACAGCACCCTGCAACTCCAGCAACAGGGAATCTATACCTTTCTCTGGCCTCTGCAGACACTGTACTCATCTGTACAAAACTCAGACTCATAATATATACATAACTAGAAATAACATCTTTTAAAAATATGATAAGAAATACACATAATAAAATAACCACTTCTCTTTTATCAGTAACTGCTATTTTTGCCCTTTAAATAGATAAAACTATCACAATCCATCATGCCTCCCCAGGACCTATGTATTTTTGTAGGTTTCCTTACAAAAATAAATTTTATATAAACTGAAACATTTGTAGACATGTACATAAGAAATGGTATTCATAGCTACAAAGGTACATTTAGATAACTTTTGTATTCAGTAGAAAATACTGCAGTCTATGGTTATACCAAAAGTTGTCTGGATGAGGAAAGGAAAAGAATCTCTGGAAAAGGAGAAGAATATGATCAAAATATATTTGAATTTAAGAATTATTTTAAATAATTAAAATTATAATAAAAATTCTTTTACATACAAAAAATCAGTAGTCTATTTCTTTACCTCTGGTTATGTATCTAGAAAGAGCATTCTCGTTTTGAAATTATTTAAAAATATAGCTCATTAATTGAGTTCTGCTTGGTTTTATGTGTTTTATATCTGCTTTCTTAACTTACCTTGAATCACATTCTATGAGGAAGCATGCAGGGATCTAATTTTCTTCTTCCCCATATTAAGTAGCTTTTAAAAATCTGTTTACAAATTCTACATAATCTATTTTCTCTTACCACCATTTAATGTATATATTGAAATGATGTCTGTACTATTTAAGATCATATTAATGTAGTTGTTATTTGAGAGTCTGCCATTTACCAAGTATTTGTTGCTTTAATTTGTTCCAATGTATAAGGCACCACACATTGCATCTTTGTTTCGCTTTTAGTACTGACTTTATTTTGTACACTGTCCTTCCTTATGGATTTATCACAGGAGTGGAGGTGCTTTCCTAGGGAATCTCTGAATTCTTTCTTCAGAGAGCAAAGAAATGAACCACTGGAAAAGACACAGCCAATGAAAATCTGAAGGTAACAGTGTTATCCCTACTAAATTGGAAGGGCCCTGAGGCTAAGAATCTGATAACAGAATCTGGGTTGGGTGTTTTATATGGCCCTTAAGTCCCTCCATTTTCCCCATTAGTGCTGTCTAGATATACTTCCCCCTGCCCACCTAGCTATGCACATGCCCTCTTTCCGTTTCTCTTTGTAATCCTTCTGGGAACAATACACTATCACATCAGGGAACAAGCTTTGCCTTCATTATGTAACTATGACTAATTCTCCTTCACTTCCCTCTCTCAAATATCATCCCTGACCTCCATAGAGAGGGAGTGATCTGTTTCATGCTGTGGGAAGATGTTATCTGTTCGGTACTTATAAAGTAGTTGACTAGGCCTGATGCAGAGATCCAAAAGAACAATCCTGAGGTCCTCGAATGGGCCTACTAGCAGTTCAGACTACATTTTTATCCTCCAAAGTTTAGAAAGTTGATGTGGGACTCCTCAGATGCCTCAGTGTCACCAGTTGTCTTCATGTCAGAGCAAGATTTTATGAGGACTTTGATCAAGCATAAGGTCCTGCACCAATGCCAGTCTAAATATTTTGAAATCCTTTGAAGTAGGACAGTCTAGGAGACTTATCTGACCTTATGAGTTGGATGCCTTGTTCAGATGAGAAAAGTAATGGCTACCAAGGCTATTCTAGAGATTGATGAAACCAGGATATGACAAACTTGTTCATATGGAAAGAATCATAGTGTGAGCTCTCTTAAAGTTGCCAGGAAAAGAGAAGAAATGGGGAGGCAGAGAGGAAGGAAAAAGAAGAAGGAAAGGAAAAGAAGGAGAAGGAGGAGGAGAGTGAGGAGGAGGAGGAGGAGGAGGAGGAGGAGGAGGAGGAGGAGGAGAAGGAGTTCTAACTACCACTTGATTTTTTTTTAAGAGAATAAAATTATGGCCTGTCTCTCTCAGGTGTATATGCTTGAAATGTAAAACTGAGCCAAAGTCATGATGCTCTATATCTATGCAGCATTTTTCTTATCAAGAGGAAATTACATTATTCATGTTAGCTTTTGAGTATACATTACTCTAGAGCATTTAAGATATATTATATCCATGTATATATTTCAAATAAAATAATCAAATTAATAAATACATGAAAACAAGCAAGTCAATGGCAATATTTTTTTTTTATTTTTGAACCCTCATGGCTTTCTGAACAATAACTTTTAGTAATATTTAATGCCTTACACTGAGAATTATTTTCAATATTCTATGTCTTCTTTTAACTCTTAAGTTAGTTACATTTAGATTCAAGTAACCCTGAAGATGCAAAAATAAGAGAATAATTTAAATTTCATATTTGGTAAAATTGGGAAAGAACTCATTTGAGTAAATAGTTTTACAAAGCACTACTGAATTTATAAGATACTTTATGATACTGGCACAGACTGGGGACTCGTTATCAGAAATTTTTTAGAATGGTCAAAGGAAAGTATAAAAGAGAAAATCTTAGGAAGTATTTTGAAAAACATAATATATAATATATATTATACATATTAATGTATTATATAATATATTTGTAATATATGTATAGATTTCATATTATTATATATGTGTGTGTTTGTGTGTGTCTGTGTGTGTGTGATAAAATAGCCTCTCTTGCTGACTGAGGAAAGGGAGAAGAGCTGCTCTTAGATTTGTTTATGAATTGTATTGATTAATCCCAATAAAATGTGTCATATTATTTGTTCATTTTGTTTATGTATGATCAGTTTGAGAACTCATTTGTATAAATGACAGGGATGTTATTTTGTCTCAATACTCATTAAAATCATGGCTTCCCCATGTTCCTTCTAGAACCATGTCCACTCTTCATGCTTTTCTTGTATCTGTAGTTACTGCCAATAGACTAGAAATTTAAATGAAATAATAATGAACATTTTGCATCAGCTAAAACATATAAAGAAAAGAGAATTGTGTGGAAATTGATATGTCTTTAAAATACAAATCTATTTAAGCTTTCTAGGCTAGTATAATCTTGAATTATGTCAGTACTAGATTTTACAGCCAAATCAGTTATAGGCAATATTGTGAACTCTTAGTGTTTCATAGTTTTTCTTTAGATCAGTCCAAAATAAAATAAAATATATTTTCTTGTGTTACTTTATAATAGAAGTTAAACATTGATAAAAATTAAAATTGTGATTATATTAACAGTTAACATAAAAATAATCATAACTGGACTGGTAGGATGGTATATCCTATGTAAATATGTACCTGAATTGAGATCTTGCTCATCCACCTAAAATTATTATGTGGAGCTACCCAGCTGTAACACCGGTGCTGAAGACGGCAGAGGCAGTAAGAACCCGGGGACTTGGGAGCATAGACAAAGTCTCAATGTTCAGGTTCAGAGACCTTATGCCAAAAATTAAAATGGGGAGATAGAATTACCAGACACTGACCTCTGGTCTCCATATGTGCATGGAAGGTTGAGCAACCGGTACATAAACAGATACAAATCATATATGCATATCACATACATATACACAGAAAATAAATAATAATAGTAATAACTAAGTTGAAAGATTTATAGTAAGTGATGTGCTCTCATAAGACTACTGCATACTTTGCCTGATAAATATATATAATAGATAGTTATCTCTAAGATAACAGATGAAGATGCTAAAGCTTAAAGAATGCTTCTACCTTGCACAAGGACATAGAGCTAATAAATGACTCAGCTAAATATTTAGTCCAGAGTTTGATTAAAGACTATGCCTGTTAATGCTGAAGTAATGACTCAATTCTGAATGTCCCCTGTTTTCATATGCTTTTATCAACTCTCCCATGTACCATTTCACACATTTGCAGGGATGCTTATATGATTTGAGAGTATTCAAGTTGCCACAAAATACAATGCTTCTCTGTATGTGGCTAACTGATCTATGCAGAAACCAAATACATAATATCCTGCAGTCACCTGTGTTACTGGCTCTGACTACAGGAACAGATGGCTTGCCAGGGACTGCACAGTTGCACATAGACATTCTGGATGAAAATAAATGAGAACCTTAAAGCTGAAAAGTAATGCTATATAAGAATCATCTCTACTCTTTTTCTGAAAAATATTTTCTGTATAATCAAATAATAACTGGTATTTTGGACATATTTGTAATGATTTGACCATAATCATAGACATGAAAATATGTTTATTGAAGTGAGTTAAATTTGATTACAATGTGTTTGATGAATCAAGTGTTTGTTATATGCTTGTCTTATTCACATCACCTACACAGTTTGAGAGATGGACAGACCATTGTAAAAGGTTAAGGAGAAAATAAAACCCTTGGTAATACTGAACTTTTTCATTCATTATCCTTTACTAATACATATACTAATGTGTAATATATATACTGATATACTAATCATCGGAGTTATTAACCACATGTCATATTTAAAATATGTATTTACTGAGAATATCATAGTCTGTGTCATCCCCAACAATTTCAGGCCTTGATTCAGATATGCAGGTTTGCATAGTCCTATCCTAGTGAGTTTACCAGTCTCTCCTACCCAAGATGTCCCTACACATCCAATCCTAGCTCTAGTTGTACACCTTTTGGGCCAGTCTACCTGAAATAGGTTAGAATCTTACATCTGACCTACAACCAATAAAAGAAGCTAACAAATCCACATCATTTCACAAAAAAACAAATGAAAGCACAAGACTGTATGCCATCCCTCAAAAAACAATGAAAAACCCCACCCTAACCCTAACCCCAAGTTAAAAAAGACATATCTGCAAAGACAAAAGAACACAAAGAAACAAGAGCAGAAAAGAAACTGCTCAAAATATGTTATATCTAAAACAATGTGTAACAGCTGAAGGAGAAAGAAGAACTTCCCATCATCAATAGCTCCTTGTCTGAGCCCACTAAATAAGAGGAAACTCATTCCAGCACTGTAAAGCCTAGTACTCAAGGCTGAAGAAGACATAGTCACTAGGGCGGAGCTGTTTGTGCATTTTACAAAGCATACTTTCAGCAGCCAAGAAAAGAGCAGTTTCTTGGAACAGTGATTAACTTTTGCCACAAAGAAAGCAAACTCTATATGGAGATTTTTTGATGACCATCTTCTCTCAAGTAAACTGGTGCTGCCAGAAGGAAACCTGTCTCATTGTCATGAAAAGCCTATGTTATCAAAACATTTTAAATGCCACATTCTATAGGATTTTTTTGTTTTTTTTAAAGACAGGGTTTCTCTGTTCTATAGGTTTTGTAATACTTTGAAGGTCACCCACCTATCTAAAATATATCTCCCTACGACATTGAAAACATACCTAACATGACTATAATTTGATAGTTACAGATGACTATTAACCTATTTTTCTTTATATTCTAAATGTTTTCAAAGACTAAAACATTAGGCAACCTTGGAAAATGAACTGCATCGGTACAATATCTTAAACAAGAATAGAAATACATATACGGTATAACAAAAATAACATTCAATTTGTATCAACATAAAAATCCATGCCAATGTAAAATATTGAGAGTAATGGTTATTTAAAAGTAGACTCACCAATCCACCAATTTATACATCACTTCTATACTGTACCCCCCTTTTTCCTTCAGAAAAAGATCTCTGAATCGAACCTTCTTTGTTTAGTTTTCTCCCTTACCATAGCCAGTAACAGGTTATAACCACCCCTCTTAAATATTGATAAACATCCATAGCCCACCTAATGACCAAAATTTATCTAGCTAACTTTTGTGAATGTGGATATCATGTTTTATAGACTGTTTCCTGTTGTCTTGGGGCAATGACAAAATTAGGAGACCCTGAAAAAATTAAGGTAACTTTCAAATTCTCGGGAGAGTTAGCTGTTGTCCAGACTCAGTGTGATGAAGAAATACAAAGTTTATCTTAAGCCTTGGCTGGAATAGTCTGTGAGGGTGAATCATCTCAGCTATCTTGAAGAAGTCCTGGATGGAGAACTCTGAGGTAAATGTATCAGAGGCATTCTGAGAGGCTGGATCACCTGGGCCACCCATTTTTATTGGTGTTGATCCACTTGTTCTGAAAATATATGAACTTTTAAAGTTAATATATATATCTGTATTGACACAGAGATGGAATGTATGGTGTACACAGGTCAGTCAAAGATAATTTGTTCTGTTTGAGCAACTTTATAAGTCTGCCAACTTTATAAGTCTGTTTGGGCTACATAACCAAACTGTAATATAAATCTGTGTCGTGTCATATGAAAGGATGGCACATAATAATAATTCATGAAGGGGCCATACACAGACAGATTTTTCTTTGAGCCACGAGCTCACCAAAAATGACATGGAGATTTATTAATGATGAAAGCTTGGCAGAGAGCTTAGGCTTGTTTCTAACTAGATCTTTTAACTTAAGTTAACTCATTTCTATTAATTTACTTTTTGCCTTATGGCTTTATTGCATTATCTCTGTATGTCTGTTCCCTCTGTATCCACTGGTAACTCTGTCTTTCCTCTTTCCAGAGCTCTCCCGGTCCAGAAGTCCCTGCTATACCTCTTACCTAGTTATTGGCTAGTTAGTTTCTTGTTCAGTTTTCTTAAACCAATCACAGTGGTACAACTTCACACAGTGTAAAGAAAAATTCCACTACATGTAATAGCCAGATAATCAGAATGTGTGCTATTGATGTATCTTGTAGACATAAAAGGAAAGCTGAGTTGATGAAACCACAACAACATGGTTGCCTAAACAAGACATATAAAATAATAGTACCAGTTGATATGCCAAAGTGGGTTGGGAAAATTTCCCAAGATTCCACTACCAGGTGGTGTGTTGCAGGCAATCTTTGCTGAATGAGGAAAAATTAATTATTTTTCTCCAGGGACAAACTCCTTTATATGTAGGGCATTAGTGTGGTCCTGAGTGAATTTGTGCGTTGTTTGACATGGGCACAGTCATGCCAGGGACCTAATGCCTCAGCCCCAAATTAGTAGGAAAGCAAGGCTCAGAGGGATAACAAGCCTCTATCTTGTCCATGTCCAGAAGTGGATAATGTGCCATAGCTTTCTCCCAGCGATGTTTATTATCTGAAGATTGCTGCATTATAGAGATTGTTCCTTCCAAGATTATCTAAACCAGCCTCCGTGTTCAGCTGTATATAATGACCCTACCTCTTTACTTATCTGTGTATACCAACCCTGCTTCTTTGTTTATTTGGATGGAATAACCCTGCTTCATTGTCAGCTGTATTCATCAACGCCACCCCCTATTCATCTATATATAATCAGCGCAGTGCACTTCCAGACTGCTGCAGTTTCTCCATCACAGCTAACCTAGATCACCTGATCCCAGGTTTTCTGTGCACCCATGTCTGTCAGTTCCATCTTCACTCCTGTACCACCTCAGTCAGGTCAGTCTGGGTAGCTATGCAGAACATGGTGTCTGTATGTTATCTAATTTCAAGTGTTCAACCCCAATCTAATGTACATATGAAGAACACTAAAGGGACTCAGATGGAGTTGGATTGGGAGAATAAGGGAGAAAATGATGTAAATATGTAACTTAAGTATAAGATTCTCAAAAATAGTCTTTAAAAAACAGAAAACATACTTGCCAAAATTGACAAATATTGAAAGTACTGATGAGTTGATTTGCAGAGCATCTATCTATCCTGTATAAACTTCAATTTTAAATTCTTGAGGGATATGATTTTTGTAATTAAGAAACAAACACTAAAAGGGAGCTGGTTGTTCCATAAATAACACCCAGTTCTAACCTTTGCTTCGCTTTTCTTTCTTTTCATTTGTAGTCAAGGTCCCCTGACTTTTTGGGAACAAAGCAAACATGGGGCATCAAGAAGCTCCAATTTCTGTGTTTACAACAGTCCATCAATTATTCTAGTGCTAGATGCTATTTTATAATCTTAAAGAAAATTAAATACATACAGAAGTCAGGGGTCCCACCAGGCAGTGCTGGCACAAGCCTTTAATTCCAGCACTCGGGAGGCAGGGGCAGGTAGACCTCTGTGAGTTCGAGGCCATCCTGGTCATGTTCCAAGACAGGCTTCAAAGCTACAGAGAAACACTGTCTTGAAAAAAAAAAGTGAGGGGTCTCTTGGGCCCAGGAAGCAAATGGAGGCAGTCTAGATTGCCAATTTCTCTCTACTTTTCCTTTCTGTTCAGGTCATATGGTAATATCTGATTGATCAGAGTCCTATTAATTGTACCTCATTATTATTTAACAATTCTTCAGGGTTCTTTCATCTTCTCTGTTAACAAGGATGAAATCATAACAAGTTTCAATGTGAATTCTAACCTTGCAATTTTTTATAAAATAAGCCTAAGAAATAAGCATGGGCAATGGTGCAAAGGCACACTGAAGTCATTTAACTAGCAGGGAACTGGCCATGTAAAACAGCCATTTTAGAGGACCAGAAAAATACTTTAATTTCCTTTTACCTAGCATGGAGTTTTCTATAATTAACAATATTTCAGCTAATTACTGCAGCGTTAAGGTTTCCTTCTATCATTTGTTTTAAATTTATGAAATGTAAAATTATTAAAAACATAAAATATTGGTACAAATGTGCTTTTTACTGGAAATCTATTGCTATATGAAGATGAAAAAATATATCCTGAAACTAAAGTTAAAGCTTCTCCATCCAAAATCATTTGGGTATGAATAAAATGAAGAGTTGCTATTATATGGCTACTTGCTAATTTGGGTATCAAAATTCACACCTGGGGATGAGGTGTAACTCAATGGCAGAAAGCATGCCGAACATGCAAAAAGCCGTGGGGTCTTATAGAATTTAAAAATAAATACATGAATAAAATACAGAAAAGTTCAAGTCCAAGCTATATTTTTGACTCTGGAGTTATTATACTTCACAATGTAATCTTTCAGGAAAATTTTTCAATCTTCTCTTAAGAAACTAACATATATAGAATGCAAATAGAGAGGTAAGAAGAGAAAGACAGATTTTCTACAACAGAAGAATAATGCATTTTATAAAAAGGACACAGGGTAGGCACAAAAGAAAGGCTCTGAGGAATACCTAGAAAAAATATCAATATAAACATATTCACATACTAAAAAA
>JAQHUG010000042.1:3270590-3281466 GCA_028555095.1 Dicrostonyx torquatus | reverse complement strand
GGGAGGGTATGTGGAAGGAATGGGAGGAAGGGAGAAAGTGGGAACTTGGATTGGTATGTATAATGAAAAAATAACATAGTTTGTTTTCTCTTTTTAAAAAATGAAAAAAAGAAATTTCATAAGCAGAAAAAATGTTTTTCAACAATATTACTGTGCTAGATTTTAAAGAAAGGCTTGAATATACCTTTGTAATTATGGAATCATTTTTCCAGTGAAATCTTTAAACTTGATACAATCCCAATCAAATTCTTAGGCTATTCTTTTTGGACAATTTGATAATCAATATTTAGACTTATATAAACAATGAGGAATTAGAGATTTACTCCATATACATCAAAACATATTAGAAATAAAGAGAAGATAGAAATTAAAAAGAATAAGATATTTAGCAATAAATAAGTATATATTTTATTTTCATGGCTGTGACCAACAACCTTGCCAGAAGCAAATTAAAGTAGTGTGAAGACACTGGAATGTAGAATTTGGAGTAACCATAATTTGTGTTCTCAGGCCAAGACAATTTACATTTGGCTCCAGAATAAATCATCTCTTCTCCTCTATGAGGTGAGAAAGCCCATAGTTTGCTGACATCCTAGCAGCAAGAATTCATTGCAGAACAGATTTTACACTTCTACATGTACAGGAAAAAGACAGTATGACAGGAAGAGACCAAGCATAATACATGCCTAACAGATCTGCATCAATATGTACTGATCTACATCTTTGTTCTAGGTACCACTGCTTAACTTACCAGCATCTCCAAAGAGTGCCACGAGGTTGGGTACCAAGTGTTCAAAACAGAAAGTTGTTCAGGAGAAGACTTCATATTCAACATATAGAAATAACTAATGGAAATTTAGTAGTTGGATTATCAACTTGATTTCAGTGTGAACAGCACACATTCTTCATTAAAATATGATGATAGAAGTTGTAGAAGTTGGTGAATCAAGATTTATATACACTTTTATATTAAGAGTGATGCTGTACTGTGTACATTCTACAGGTCTTAAATTTTAAGTTTTAGTGTGTGTGTGCATGCATGTGTGTGCGTGTGTGTGTGTGTGTGTGTGTGTGTATACTTGTATACATCTGCAGTTCATGGAACACATGTAGAAGTTGTTAGCCATGGTTACTCCATTTTGGAAAGCTCCTACATTTTATTTGAGTAAGAATTGACAAAACTAAAGTAACCTTTTTTTCTGTATCTTGCCTCCTTTTCCTTTAGACCTTAGTAGGAGCATGCCACGAGAGACACTAAGTGATCATCAGACATTCTTTAACACACACTTTCTGTTTATCCTTCACCATGATCAATGGGACCAAATAAGGACTATTTCCAATCCTCCTATTTCCCCATTCCTGTCCTATAATTACTCAGTCTGCAAACAGATTGTGTTCTCTAACTTCTATATCCCTCTCTTAGGCTTCCCCCCCCAAAATAATCATGTATTATCATCTTCAAGTTACTCAACCCCTTTTAAACTTTCTCCTCATAGATATGACTGAGGCCAGAGGGCTTATGGAACATGTTCTGCACTCCCTCTATCCCTCTCCTCCCAAAACATGATTATCACTGTTCATTTTATTTTATCCAGTTTTGCTTATTCTAAAATACTTTCAATTAGAATCATGAGACATGTAATTTTTGTTGTTTTTATTTTGAAATATAATAAATTTTCTTCTCTGTTTTTTATGAGTTGGTAACTACTTTATTTCTTTTTCCTTTATTCAAAATATTGTTTCTTTCTTTTCTTTGAATTTTCTAATTTTTTTATTTTGTTGTTATTTTCCAAGACAAGGTTTCTCTGTGTAGCAGCCTTAGCTTTTCTTGAACTCACTTTGTAGAACAGGGTGATCTTGAACTCACAGAAATCATATTGTCTCTGCCTCCTGAGAGTTGAGATTAAAGGTATTTACTACCATGCTTAGTTTCTAAATAATATTTCATTATTTAAATTTATGAGAGTTTTTTAAGTTGTTGAAGGATGTTTTAGTTGCTTTTAAGTTTTGACAATTTTAAATAATACTTTAACATATGTAACTTATGTTATGTACATAACTTATGTACAACTTTTTCTGTGGATAAAATATTTTAATGCCATTATGTTATAATGACAAGCATGATTGGAGCATCATATGAAAGATATTTTAATATTTTATTAATACATAAAGAATTCCACATATGCATTTTGATTATATTTACTACCCCTACAGCATTTTCTCCCAGAAATACCACTGCTTTAAAGTTAATCANTAGGTCCCGGTGCCATTATCATTGGCTTCTCAGTCAGTCCCCACTGGCAGTCACATAGTGTCCATATAATAATTACTTTGTAGTTCTCTTAGTTCATATTGCATATGATATTCTCATTTTTCTCCAAACATTGTATATAAAATCTGGACCCTTTTTAATCTGGAGACATCCTATAAAGAACATTCTTTTTTGGTTGTCTAGTAATTAGCTGAAATATAGCTTACTTTAGGATATAGAATAAATGCATGTACATTTTCTTTTCAAATATGATGTAATGAATCAGTGCATTAATAATCAAAATGGTAGGCTATTGAGGTATTTTCACTATAATTACAATAATTTCACATGATGAAATTTTTTACATGCTTTCTCCTGTGCTGAGGTTTATGGTCCCAGGAAGCATTTGATAACTTTGTTTTTCCTTTTGAAAAATATGCCATGTGTTCATCTTGTATATCTGTTGCATTAAATATGAAATAGTTACCTTTGTGGGGAAATTGGTATCTTCCTGTGGAAGTTAGTATTCAAAACTGTCATGTAAGTTCACCTTCAATCTACTTTTGAATTCTCTCCCACATCATAGAAAAATTTAAAATTGGCAATTAAATAAAAGCTTAGAAAATCATATATATATTTCTGTGCCTAAGATCCTGTTTTAACACATTTGATGATTGATAAGTTTGAGAAAATACATTTTTTGTGAAATATTACATTAATGGTGTAAAGGTCTGTTACATTTGTTTACAGTACTTGTGTTTAATTATGTAAAGATGTGCTGCATTTGTTTCACTTTGCCTTCTTAAGGCACATGATTGGTCAAATAGAGAGTTGAAGGGCCAATAGGCAGGCAGTAAATGATAGGTAGGTCTGGTGGGCAGAGAAAATAAATGGGTGGAGAAATCTAGTCTCAGAAAGAATGAGGAGAGAAGGAGAAAAATAGGAGAAACAGAGGGACATACAAAGGGCCAAATCCAAAGAGCCATGAGCCAGCTAAACAGGAGGAAGAGTAAAAGTAGATATACAAAAAAAGTAAGAAAGGTAAAAAGCCCTGAGGAAAAAAATGTAGATAAAAAAGTTTAAATAAAAGCTAAGATAAAGCAAAACATTCATCACTAGTATTAAGTCTCTGTATCATGATTTGAGAACACTTTGTTGGCCCCCAATGAAAAAGCCAGCTACAGACATTCAGTTTTTTTTATTGAGGTGTCAAATTCCTACATTGTTTTCTTCTATTGAAAATGGCTTTTTTCTCATTTAATATATCCTGAATACAGTTTCCCCTCCCCTCCTCCCAGTTCCTCTCTACCTCCCCTTCCATCTGGACTCAATTCTGTTTTTTTTTCTTTTGGGAGCATTTTTTAATAGGTATTTTTTCCTCTATGAACTATTAAAATTGACCACTAATGCTGAGTTTGATTTATTTAATGTATGTCAATTGCCTAATTCAAAATCATTTTACTTTTATTTTAATGACATAATTAAATTCAGGTAGAATTTTTCTATGAAGTACAGCCTGGTCTCAGACTTGACATCTCCCTGCCTCAGCCTCCAAGTGCTTGTGTTACAGGCAGATATATGTCACTGTGCCATCAGAAACCCATTTTATTATCTTAATGTGCTGAACAAAAGACATGAAAAGAAAAACTACACTTAAAAACTTAAATGCATATTTCTATTAAGATATCAATGTTATGGAAAGCCAAGATTTCTTTCTTTCTATAGATTTGTTCAGACTTTCATTTGTAAGTGCATAAACATCTTTATATGACACTATGTAGAATTTTTCTAAGCATCTATGAAACTGGATATGCATAATAGGCCTTTGACACTTGAGATTTTGAAGTCATAATACTTTGTCTACGTTTGCATCTTGTCAAATTACTCAACTAATTCATAAGCATCATTTTATGTTTGATAAGGTATGGAAGGCAATTAATCCAGTGTTTATCTTTGAGACATCTTTGATTTTTCTTTCAAACAAAGCATTACTCATAATCCAAATATTGAAAAAGGATATATACAGCTTTGAGAGTTAAACAGAGAAATGAAGTGGATTTTTTTGTTTTTGCTTTTTTTTATTATTTGTTTGCTTATTCTTCTCTCATTCATTACATTCTAATTACAGTTTCCCCTTTCTCTACTCATCCCAATCTTCCCTCCATATATATTCCTCCTCTATTTCCCTTCAGAAAAGAGCAAACCTCCCAGG
Source organism: Dicrostonyx torquatus (assembly GCA_028555095.1). NCBI lineage: Eukaryota > Metazoa > Chordata > Mammalia > Rodentia > Cricetidae > Dicrostonyx > Dicrostonyx torquatus. The sequence continues at coordinate 3,277,003 of JAQHUG010000042.1, read as the reverse complement.
TATATTGACCAAACGTGGCATAACATTTTCCAGTAAGATTAGGCACATAAACTCCTCTCAAGTCTTGGACAAGTCAACTCAGTCAGACGAAAATGATTCTAATAGCTGGCAAAAAAGACTCAGGGATAATTCGCACCCCTTCTGTTAGGAGTCCTACAAGAACACCGATTTACACAAACCACGACACACATGCAGAGGGTCTAGATCAGTCCCATTGATTGTTGCTTCAGTCTCTGTCGACCACTATGAACCCTGCTTATTTGATTCTGTGGGCCATGTTCTCATGAAGTCCTAGATCACTTTTTCGGTTATCATCCTTTATCCCTCTCTTCTGCAGGGTTCCTGGAGTGATGAAAGCTATCTGGGCCTACACCACACCTGGTGAGTTAGAAAGGCTCAGAAACAGGCCAAGTAACATTTGTTTAATATACCTTGATGTGTGGCAAAGATGGACAACAGTCGGTTCATATTGCCCTGCCTGTTTTCCAAGGTCATTTTTCACTATCTACTTCTTGTTTATCTGTAGCATCCTGCGAGGACAGTCTCTTTGAAAAACCTGAGAGAATCAAGGAAAATTGTGACTAACCCACTGGTCTTATCAAGATTGAGTGGTATATTTTTATTATTTCAGGTGTTCAATGGAACCCAGCTTTTCAATCAAGGAAATCCTGTATTTCAATTGCTGGAACATAATTTCAAATGACTGTTGGCAATTAGGTAATGAAAGCAAGAAATTGTTGACCTGTAAAAATTTCAAAGTTGACAGCATGTATAGATATTTATTTTAAATATTAATCTGAATGAAGACCTTAAATTTATCTTAAGAGGTTTAGGAACAACTCAAAAATTATGCTCTAGTGTGTACACCTAAAAACAGTGGAGTGCTCCTATTTATGCATGAAAAGTGACTCCCAGTCTCCCTCCTCTTCCTCTGCCTTCTTACCTATCCTCCATATCCCCTTTTCTCTTCATCTTCTCCTCCTCATTCCTGTAACACCATTTTTTTAAATGAACACCTGTATTGAGTTTGAGTGATAGCATGGGAAGGTTCTGTTTTAAATGACTTTTATTCTTGATGCATCCTGAACTATAAGAACAATTTGATTGTTCCTTGCAAGATGAGCAAGAGACAGAATTTAAAGATAAGAGTGCATTTCTTTCCCTAAGAGCAAACTGCTTGATTATTTGTTCAGGTCCCTGAGCTACTGGAGCAGCAGGCACTGTGCAAAGGGCATCATGTGCAGTGAGAGGGAGACTAGGCATGCAAGGAAATGAAAAGAAATATTAGAACTGTTATTATCTGTACTTACAATAGAAGGACCGCACTGCAGATAACAGTGTTCAAAGCTCTTTTTTTATATTTATCTTGTGTCACATCTTCAGAACAAAACCAATGCGTAGACAACTGTGGCTTGTTTTAATAACAAAACTGCTGCCTGAAATGAAATTCTTGACATACCAATCACTCTTTATTGCCTAATCACTTTTTCATACAAATTATGTTTGTAGACACTTTAATAAATGTTTTGCACTTAGTCATCTACTTTATTTTCTTTGCTAAGTGGACCTTCAACAGCTACAAATGAACAAAGCTTCACAGGGAGGCACAAAACATTTCCTGTCATGCTACTAGCAAAGAACCTCCTAAGGAGTCAGGGAGAGAAAACAGAAAGGAGTATGAACAAAATATTTCTGTGAAAAATTTCATAATTGCTGATTTTGATACTGCTATTGAATTTGTCTTTATTGGTGTGTGTGTGTAAGTGTGTGTAGGTGCAGCAGTGTTCATCACTGTATGTGCATGACTGTGGGGGTCAGGGTTGATACTTGTGTCTGAATCTGTATACCTATCCACCTTGTTATTTTGAGACAGGGTCTCTCATTGGCCTGGGACACTCTAATGTGTCTAAGTTGGCTATCCAGTGAGCCTCAAGGATCCTTCTGTCCCTGCCTCCCATATATAGCTTCAGTTTTGAGCCTGAATATTCTAAGAAAATGTTTGGACATTTTAAAAAAGCCCTAAGTTGTAATTTAGTGTAACTTATAGCAGAGAAACACACCAGACTCAAGGCCATGGCCCACGAATTTGATGTGATTCAAATTCATTTGGATACATTTAATGGAAGGAACAGTCATGGACTTAACCAGATGTATTAGCATTTTCATCTATACTATAATTCCTCCATCAGGCCCACCCAGTCCTTCATTCTTAACCCCACTACATCTGAGCTCTGTCTACTATCATTAAAAGTAACATTTTACATCTTCTACCCTCGAGAAAGATAAAAATTCCATTTATATATTAACACTATGATTTATATATTAACACAACATTTTTAAAAACAATTAACTCTAAGTTTAGTAGTATCAGTGAGATAATATGCCCACTGGATTATAGATTCTCTTAGGACCAGGCCCACCAGGTTTATTCATTACTGTGTTTAGCTTGCCCAGTATGATGCCTTGACATTGCGTACTTTCTTTTTGCAGTAAGTGTGAAAGGTAGAAATGTTACCGAGCCTGGAAAATGTAACACTATCCCCCTAATAAATTTCAGTGATGTCACTGGTATTTGTATTCTTAACTTCTGTTTCATGTAGCAATTATTAGTTGACTCTTAAAAGAAGCTCTCAAGTGTTGTTTAGAATGTTCTAAATCAGTGCTTCTCAAGCTATATCTACTGAAGGATCAGTTTTCCTTTTCCAAGGCTTTTGCATTCTGTCCAGGATAATACTTTGATAAGATACAATAAAAATGGTTACTAGAGGACTATCTTAAGAAGATGCACAAATTCAAGCCTTTAGTGTTATGTTATTGGTTTCTATAAACCTGAGCTTTCCCTATAAAGTTATCAAGAACGTGTCAGAACATCCCTTCTGCTTATCTACATAAGTTATAGCCAATTGTTACAATCATTTCAAGGGTGGTGTCAGTCTTCTGAACATGTTCTGAGGTACACTAAGGCATGCTGTCAGATGCTTATGCCAGAGGGAGAGAGGGGAACATACTGGGAAACCTCTTCAGATAAGCTGTGGGAACAGAGAACTAGGAGGAAGGAGCAGATCGGCTGGCACTGCATGTCAGCCTCACATCCTGAAATAGAGGTAGTAAGGATTTAAAGGACAAGCATCGATCAAAACAGTCACTTATAAAACAGTTTCAAGTTGATTAGCAAGTGAAAAAAAATAATGTCAGTCAATCAGTAGCAAAACTAAATGTTCTCTTCTTACACCTTGCTAATGCACAAAGAATTGTAGGGCAGTCAAAGGCTGTTACAAGTGTCTCCTTGATCTTCTTTGCAATGTAAGTTCTATATCAGATCCTCTTAGTTATATCTATTTTTTTATTCTATACATTTTACTGCAACATTTTATCAACTACATTAGTATTCCTTATTTATCTTAGTCACCATTTTCATCATAACTACTTCCTTACTGTACTTTTAGTTAGTGTGTCTCAATGCTGGTTTATGTATAGTTCTCAGCACTGAAAATTTTGCTTGTCAAATGTATTTCAGCATTTGTTTTTATAGAATGAATTTGTTGAATTCACTGGTTTTGTTGCATTGAACTTTTATTTTTTATTTTACTTCAGATTTGTAAAAATTTTATGTCTATTTCAGCTGCAACATATATTGCTAAAATAAATTTTGGGTTGTCTGTCATTCTGTCTTGAGGCCTAATTCTACTGAATTGTAGTCTGTGGATATGATCTCGATGATAATGTCTTTCTTTCTTTCTTTCTTTCTTTCTTTCTTGAGATTTCCTTAGTTAAATAATAGATACATAAAACATTGTGCCACAAAGTCAATATTCTATTGCTGTAATGAGACACCATGATCACAGCAACTCTCATAAATGAAAATATTTCGGGAGGGCAGGGAACAAGGGGAGTAAATGTAAATTTTTCTTTTAACAATAAAAATTAACAAAAAATAAAAAAATATTTAAACTCACCTTGCTTAAAGTTTCAGGAATTTATTCCATTGTCATCATGGCAGGAAGCACAGCAGAACACAGGCAGTCATAGTGCTGGAGAGTAACTCAGAGAACACAGGCAGTCATGGTGCTGGAGAGTAACTCAGAGCTCTACATCTGGATCCTCAGAGCAGGCAGAGAAAGACACGACTTGAGCATTTTATACACCAAAGCCCACCCCAGTGATACACTTCCTCCAACAAGGCCACACCTACTCCAACAGGATCACATCTCCTAATCCCTGTCTAGTAATACTTAGCCCTAATGAACAAATACATGAGGCAATGGGGGCCATTCCTATTCAAACTGCCACACACATATTTTGTCTTTAATACTATAATGTGTCTCTTTGAATGCTTTTCAGTCATCTTTCTTTGTCTTATATTTTCCTAATGGAATTGAGTATTTGGTTCAGTCTTTGTGTAACATAATTAGTTCAGAATGTTATTTTTAACAGCTTTATTTACATTGCATTATTTACATGCCTCACCCTGCACAGTTTTGGACTTGACTTATCTGACCGAAGAGAAAAAGAAAAAAGGATACATATATAGACATATGTACAGAAATATGTATATTTAATGTATATTATAACATATAGCATGTTATGTGTAGGATATATTATATATTTCATATATACATATATACATACACACACACACATATATATATACATATATATATCAGGGTGGGGGTGAAGAGGCATGGCATCTAATCTTGGTAGGAGGTCTCTGTAGCAAGACAGTTTCAGGTTCTGGTATATCATCCAGGAAGAGGAATCTATGGTTGATTGTTTATACATATTGTGGCTTTAGATAAAGGCTGATTGCTATTTTGTTGCTGTTGTTTTGTTTGTTTGTTTGTTTTGTTTTGTTTTTGAGACAGTTTCTCTGTAGCTTTGGAGCCTGTCTTAGAACTAGTTCTTGTTGACTAGGCTGGCCTCTGCCTCCCAAGCACAGGGATTAAAGACATGTGCCACCACCACCCAGCAGGCTGATTGTTCTTAACATCAGCACTTGGACCAGAAGAAATTATTCATATTTCTCTGACCTTGACTTGGGGAAGGCTTTGGAAGTTTCATGGGTATCTGGATCTGGCTGTGCTCATGTCAACAATACACACTTATTCAGCACTTCATCCATAGTCCACATTTATAACCTTCACATTACACCTAAACCCTTGAATACAATAATTTGCTGGTTGCTATTAAGTTCTTGAATGAATAAATAAATGAATGAATGAAATTTCAAGTTTCAGTAAGTGCTTAGTATACATCATTTGGGGAAAGTTGAACCCATTCTTCACATTTCATATTATTCCATAAAGCAGAAGGACCTAAAGATGGGTCAGAAATGATCTTTCTTCCTGAAAGGGAAAGGATAATTAGTGATACAGAGAAAGAGAATTCTGGAGGCCAGATTCCCTATAGTCTGAACCTGAGTTGGAGTTAGTAGGGGAGAATGAGGCAGCCTGTGACAGCTGGCTGGTCACTATGAAGGTGGTTAGGCATTAAATACACACAAAAATGACATCCCTGAAGGGTTGCTTGCTGTAATTTCCTCTTAGGTACTGTTTGTAGTCACTGATCTTTGATATTGAAAGTAAACACTCTTTAATCTCATAATAAGCAGATCAAATATGTTCTGTTCATGGCACCTTAAAGGTAGTTGATAGGAATGGAAAATGTAATGTTCTTAAAATGCAGTCCATGCTCACTATTACTGTGAGGCAAGGAGAAGTCTCTTTGGAAGAATGAAAGTAGTGTGGGTGATATGAGTGGCTTCTTGACAAGTGTGGCTCTGATCTTGTTATTTGAAGAAAACACACTTCCTGGATCTAGATGCATTCATATCCTTGGGGAAAGTGACCATTTAGAAGACAGATGCTGGAAGCTTCATCTTTTTTCTCTTGCTAATGATGACAATGCCAGAGCCCAAGGCTGAGAACGTTCACTGTCTTCTTTCTTACAGTATAATGACTTCTTCTCTCTTTTGTATTTCCACACAGTCTACAGAATAGAAACAGTTTAAAACTGGAGACTTTAGAGGTTGCTGATTTTTTTTCTCAGAGCTCTCTACTCTCATTAACACTGCAAGGAGGTGGTAAATAGGGGCCTAGATGTTGAGCATCTTCAAGGAGCAGGTGTTTTTAACGACTTGCAGTCTATCATAGCCCGAGTCAGTGGATGCAGGCTCCCAAAAGGTGCTCATGTCTTCTCATGTGGTTACATGGAGATGTGTTAAAGAGGCGTAAATATTCTTGTAAGTTGTCTGCAAAAATAATAATCAATCTTGTTTAAGTTGACATATAGAAGGGAAAAAAGAGATTGTCTTATTAGTGTTTATTCCCTAGGGAGAAAATTATTTGTTGTTCAAGCTGTAGATTGAACCTAAGATTTCACTCATGCTAGGCAAGCACTCTGCCATTGATCTATAG